>MU825396.1:7462553-7995660 GCA_029204205.1 Desmophyllum pertusum
AGTGACAATCCAGATATCTGTACATTTGGATACAACTGCAACACTATTCGAATCCAGAGGACAGTGTCATGCAGAGCGGCAACACAAGGGGTAGAAAGGACAAATGTAGAGCATGGGATCAGGTCATTATTTAATGGTATACACAAATACTGGAGAACCAGTAGCTTACAATGTAGCCCAAATGTGGCCCAATTTTTTTGTCAAGCTTAAATAAAAGTGTTTACGCTTTTCTGATTTGCACAGTAAACAGTTTTTAATGTCAGTCATGAATTTAAAGGTTTCTTCACAGTTTTTTCTCTGTAAATAAAATTATTTTTAAACAGACTATCAGATCATGCATATTGGAGGGCTGTCACTAACTTTTGAAGTAGGCGGGAAATGAAAAAAGTAGCTGTGATTTATTTTTCCTACTGTTGTCAATGTTTCGTTTTTCAGGTAAAGTAGCCGGTAGCCGGGGCTACAACTCATATTAGCCAGGGAAAATCCCCAGAAACAACAACAACATTATAAGTAAACTTGTGCCCCACAGTCAGCAAAAAGCTGCTATTCTAGGCAGGGGCTTCTGGCCCTTATTGACATGCCTATTAACACCATGGTCTGGTTATTTCCGAAAGCAATTCTGACCCAAAGTCAACCTCAAAATTACTATTCCACACATTTCGAAGAACGTCTTCAGCAGAAGTAATACGCTTATGTTCTTTGAAGCCATCGAAGCAAGAAAATCGAATTCAAAGTCGCTCAATCGTCTTGGCATAATGATGCGAACTGGAACTATTGCTTGTGGTTTCCGTTTGCATATCTCCCCCGGCCTTCGACCTGTAAATTGTGAGTCCTGTCTTGCTGTATTATCAGTGGAACTTGAAGGAATTGCAGTCAGATTGAACATTTTCTCGAGCACAGTTTCTCTCTCTTCAACCCTCCACAAAAAAACACAAAGTGTGCACCCGCGTTCGCAACCGGAAATAAATAAATAAATATGACCATAAACGCCATGCGAGTTTGCTCCAGCCTGAGCTCTTGGAATATTCGCGAGGAATATTGCAGTTATCCCCTGATGAAGCAAAAGCAGACCTAAGTTGGTGGGCAGACAATGTCTTGGTAGCAGAAAATCCGATTTCTCATGGCAAAGTAGATGTTGAGGTTATATGTGATGCCTCCAAAAAAGGCTTCAACCAAACCATTTTGTTCCTGTAATCAGTGAGGAAGAAAATATCAAACTCCCTAAATGAGAAAGCATGGCCAGTACTGGACGGAAAACGAAACAACAGGGGACGCTTTTTTCCTTTATTAAGGCAAAGCCCACGGCTGAAATCAGTTCGGATAATTCATGTTCCGTTAGAGGTCCATCAGTGCCAGTCCAGAAACGAACTGCTGCAACCGCTAAACTCAAAGAAGAAGTTCAGCCAGATGTTAAAAAATCAGCAGTGTCAATAAAGCACAAGATGTGTTACAAGTGGAAAGATGAGTTTCCGTGGCTCACTTTTCGAGAAGACCAAGCCTTGTTGTGTAGTCTGTGTTGCAACGCCCCAGATGTAGCAGGCAAGAGCCACTTCTTGACAGGCTGTGCTTCCACCAAGAAGGAAACCATGCAGTTACATGCAAAAAGTAATGGCCATTTACACACCCATGCAGCTGTGTTGGCTAAGCAGAAGCCAGTGTGTGGTGAGACTGTAATAGCCCAGAGTTTCACCAAAGGAAGGCAGGACCAGGATGAAAGAGATTGGAGAGAGAGGTAGCATTGAAGATGACAACAGCCTACTTCCTTGCAAAAGAGGAACTCCCTTTTAGCAAGTTCCAGGGTCTCATCAACCTACAAAAAAGAATGGTCTGGAGATATCGTCCACTTATGCAAACGACAAAACTTGCGTTGAGATGGTGTCTGTCCTTGGAACAATGTTCAAGTAAAGAACTGCTCAAGAAATTAACCAAAACAACTACATCAGCGTGATGGCAGACGGAGCCATGGATGCAGGAGGCCTTGAAAACAAAACTGTTTTCTGTCGATATGTCCAATATGGTCGTCCTGTAACCGGTTGATTGGACACAAAGCTGTCGAACAGGCACACACAGAAGGTATGTAAAATTAAATTATGGATTCAAAGAGAACACACTCAATTTTCTAACCCCTATTCCCCCCCCCCCCCCCCCCCCCCACCCTCCCCCACCAGTTAGCCATTGGTCATTTTGGTTATACGTTTTGCAAACAGCTTTTACTTTAATTTGGGTGTATTCATGATCAGTTAATGAAAAAATTTAAGCACCGGCTAATGTTCTGTTAACAAAATTATTTTAGGACTTAAGAGGCTGTCTCTGTAAGATCCTCATACCAATTTGGGCCACATAACAGATTTCCTTGAAACTTTGCATGCGAGTAACACCTAATGTGGCTAGTTTCAAAATGCATTTCGTTTTGGCTCTAACTTTATTTTGACGGATTTACGAGGGGGGTCCCGTGAGGGTCCGAAATGGTGATTTTTTGGTCTTCAAATTTCCATTTTTTTCATATTTTTAACATCCTCTCACTTCCCTTGAAATTCATTGCAAGACATCATCCTGCCGTGTGGTGGTAGGTATATGATCTGTTAATACTATGGTATTATTAAAGTTTCCGTAACATCATTTCAACAACTCTTGTCACGGCAAGTGGGAATTAATGTCCCGTGTGCGAAGAATGTTCACGCAATCACAAAGGTAATTGCTTCAATTTTTATGTGAATTTTAATCATTATAGATCTAATTGTAACAACAATTATAACTGTAATCTAATCTCAACGAAACTGTCTGCGAAATCTGCTATACATACTTAGGCAAATATGCCAACATGCGAGTTGTCAATTTCAAGGTCATCAAGGGTAAGTTTCTTCAGATTTGTTTGACTGTCTAAATTTGTTACAATATACCATCTATACCTTGTTTTGTCTTGTTTTTGGATTACTGTTTTCCCCCATCGAATAGGTAAGCTAAACTATCCGTATATCAAGAAATTTGATCGGCTGTTTAGTGGAGTAAATTTGACAGCTACTTGCATTTTGAGCATCAATATGCATAAATAATGAGGTCATTTTATGATTTTTTCCAGCTTTATTTGGATGAGTACTGCTAAAGTAAAGCAGTAAAACGTGTTTAGAAACTATTCATACGTGATTATGATGGAAAAGAACATTATTTGGATCAAAATTTCACGCGTATGTTTGACCTTCTTTTCGCCGATTAATTAGAAAATTTTGAAATACTGATACAGTTTCACAATGACCTCTAGGCGATAATACCTGCTGGCCGGAAAATTTTATTTAAGTAATGATCCGTGTAAAAACTAGGCAGGCCAAATGCAAAATCGATTAAAAGGTGTAAAGTCTTAATTATTAATTTCAATTAAATGGACGAATTTGATTGGTCAAGATGGAAAAATTGCGAAAAAAACGACGAAAAAAGAGAGATAAAAAACCTTTTTTGGCATTGTCTACCCCATGCCCCTATTCTTTAGCTCTCGGCCAAGTTTGGGCATTGTTCTATGCGCCAATCAAAAGTTAGAGACGAAAGTGTGTTGGCCTCGCGAAATGTACGCGACGCGCCATATTGGAGTTGTGAAGGAAAGTGTCTTCCATTTGGTAATCGGACGTGTAAATCTGCCTCCTATCCTCGTTTTTCTATTGTGTAAGATGCATTTTTGAATTCCACCTTATTTTATCTTCTACAAGTCTGCTACAAGTCTCTTAAATTTCTTTCAAGAACGTTTGTTGCTGCCCGTAACATGACCACATGTTGACGATGGGACGCGAAGGTACCGGCGATGAGAGTGACACAGTATTTATTGCAATTTGTGTACCTTGGTTATGTGGAAAGGACGTTGTATGGCAAAGGAAGTACACATTTTTGATATGGACGCAAAGGCAAAGATAAAAGTTTGCCTGCTTTGACGGAACAGTCTTCAGAGAATATTATAAACGGGACTGAATAAAATTGATGTCACATGCCGTACGTGTCAGGATATCAGTGTCCTTTGCCGTGTATTCCTTGTTGTGCTTTATATGGTTGGTTTAAAATCTATTTTGCTTCAAACGTGCGTTTAAGGATACCTGCAGTGGGATATAGAATTGATTGAAGCTATTTATCTCCATCCCAAGGTGAAATTATCAATGTTGTTTTATATATCACAGCGCTTCCCATTTCCGGCCGCAGTGAATTTGTTGAGGTAGGATTTTATTTTATCTGGTTTGCGGATAATTTAGTCTTTTTCCATGCACATATATGCGGGAAAGCACATAGGATTTTACCTGATAGTTCTTTTGTATACTGGAGACGAAATTCTGTAGTAGAATTCCGTGAAATAAATCGATTCAATTCAGATGGCACGAGGTTCTGCACGTGAAAATAGAAATACCTATTGAAATTTATACAGACACCGAATCAAGATGTATACAGTAGACTCAGTGTGTAGCTTCCAAACAAAACTGCCATGACTCTAAAAGCGAAAAGGAACGCGCCGGGGAAGTTTGACATCAACACGAGTCGGGTTTACAATATTTCTGCATTCAATCAGTTTCGTGACAGCTCTGGCGAAACCCGAGCGCTTGTTTTGAACATTTTAGTTCGCTGATTGATATATTACTTGCGCTTTTAGTGATAATTTGAATTTGTTGCCAATTAGCGCATAGAAACTTCACAAGCTTCACATATATAGTTTTTGAGTTGACTATGAATACATATGCGAAAAGAAAAGTTTTTGGAGTGAATTGCAAGTGGAGTAACTTTGCGATCGAAATTCAAAATTCGCGCTTAAACGCTCCTGAGCCAATGAGAGCCGCTATAATTAATTTGATTAAAGCAATTAGCACGAAAAAAATAACTGCCGCTATTGCAGCGGCCTATTGTTCTTTTGCCTAGTTCTTAGCCGGACCATTACTTAATAGCATTGAAGATCAAGTCTTTATCTCTCCACAAATGCAACGAAACATCTGTGCAAAGTCTAACTTTTGAGTTATATGATTTTTTGTACACCCACTTTTAACCTTTTCGTATAAGCTGTCAATGAAGGTACCATAAAAGTTAACATTTAACTAGTTGAAATGATGTTACGGAAACTTTAATTATACCATAGTATTAACAGATCATATACCTACCACCACACGGCAGGATGATGTCTGGCAATGAATTTCAAGGGAAGTGAGAGGATGTTAAAATTATGAAAAAATGGAAATTTGAAGACCAAAAAATCACCATTTCGGACCCCCACGGGACCCCCCTTGTAAATCCGTCAAAATAAAGTTAGAGCCAAAACAAAATGCATTTTGAAACTAACCACATTAGGTGTTACTCACATGCAAAGTTTCAAGGAAATCTGTTATGTGGCCCAAATTGGTTATGAGGATCTTACAGAGACAGCCTCTTAAGGATGCTATTTGTGATATGTTCAAAGAAGCTGGTGTGAACTGGGAGCCAAAACTCATTGCTTTTGGTGCTGACGGTGCATAAGTAAACCTTGCCAAGAAGGCTGGACTTACTACCCTGCTGCAGAAAAAAAGTGCCCTACCTTGTGAACTTCCACTGTTTGTCTCATCGGCTCAAGCTCGCCTTCTTGGAACTTCAGAAAATCTGTAAGTCGGTAGATGATGTTTACAACGTGCTCCACCTCATCTGGAAAACATACCACTACAGCCCCAAGAGTGTGCGTGCTCTAAAATCCATTGACGATGAGCTGGAAATCAACATACTGAAGCCAACACAAGTTAGAGGCACCTGCTGGCTTCCACACGTCAGCCGAGCCCTTAATGTGTTTGTTGGATCTCCTGCCAAGCCTACCTCTTAGTCTGAATCTGGTCAGTATTCCGCCGTCCGTGTTAAAGCACATGGAAGATCTTAGCGTTAATTCAAAGAATGCTGACATTCAGGCCCGAGCACGACATATTGTTGGAAAAATGAAAGATGTCCATTTTGCTGCATTCTATCATTTTTGGGCGGATCTATTTGCGATTTTAAGTCGACTAAGTTTACAGATGCAGCGGAATGACATCATTCTTTCAACGATAGTGTCTCATCTGAAAAAATCCATGGTCCGCATTGAATGCCTTACAAGTCGTCCTGTCCCTGATGGCCATTTAGCAAAGTTCACAGATGGTGAAGAACGATCTATCATTCCAGGGTGTTGTTCTGAAAGGTTCACTGGAGCAAAGCGGGGCGGGGGGGGGGGGGGGGAGTTATGACAGGCAGCCTTCAGTCTGAAATCAAGACTTCCGTGAATCTCTGTACGAAAGGCCTTAGTGAGAGGTTTGACATTTTGCTGCATGCCACTGATTGTCAACCGTCCAGTAAAGCGCCAGCAACTGCTTATGGCCCCAGAGAGGTTGTCAGGGATATACTGGTATTCAATGTGGATGCCTGGCCCACATGTTCCAGTGACCTCATGGACTATGGAAGAGAGGAGATTCAGCGTCTGACCAACTGGTTTGAAGTAGCATTAGAGAGAGCAGGCTGCAGCACCAAGAACATCAAGGACCAGTGGGTTTCCCTGAAGATCCAAGTGAACAGCCAGTTCCGTAAGATGGATTATGCCAGCCTCTGGGAAACTTTACTGACCAAAGTGCCATACAAGGATGACTTAACAGATGTTTTACATCTAGTTCAGATTCTTCTTGTCCTGCCGATTTCTGCAGCTCAGTGTGAGTGGATCAAGAGCAGCACCAGAGCAGCCCTCAGCGTATTGGTACTAGAGGACTTGATCCGTCTGTCCTCCGAGGGCCCATCCGTAGCCGACTTTGATCCAGCTCCTGCAGTTATCGTTGATTTGCTCGGGACAAGTCAAAAGGAGAATGCTCAAGGAGGCCTCACTTTTAGAACAATTAATCCTGACCTCACTTATGTATTTTATTAACACTGATACAATCACCAAGTACAATCCTGGTTTACAAAATACACTTGGTTGGATTAAATGCACACGGCATTGTTTATTTATTTATTTAGATATAAGGCAACCAAGATCAATATTTACCTATTCAAGTATGATCTTGACTTGAATTAAAGGAGAACTGAAGTGCAAAAAGTGTGTGTTTTTTTATTGTTTCATTAGAAAGTCTTAGACATATAAAATCCAAATTCGATAGTTGTTTTTGCTCATTACTTGTTTTCTGAGAGAAAATTGGATTTGAACTTGCATTTTTCCCGCTTTTCTGGCCTTACCATTGCGGGCTCGTAATAGTCGGGAATAGTTGTCAGCGGTATGTTGTGACGTATGATATGGGGAAGACAAAACAGAATCGAAAATCGAAACAGATTCAGAGAGTACTATTTCTCCGATACGAGTGGTGTACAGCCCTTCCAGTTTGAACCCACTTATCCTCCCGGTGAAGAACCGATCGAATCGGAAGAAGAGAGTGAAGATGGAGATGAAGAAACAGATTTCGACGCAAGAATCGGCCGCACGGAATGGTGCATTTGCGGGTGTTGCGATGCGATGTTTACGGCCGACGAATGTTTTTGTTGCCAGGAACTTGAAGAGTTGAATCAAAAGTTTGATGAATCAGGTTTGTTTTTATTCTATTTCTTCATCGCATGCGAGTTAGATATCGATGGAAAGCTCAATACTGCTCGCTTGGACAGGAATGTTCATTATCTACTCGCTCTGTCTGCAGGGGTTGACTGTATAACTGAGCATGCCAAGTTCAAGATTGTTTGTCTCGACAGAGATGTGCTCTCTACTTCTCTTGTTGCAATACATAACACACGCTGTAATCCCTTGCCGGACCCCATCGAGAACAGGTCAGTTGTTTTGAAAATCGTAGTAGCTGCTCATTGAAATTCTTCGTAATCACGATTTGTTTACCTATTTTAGAACATGGCGTTTAGCAGCCTACCGTCAGTTTACTTGGTGGGTTCATGGTGCACTGGGGAGAAAAAACCGGCGAGTGGTTCCAGCGTGTGTTGTGAAGGCAATTCGAAAGGAATTTCCGGAGGAGAGTGGTGTATATGTCGGATTTAAGCCAGCAGAAATCGATTTAAATTAATTTTAGGGATAATTAAATTGAAAAGGGCAAACAAAATGATTGATTGACTGATTGATTGAATTGGCATACGTTCGTAAATTGGATTCTTTCCTAAAGTTATTGGCAGCAAAAAAACTCAGTCGGCCGTGGCTATCACTTATCACTTCTCAAATAAGCCATTTTTATTTTCTTATACCTAATAAACTGGTTCTTTTAGGGGCCGATTACATATGCCGGGCTGGCTCGGTTAGCCGAGATAACTTTTAGCCCCGTATTACATGAGCCGAGCCAGCCCGGGGCAAGCCCAATTTTTTATTGTTTACAGAGAGATGGCAACAGTGTACATGAGTAGTGTTGTACTCGCTGTCCTCTTGCTGGCCCAGTAAGCCAGGCTAGCCAGGTGAATATGATTACATGGAAAATTTTCAGCCGGTTAGCCAGAATCCTGGCAGATACTGGGATCCCAGCTAACCGGGCTGGTCCAGTTGTCATGTAATCATAAAGTTGATTTTTGTTACGTTTAACAGACTTGTCAAGATCTCGGCAAAACCGGACCAGCCCGGCTAATCGGGCCAGCTGGGTTCATGTAATCGGCCCCATAATTTATTTAGAAATTTTTAACAAGAACTATGTACTATTCACTATAGAAATGATAAGGACAAAAAAATGTGACAACAACAACAACTTTATTAATGTATATTATATATGTATACTGTAATCAGCTCCATGATTTACATGTATATAACTCACTGTATGGCCCAATATAAACTTACACTGAGTCAGGAGCATAATCACTCGGAGCCTCTATCTGTGCTGATTAATGACAACAGCATAGTTACACCTTCAGCTATAATTTTTAGAATCGTTCTCCCGCGAAAAATACTGATAATTCTTAGTAACGACATTACACCATTTTAGTTCTTATTTCACATTCCTCTCGTCCATTTCTGGTTTTATTTTTCTGAAACATGAATGACAACCTCTTCCTTGTACTCGCAACGGGTGATTTTCGTGGCAAAAGTAATAATTATTCTAAAAATAGCTCAAGGTGTACCGGGGTGATATGCTTCTGACTGAGTTAATTGCGATATCAAAAATGTATTGCTTGCTATTTTTTTTACAATGTATTGAAAGTCAACTGTATTTCAAATAAAATCATTGTATAAATTGCTACAAGATTTTTTGTACTTGACATTTTGTCTGAAAACAATCTAATTACAAGCATTTCGATTATTTGATATATGACCTGACAACTTGCCTATTTTGAAATAAGTGCAATTTTTTTTCTGGTGCTTCTTGTTTTATTTTTTGCTGTTGTTATATACAGTTACTAAGCAACAAATACTCATGATAGACTTCTTTAGCTGGTCTGACATTAATTTTGTTTCTATTCCAAAGTTTTGAAATTTTAACGGATCTACCACACTAATGAACATTGTGAGTCAAAATGTAAACCATTTCCACCAAAACACCTACTAATAATAGTTATTATTGAAGGGCGGTGGGCAAGATGTACTATTATAATTATTATTATTGACTGTTGCAAATTTCGGCAAATTGATATCTTGCTGTTGACATGAAATTTTAATAATAAAAATAATTATTTTTTCAAAGAGGGAACCACATAAAAAAGATAAGTGACAACACGTTATTGCCAAAAGCCCTTCGATTATCACTGTCTCACAAATCAGAAAATCTAGATGTGTGTCTTAAAATTACTTCTGCTTTATCTGGGCGAGGAGTGCTGGCAATGTTGGGTGGGATATGAGGTGCTGTGAGAGTGGCACTTCTTTCAGCGGCATCTTGACTCTTTCTTTCAACAATTGCATCCAGCATTGGTTTAAGATGATCCCTTGTTGTCTTCTCCATTATTGGTTTTGCAATCCATTGCTTACTTCTTTTGGGGAAGACCACCTTGTAACGAAGCTCTCCATCATTTTCTCCCCTTGAAGCAGTGGCATGGTCTCTGCTGGTGTTAGCATTGTGGTCAAGGGCTGCTAACTGTGTTCGAGCAACCATGCCTTTAAACGAAAAGTGCTGCCGCTTGGGAAGGTATTTTGTCTGGACATTGTGGTACACTTCTAATGATCCAGTGTGGCAGCTGAGTGTCAACTGCTGGATGTCCTTAAGCAGGTTCTTGTCAAACACCACTTCTTTGAGTGCCTCATGCGCTGGTGAGCCAGGCCTTAGCCACCTCTTGGTTCTAGCCTCATTTCTTGGGATGGGTGGGTGGGGACATTCATGATACAGATCAGCACTGTCCCAGTGATGGACATTCGCAGCGTGGTGGACAATTGATATCCACTTCTCCCGTAGAAGGTCTTTGTCCCCATTACATGTGTCTGCACACCACCAGATATGGTTGGACACTGACTTAATCCAGGGGAAAAGATCCCCACAGTCCTTCTTCTTTGCCTTTTCAGTTAGTTTCTTAGTGACACTTTTCGCTAAATGCCAAACATCAAATTGGTGATCCACATCAGGGTAGATTCTTTTCATGTCCGACTTAATGCTAACATGGCGATCTGTTGCCACAACCTTCACTTGAGCCCCCTTACCCTGGATATTTTCCATGCACCTTCTAAATCCTTCTCTTTCCATAGCATTGCTGCTGGTCACTTCAGTAACCTGGACAATTTGAGAGTCAACTATTTTGTCACTGTTTTGATCAATCATAGTGTATGTTCCATATTTAGCATTGTGCCCAGGGCTGTCGCAGCGACCATCTCCAGAAAGCCACAACTCTGTGTCTTTTAACTCATTAAAAACAGAATTTTGTTCTCCCTCCCAAATTTCATTAATTACTGGAAATAAATAGGAGTCTTGAATGGTATAAAAAGTTTTCTCACTGAAAAAATTTAAATTTAAGATTTCAGCTAATGAAGCTATTTTAGTATAGGTGGCCCCACTTAGAAGAATTGACGAGGACATCAAAAGGTTTCCAGCAGCCATCCCTTTGATCATTGGCTGGCTGTTCCAGAAGTAGGTGTGGCCACTTATGCATTTAAGTGTAACAAGTAACTGAGTACCCTGGGTGGATGTACGGTGTTTTCTTATAGCTGCACCACACTCAGGGCATCTCTTAAAAAGCTTATATAATTCTTGTTTGAACACAAGAAACTTAACATCATCTTGTGGGTTTAAAGTTTTTGAGTCTTCAGTGTCTGAATGTGAGTTGTTTGAATCATCTGACAACATTTCATCACTTTTGGATGGTACATAAGATGGATCCTTATGCAGCGAATCAGTTTCGGTGATTTCTTGTTCATGGAGAGGGTCAACTTCATCGTGAGAAATCACAACCTCTTCATCGGTTTGAGTGCTTTGGTCACAAAGGATCACAAATGAGGACTGGTCCGTTTGGGAGTCCGTTGATTTCTTCATAAGTTGCTCTGCTCGTGTGTTAACTTGACACCCCGCGTCACTGGTATATGTAGCTATGCTGATTTGATTTGATTGCATCTGCGCCTCGTGAAGTTCCTCCAACGGCCCTTCGAATGCAACATCACTATGACCTACGCCCTGGGAATTTAGGGACACAACTGCAGAGTCACATTCACTGGAGGTACTAGGTCCCGGCTCTTCGAATGTAACATCACTATGACCTACGCCCTGGGAATTTAGGGACGCAACTGCAGAGTCACATTCACTGGTGGTACTACATGTAGGTTCCGCAACATCGACAAGGGAAACATGGTGCGTCGTAGTGACAGAGGCAATATACTGCAAACCAAAACAGACACAATTGTAGGTGTAATATTGCGTGACTAAGTGTAGACACAACTGCGTGACTAAGTGCTTATAGACCTTTTTACCGATGTCATGCAAAATTGCAATTTTCAGCGCTTTTCATTAAAACAGAAAAACAACTTCATAGAACGACCATTCACACTGAGTTTAGCACAATTGTGAAGTTTCGTTGAAATCCGCTGCAAACTCGTGGAAATATAAGAACCCAATGTTCCCATTTTTTACAAAGAAATTTAAGCCAGGGGGAAAGGGTTGCACCCTGGCATACATTTCTTCGTAAAAATAGGAAAATTGGGTTCTTATATTTCTACGAGTTTGCAGCGGATTTTTACGAGACTTCGCAATTTTACTAAATTCTGTGTGATAAATTGTTGATAATTTGCGTGACATCGATAAAAATAGGGTCCATTGCGTGAGCTTTCCACTGAGCAGCATCTCCAGTTGCATATAGATGAAATTGTTTAAATTCTTACCTCTTTGTTTGCTTTTTCTTGGATACGCTTTTCAGATGATAGTCGGGGCTTTTTCCTTGGCCGATGGGCAAAAATTGTTGGAACAGCATCTCTTTTCAAAATACGTTTCGATTTTAATCCAAGTAGTTCTGCTTGAAGATCACGTTCAAAGCGGTCAGACTCGAAGTGATCGGAACACAACCGGGAATCTTTGGTAACCGTAAGGCCAACACGGGATATTTTTGCAAACCACTCTTTCAAGAGAAAATCTTCAGTGGGAAAACGGTGGTAGCTTACTCCTTGCTCCTTGCCAACATATCGAGAATCATTCGTGCACCCCACAGCGCAACAATACACCATGATGACAGAATTGCAGAACGCACAGTCGATATACACATAAAAGTGAGTTGTGAGCCTTGAGAGTGGTAAATTCGAAACGAGACTATAATTTTTATCTGCGAGCATGAGACTTTTTGGCTTTTTATATTAGTGAGATCGAGACTGCAAGGCAGCTTCGTGAAACAATTGAGACTGTGAGGCGCACAGAAGTTACAGAACCGTTCAAAAAACCAGGCTGCAAGACCCATGACTTCGACAACATTTTTGCGAGACCCGTTTTTGAAAGTTTTTAAACCATTCGCCACCCCAAGAAAGGTAGATAGCTTTATTTGTATACAAGACGGCGTAAAACATTCTGCCACATAGATTTTAAATATATGAAAACACACAAATATACAGACACAGGAAGCTAGTCAATTGCAATGTTTATTTTAGTTCAGATCGACATACTGACTACAGCCGTCTAATTTCCTTTGACTTCTTTCATTTCAAATATAAAAGGCTATTGAGAAAAATTGAAGAAACTACATAACATGAATATTATATACCTAAAACCAGGTAATTTTTGTAATGATGGAAAACGAAACGGGTAAATATAATTTTTGCACGGGTCCCGGTGTTTTTATCAGGAAGGCTCGCCATCGATCGTGGGCGAAAATTCTTACTTACGCATTCGTGTACGAGTTGAAAGATTCCAGTAAAGATATCACAGGTGTGGAGGACTCTGTAATGGTATCTATCCACCTTAAATGTCGCAAATGTTCCTTGTTCTGCTCAAAGTACAAGATGACATCAGTCAAATCATTGCTTCTGTATGGGGCGATCTCGCATACCTTCCCCATATCATACGTCATAGACTGCCAAAATGACCGCTGACCCACCAATTCTGAGCCGCAATGCCAATGGCCCAAAATCACAGTAAAAACCATTTTTTGAGGTCGAAAAAACGCGGATACACAGAAAAAAAGTTTAAAACATTAATATTCGTGGTCTAAACTATAAGAAAAAAACAACTTAATTTTTGCCTTCAGTTCTCCTTTAAGGAACGGCTAGGACCATCAAGTTCATTTCTCTAGTCTATAATTTCGTAAAACCAGGGTTGTACTGCTTGATATGATTTCTCAGTTGGGATTGGAAGGGGAGAGGTAATTGACACACTGCCTTGAGTGATGCAGTGACGTTCCATGCTTGTATTAATCAAAAGCTCTTATGAGCGACTCGTGAATGATATGTTAAACTTATTCCACTAATGGTTGTTACATAAAACAGTCATTTCTCTAGGTTCCGCCCGTTCCGTAATTCCATCCACATTCAAAGCAATAAATTAAAGTACATTACAAGCCTGCAAATTAGCGCCGGTCATCGGACATTTGTCCGGTAAATTTGAGGTTTTGACAGGCGAACGCTCAGTCTGGCCGGACACGCTGACCGGGCTCTTCTGTTACGATGTGGAATATGAAAAAATATATATTTTCACTCAAGATTGCCAAACGCGAAGCAGGAGTTTTAAGTATATGCTGTAATGCATATAAACGGCTAAGTTTCATTTTGATTTGTTTTCATTTGCAGCTTGCGTTTCACGTCATCTCAATGTCGCGCCGAATTGTAAACACGCCACTCCAGGCGCCAATATTCATACAGCTCGCATTTCAGTCGCGTGAATATTCCCGAAAACTCTGAGATTTAAATTCATCAAAAACTGCAATGTACTGTGGAAGGAACAAGTCTATTATTTTAATTTATACAATTGGATGTTGTTTGTGTTTTCATTGGACTGATGGACTTATGAGCAGTTTTACGGCGGATTTTCAGGGATTCGAATTACATTCCTCGCGACTTACCATAACAAAATTTAATATTAGTAAATTTAGCGTAATCGCGTATCCACAAACAAAAGCTGTAAGATTTGAGGATTTGTACAATGTATTTTATTTGAATAGAATGGCAAAACTCTAAAACGTAAAGCAACAGTATTGTCTAAACAGAGCAGACGCCAAATCTTACTTTGTTCAAATTATAATAATCCGTAAGATCTCCAAACAGACATTTTGTCAGTCACGCGCAATCGCTTTCAATTTTCATTGAACGTTTGATTCCAAAAATGAATTTACCTTCCGACTGACACACCAGCAGCTGTTTGGTTTTTAAACGCTGTTTTAAATACAAAATATGAAAATTTTATTGAATGAGACGGGTTTATCATAAATTATAATCATGCAACAGTGCATTTTCTGTTTAGATTTTCTGTTTAGTTGACACAATTTAATCAACTTGCAATGGTCGTGGCAAAAATTGGTTTATGAAAGTGCGAAAAAGTCCATTTCAACCGTTCCAGTTTGTTTAAAATAAAATCACTACTGGTTTAATACAAAATGTAAAAGGTTGCATGTGTGAAACTATGCATTGGAGATTCTTTTCACGCTCCAGTGATTTTCTGTCGCTGATTCACTGCGCGGGAAAATACCGGCGTTCACGTGAAAGTTTTCACTCTGACGTTTCACTCAACTGCAGGTTCAAAGTTTCACTCCACTGAAGTTTTTACTCTGAAAGTTTTCACTTCATCGAAATGGATTTTGCACGATTTCAGTGCAATTCGGATCTTAAAAGTCTCGAGGAAAATCTCAACCGAGGTACCATGGAGGAAATTGAAAGGCTTTGTAAACAACTGTCAAACACGTACGATGAAGTGGCTCGTTGGATCAAACGAAAGGGATATATTGAAAAGCCAGAATTGTTGGAGAAGGATGTGCTTGGCCAAACGCTTATTCCAGATGATATAACTTTGGCAGAAGAAAATCCACGATGGCTTGCTTGCAAAACGACGGGAGATGGCGACTGTTCATTTAATTCCGTGTCTCGTATCCTGGTTGGCAATGAATCTCTGTGTTATATTCTTTGCTTGCTGACTGCTGTTGAACTCTACATCAACTGTAAGTACTCCGCCTTTCAAGAGTATCTTAAGGTGACGCAGGACCCTTGCTCTCATTATGTATGTATTTATTTAAAGAGTATGCACGAACCATAACGACTGATGCCGACGACAATACGCGAAATATTTATGAGGATATTTTTTTTACGTTCTTAATAATGTATTCAATAAATGCTGTTTTCGGCGTATTAGTAATTACACGTGCGATTGAAATATTCAGGTACGAGCTTGTTGTGCATTTCACTCTCGAAAAATACTACTTCGAGAGCTCGTTGTTTCAACTGAAAAACGACGGTATTTTTTACAGGTAATTCAAAATGATCAAACCGTAATCCATCGCCACTAGTTGAAACGTAAAAAGGTGTACACGTGTATTTACGGTGGTTCAGTTTGTTTCGATTAAAGCATTTCAGTGCACAGAAATTGCAATGTAAATCAACAGCGTTCGGCACGAGTGGCGCGAAATTGCATGCTGAAAATTGCGAAAAATAATTTATCCACTTGTTTTTTTTATATAACTGGCGATGGTATGTATCAGGCCTTGCCTTTCTCTTGTGCACTACAAAACTCTCGAAATCTTCACTCACCTTGAAAAGTACGCGGTTAATTACCACGTTATTGTACTTATTTTTACGGCACGTGCACTGGAATACGGCAAATTATCATAATTAGATTCACAGCTCTGAAGGCGTCGTTGTTGAATATATTATTGACTCGTGTGATCTTCGGAGACGGGAAAAACTACAACTTTGTGTCCAAGCTTTCGTCGCGGATATAGAATTTCCGGAATTGATACTCGAGGAAGGTAAACTTAGTACACTGTATTGTGATGTGACAGAAGCGGAATTTCAAAAAAGCCTTTCAAAAAGAAGATCGAACGTTTCAAAGTCTAATTTTCACATTTTTACTCCCTTAGATGCTAACAACTTTCAACCAGTCTTGAAATTGCAAAATCTGCTTCTGTCACATCACAAAAGAGGTTATTATCTACCTATAGGTAATACAAACATTTAATTTAGAACGCTTCTCAAGTTGAAAGCTTGGACACAAAAATTGCATGTCCGCAATTCTAACTTTAGAAGCTTAAAGTATCACCGTACAGCGCGATCTGCCAGAAAAACCACAATCATGATATAGTTCCATCATCCGCCAATATCCCTATTAAGTTTCAGCGGAATCGACTTTCAAAATTCGGAGATTAGAAGGTTTAGAAGACTACACCCACCCCAGAAATTAAGCTTATGAATTTATTCATGGGCAAGGGTCCTGCGTCACCTTAATGCCTGTGTAATCAATGGTTATGATGAAGATACACTATTCACAATGTGCCTAACTGCCCACGGAATCGCTGCATGGGATGGAAAGGATCGAATTTCAGCCATAAAAGGAGAGGCAAAGAGATGTTCGCAACAAAAAGCGTGGTGTGGTACATTCCACATAATGGCACTTGCTAGTGTTATAGGAAGGCCATTGCATTCTGTGTATCCAAATGCAGGATCTCGAATAAGAGAGTTTCTTCACAGAAAAATACTACCTCGCAGTGTAGAACAGGGAAACCAAGACATTGTTTACATCATGTGGTCAAGAGATGGTACTCTTGATTCAGCTCCTGGGAGCTGGTACCAACCCAATCATTTTATTCCCATTGTCAAGGTCCCTCCACCTGCAGCTCACGCAAGTATTCCTGGAGATTATCAAAGTGTAACCAAAACCAAACCTTCGCTAAGCAAAACAAGGCCGAGCAAGGGGGGATTATCACCAATTTTTTTTCAAAGAAGGTTGATGAGCAGCCCCACAAGACGAACAAGAAACCAAGTGTTCAGGCGAAACTGGAAAACTCTGAAGACCCTAAAGGTGCAAAGACCAAAAGGTTGGATGACACTCCTGGAAGTGCAGACCCTGTGAAGCCTGAGGCTGTGAAGACAGTACCTATACGGAAGCTTACTTGTTCAACAGTTGAGAGGTGGAAGAGCCAAGACTTGGCTCAGTATGAAGCAGAATCATGGCTGATATATGATAGTGAGAAAACTAGGAAAGGACAGTACTGTATTGCATTGAAATGCAATGCATGTATACAATTTGAGTCAGTGATTAGGAATAGACCCAAGTTCTCAAGAGCATTTATTGATGGCTCAACCAACTTCAGACTTACAAATGTGGTAGACCATGCTAAATCATATATGCATAAAATAGCACTTTCTCTTTATAACAAGAAGGAAGGTCAATCTGAATCACCAACCACTGAGAGTTTCATCAACCAGCCAAATCAATCAAAGTTAGACTTTAGTCTTAATCCACAGCAGATTGAAGATCTAATCAAAGTGGCAACGAGCCACTGAACTTGGAAAATTATGTTAATATTTGAAACACAAGTTGCCTTAATAACGTGATATCATTCGTATATCTGTATGTGAAACATGCAGAACTCAAATTACGTTTTCAATTTATCATTGTAAATCGTTTGAACGTCTAAACAGATCTACAAATGAGAAACATTTCCACTAAAAGACTACTAAAACAAATCACTTGATGAGTAAATCGTGTCACGTCCACCTCAACAACCTCGGCAACGTTAAAAACAGCAACCGGCACGTTCAATCCAGCACTCCAACACTTCGGCGAAAGTTCACCACCATTTCAGTTCTCAGAACTCACTTGAGCCTGTTGTGATAGTCAAATAACTCAGCGGCTCAATACAAACCCAGTCGTTAAATGATTTTTTTCCCCAAAAACTTTTCGTTATGGCGACGTGGCGCAGTGGATATAAGCACCGCTTTGGAGTCTAGAGGTCGTGGGTTCGGCGCCTAGAAGGTCCCTTTTTTTTCCTTTTTTTTTCTTTACTTTTTTAACGCGTGTTTATATCATGGGAAACCCTTTTTTTTGCGGTCGAGTATTTCGATTTCGAACTCAAACAAGGTGTATGTTTATTAGTTGCAGGATGAAATTAATGAAATGTAAGACGGCTTCTCGCCCTCGATTACTGCTAGTACAGTGGAACTTCTCGAACCCTCAATTTCTCGAAAACCCGATAACTCGAACCAAAAGTCGTTTTCCTTGAACTTGTTTCACTGTAATTTTACTCCCGATATTTCGAACTTCCTGATTTCTCAAACCAATCTTCGTTTCGCGTGGAGAGTTTCACTGTATATTATGCGCAATATATGCGCAAGCGTTATACACTAGTCAGCGGATTTACAAAATGTTTAACAGGAAGCGAAGTGAAATTAGCCTCCCACAGCTACAACTCGGAAATGGCTTTTAGCCATTTTCCGAGTTAAAAAGGAAATTTGACATTTCATACTTTGTTGTTAAGGAAGAGCTACCACTCTCAAAGTATGAAAAAATCATAGCGCTGGAAAAAAGGCATGGAGTGTCACATGGTTCTGTCTACTCCAACAGGACAGCAGCTACCGAGTTTATCTCTTTTCAATCCAAAGAGGTGCTTACACAGCTCTCAAGAGATGTACTTAAATCAAAGTTCTACAGCATCTTGTTCGACTCTACCACTGATAAAACAGTGAGTGAACAGGAAGCTGTATTTGTATTATATTTTGATCCAGACCCAACAGAACCCCAGTTAAGTGGTGATCGTGAGCCAATGGTTAAAGTGAAGCTGGGTTTCTTGTCAATAGAGAACTTAGAAAGTTCTAATGCTCAAGGAGTACTGGATGGAATCAAGAGGTCACTCAAAAACTTGGGACTTCCTAATGTGGGGTAAATTCCACCTATACCAGTTGATCTTGGTGGAGATGGGTGTAGCACCAACAGGGGTGAAACCAATGGTGTTCAAGCCTTGTTCAAGAAAGAATTCTCTTGGTTTTTGTTTGTATGGTGTGTAGCTCATCGGTTAGAGTTAGCCCTAAAGGATGCTCTAAGCACCACTTATTTTAAAAAGGTTGATGAAGTTTTACTTCGATTGTATTACTTATATGAAAAAAGTCCAAAGAAGCTTAGAGGTCTGAAAGAACTCCACATGGTTTACAAAGACACCTTCCAGTTTGTAGAGGGCTCTATCAAACCAAAAAGAGCCTCAGGCACAAGATGGATTAGCCACAAACTCGCAGCTTTGAAACTTCTCATTGACAAGTTTGGGCTGTTCAATCAGCACTTGGAAACATTAAGCTCAGACAGGTCAGTTAAATCAAGTGACCAAGCCAAGCTGAAGGGATATCTAAGACAATGGAAAAGTGCAAAGCTATTTGTGTATTCATGTTTTTTTTTTTGATTTGTTGCAACCAGCAGTTGTCCTGTCCCAGGCATTTCAGGGAGAAGATGTTGATGCTGTGACAGTTGCGTCTGCTTTGTCCAAGGTCAAGAAGCAGCTTAACAGTCTTAGGACAAAGAAGCTGACAAACTTCAAACAGTAAGACACTACTTGGGCAAGGTAGAGGCAAATGACGAGTATCAGGGTGTAAGGCTGGCAAATATTTCTGAAGCCGTTGCTCAGTTAAAGAAAGATTCTTCATCCTATGTGCCTTTACTAAGTCAAGCAATAGAGGCTTGCCTAGGTGGCAGCAGCAGCGAAATGGCCTCCTTAGCAGTTGTCCTGAATTGTGAAGCATGGGATGCCAGTAGTAGTTGCAATGAATCCATGGATCAGATCATTTTGCACTGTTTGCCACTTTCAAGAGCCCCTGAGACAACAAGGAGTCCAAGCTACACAACTGGAATTAGTTAATGAATGGCATGACATGCTTGAGTACACTGTTCAGTATTTGGCACCCTCATCTCGACATTACCGAGCGACATGGTTCAAACTTTTCCATTCTTCAAGAGCTGGGGAATGGGAGAACATCTTGATGTTGATTCGTTTACTCTTCACAATACCTGTATCAAATGCAGCCATGGAGAGAATGTTTAGTAACTTGGGAAGGGTGAAAACAGCAAAGAGATCATCGATCTCCCAAGGTACTCTTGAGAATATCTTGAGAATCCAAGCTGAAGGGCCACCACTGGAGAGCTATGACCCCTCCACAGCAGTTCATGACTGGGATCGAACAAAATGAAGATGACCCAACCAAAAGCCCAGGAAGGCGTACAAGATTCGAAGGTCAGCAAAAACTGTTGCATTTGATAACCTGCAACAAGACGTTCTTGAAGGGGATGCCGCTCTGGAGGGAAGTGAACAGTTGTCATCTGAAGATTCTGATGATAAGTCAAATTGCAGCCTTTTCCAAAGTGATGAGGAAGACAATTGAAGACAATAAAGTGAAACCAGCTTACAAGCCTGCAAATATTTTGTAAGCAGAACCTCGTCGAATATTTAAGTTATACTGTTTTTTAACAAAATGTCTGAAGACGCTTCTAAAATAGTTTTATTATTTAATACTGAAACAGATCGTTCCCTCCAATTTTCAAATTAAGTCCGGGAAAATTTTTTTCTCCAACCAGACTGGCTGCATGTCAGGTCAAACCTTGTCCCTGGCCTGACATATGACAGGCTTATAGAAAAAAATTATTTGCAGGCTTGCATTACCATTTCGCTTTCAGAAGTCTTGAGAAGATCCATAAGTCTGTGAATTAAGCTTAACTTAGCTTTATTCAAACGTAAGCTTATAACTTAAATTTGAAGCGCCGCCGGTCGATTGATGGGGCCCAAATTCTTCTCCCATCCATTTTGAGGCCACTGAGAAATTCATGGGTGTTTCTCCTTTTCATTCTCAGCTTCAAAGAGGTAATTTTCCATGTTATTAGGTCTTGGAAGTTTGTACATGCCACGGCAACTTTCCCGATCGATTGACCCTGAAGCCATAACTGAACTTTGAGCCTACGGTAGTTCAAAGTTAGGTCAGCGTACTAACAAGAACACAAAGAGATCTCTATACACCGAATGCAAATATGGCGGACCACTCGGACGGCCCGGGACGAGTTGCACGAAAGCGAGGTTAGTGAGGCCCGGCTTTTCCCTGTGTTGTTGTGATCGTCACGAATGGCTTCACGTGCGCTTACGGAGGACGATATTCCCGGAGCTTCTCTTGCAGGAAGATCACCAGCAACGTTAAAAAACAAAGAACTTCGTTTCTGGCTAAAATGCCGAGGAGATTCTTTGAAGGGATTGAAAACGAAAGCACAATTAGTGAAGAGGTACGATGCTAGAATGCTTCGAATGATTTCCTTTCACTTCGAGGTAAATATTATCCCCTGTACCTTTTATTGCGCTAAGTTAAAAAAATATATTCTCTTCTGTTTAGGGTCGAGGATTATATCAAAGCTGGTCGTGATCAAAATATAGTAGATCCAGATCCTAACTCTATTTATACAAAGCGCAAGGAACGCAACGAGGCGAGCAAAGACAGCAACTCTGCTATTTCCGGTACCCAGCGTCAACCAAACTTCCCCTCAGATGGTTGGTCTACTGATCTAAAACGAATGCCCTTTTTTACCCGTGCTGAGATGAACCTTCATATTGCTAAGTCCGGGGAAAATATCGACTCTACAAGCAAAAGTCATTCTGTACCAACCGGTGTGCGAAAAGCGACAATATTCTTAAACGATGAATACTTGAAGGACATATCTACAGCGAGTGACGAAAACTTCTTCTATTTCAAGTCTCACTGCTATCACAGCTTTAGGAAGAATGACGCGCCACATAATTTAAAAGTTGCATTGTGCATTGTAAGTGGGGAGGTAAAGCATGCTTCTTGTTCCTGTGTTGCTGGTACGGTTGGTTTTTGTAACCATATTTTAGCACTTCTGATGAAAATTTGCAAGTTCACATTGTATGAATGTAAAAATGTCAATGAACTTGACAATGAAGATGACATGCAGCAAAAACAGGCCTGTACATCCACTTTACAACAGTGGCATCGGAAGGGAAGGGGAGACTATAAATCCACAACCAGCAATGGAGGTGTTGGTGACTAAAACTTACCTAGAGGAAACCAGGTCATCAGCACGAGATCCTGGTGTCAGGTGTTTACTATATGAGGCAAGGAAAAATATCCGAAGACAACAGGCAGATGAAGAGAAATTATTGGTAACCTTGAAAGAGTTGAACCCAAAAATGGCCTTAGCACAAATTTTGACTCCAAGGTCTGAATCCATTCCCTTGCTGGAAACAAAATTTGGTAGAAGTCCCCAAGGTTCGTATGCAAGCTATCAACTTTCCGTGACTGAAGATAATTTTAAAGTGTATTGTGACATCACATCTGTAACAAGGGTAAACCCTGGCAACCATAGTGAGCAAATTATCACATATCCCAGATTTCCCCTCAAGTCATCAGATGAACAGTTTGAAATGCCAACTGAAATTTCGGAGGCAGAGAAATCATTATTAGACAGTCTGCAAGTTGATGCTGACAAACTAAATGACATTGAGAGGAAACACGGGGGCAATCAGACTGTCCAGAATGGAAGGCGGAAAGAAAATTTCGATTCACTGCGTCAAATTTTGGTCTCATAAGGGATAGAAAAAGACACCATGAGAATCTGGTAAAGAATCTTTTAAATCCCAAGCCTTTCACATCAAGATACACCAATCATGGACTCAAATATGAACCGATTGCATTAGAACAATACCAAAAGTACATGTCATCTATTCACAGGCCAGTAAAGGTTTTGAAATCAGGACTTGTAATAAGCCTTGATGCCCCATACTTGGGTGCCTCACCCGATGGTAAAGTAATTGATCCCGGATGCTCTGAGCCATTTGGCCTTTCTGAGGTCAAGTGCCCTGAGACCAAATATTTAGTGACTCCCCTGGATGCATGCTCAGATAGCAGGGGTTTTTTGGAAGAAGTTAATGGGAAGCCTAAACTTAAGCGTACTCATAAGTACTATGTTCAAGTCCAGGGACTGATGGGGGTTACTGGAGCCAGATGGTGTGATTTCGTGGTCTACACCAGTAAAGGAATGAGTGTCGAGCGCATTCCATTTGATGTTCAATTTTGGAACAGTTTAAAGGCAACATTAAAATTGTATTACTTTAAACACTTCTTAGCAGCAGCAGCAAGAGAACCTAGAGCATAAGGCTAAAACCGTAATTATTACAACATGCATTTTTCATGAGGGGTGGGGTCAAGGGGGGTAAAAAAGCATTAAAACAACTACACTTGATCTAATAGGGTATGGTGATGTTGTTATTTACAAAATTGTTAATGTTCTTGTTTCATATACAGTAATGTTGATTATCATAAAACTGAATGATCGCTAAAACTTTTAGTGAACAGTTTGTTTAACTAGCCATGATCAGTCAATGTTTGTATGTAGTGCAGCTAATAAAACCATTAACACCTTAATTTCTCTGCCATGTTGATTTTATTGTGCAATCCGATATGAGTTAAAGTTTTCCCGTGACTGAGGAAACTACTTTTAGTATTCAGCAGTTTCTTGCAGTTACAAGATCTTGAATGTCACTGGTTACAACCAACATTACACTACTATTTTCGGAGTTGTGGTTTGAGTAGCTGCACCATAAGGGCCTGTTTACATGGAGGGAGGGTGACCCATACAGAAGGGGCATCCTCTTACAAGGGTTACCCTTGTCTATTGTATTTCCCAGTTTCGTTTACATGAGAGGTAGGGTCACCCTAGGAGGAGGGTCAAGTTTAGCGGGATCAGGTTACAGTCACATTACTGCCAAAACAAAATGGTTCCGGCTGTCTCGGCTTTAATTGGCGAGATAACCCTAGGGATAACCCTTTGCATGTAAAGGGGGGCTATCTTTTGACCCTCTAAGAGGGTGCCCCTTCTAGGAGGGTCACCCTCCCTCAGTGTTAACAGGCCCTAAGAAAGTGAATAAACATATCATGTGATACTAGAGATGAGTGGATCCTGAGCATTGCAAAGGAAAGCACACACACTCCACATTTGGTTAACAACACCAAATAAACTTAATGGAACAACTCCATTAAAAATCCGGAAGTTCTTTATCTTGTTTATGGCCCTTTCTACATGAATCCTCAAGCTCGCAATTTGTTGTGTCCTGACGACATCCTCTGCTGACATTTGACTGTTACTTCCTAGGAAGGGTGGGATATTGAGACTAACACCCAGAGGCAGAATGTCTTGAATCTGAAAGCCTTTGTCGGCCATTACAGAATCACCATCATCAAAGGACTGTGACAACATGCCACTTCGCAAAACAATTTCACGGTCTGAAATACTGCCTGTATACAGCTGGCTAATAAACGTGATGGCACCACTTGGGGCAATACCAACCAGTCCTTTCAATGTCACATGATGTTTATAGGAACTGAATAGCTCGGAGTTCAGAAGCAAACTACTAGGCATTTCGCAAAACACTTCAGTACAGTCAATAATTACCCTTGTTGAAGAAAATTTTTCTTTAAAATCTGCAGGCATGGTTTCCTGCACAACTGACTTTGGTGGCCAGATGCACACCTGGCCAAATTTTAAAAACATAAAATTAATCCATGGCACAAAAATCCTGCTGATAGTGGACTGTGCCACACCATACAAGTGAGCTAAATGGCGCTCAGAAAGGCCTCTTCTTAGGCGGCACAAAACAATAAAAAATTCCTCAACTGGCTTTAGTTTTCGGCGGCGTCCTTTCTTGGCAGGTGTAATGTTGTCGTCGTCATCGGAGTCGGTGTCATAGAAATCCTCTGGGACATCTGTCAAGGTACTTCGTGGGCGAATATTTTCTCCATCTTCACCTGGATTCAGAAAATTAAATAGTGCCATTAAAGTGGCATAATTTGGGAGGCCGGTATAAAAGTTAATGTCAGCATCCGATTTGAAGCGTTCAAGGGAAAATAGTCGTGAAGATATCGCCTCCTGTTGCCTCTCTCCCTCAGCCAATTTCTCTTTCAGTTCAATGTTCTCCAGTCGAAGGTTTATCAGCTCCTGTTCCATTTCCTCCAACTGTTTTCGATAATCGACTGCATTTAGCTCCACGTTACTTTCATTGGTCTCAATGTTTGGATTGGGTTCATCGATGAGGGCACTTGAAGTTGAAGTTGACTCGCATAGCGATTCCACCGTAACAATTGTTTCTTGCGATTCAGTGTGAGTGGACGCGGATGTAAACAACTTTTTCTTAGGCAAAGGATGCCTTTCAGGAGGACCCTTTCTTTTCCTCGGGGAAGGAACAGACCAAGCAAATCTTGTTGGAACACCGCCGGGCACCACATAAGCTCGTCCACTTAAAGATTTTCGAAGATCTTCTCACCTAAAATGTAGCGAACAAACTTTAGTTCCCTCTGTGATCGTGAACTCCTTTCCTTCGTCTCGACGAATTGCATGGATCCACTGTTTTCTCCTCAGAGGCGTACGGGGAAACTCAAAAAATGACACTTTCTCTCCCGTGGATGATTTCTTTCCCTTCTGGTGGCATTCAGGGACACAACAACTCGTAGGCATAGCGAAATAGAGCAGAACAGATCGACAACGAAGACGTTTCTAGAGACGTGTAGTCAAAACAAAACACATTGAGGCCTCACTAACCTCGCTTTCGTGCAACTCGACCCGGGCCGTCCGAGTGGTCCGCCATATTTGCATTCGGTGTATGTTCAATTTTTAATGCTAAAGCGAAGTGTGTCATGGTAGTCGAGCGGTTAACGTCGTGGACTTCAAATTCGAAGGTCGCGGGTTCAAATCCCAGAAGTGTGAAAACGAAAAATCTATTTTTACAATTTACGACGTCTTACTTCTTTTTTTCTTTCTCCTTTTTCATGAATCTATTACAGATGCAATTCATACAATTGGTATAAAGCAAGTAAAGTGAAAAAAACGACATATACTGTCCTGAAATCAACATCAGTTGCAGCAAGTCCGCAGTTCGTGCTTTGAAAATCGATCTGTTCTCCAGAAGTCAAGTATTTTCTAAGGTTATTTCTTCTATTTGGAACTCTTACAAGCTATAATTAATCGAGCCGAAGAGTCATTCTAAGAAGCTTATAATATAAAAAAATACTATAGCCTGTTCTATCAGAGTTATCCAGCCCAAAAAGCCGTAAGACGAACCAGATTAGTAAAGTTTGAGCCTACAGTAGTCGTAATTTGAGTCAGCGTAGTAACAATGACACAAAGGCCCCCCACATGTATTTATGTTTTTTATACGCCTTCAAATCAACAGTTGCTAGCGTGGCGCAGTGGTAAGGTTCTGAATTTCAAAGCAGGACTTCACGAGTTCGAACCCCACAATCCCTTTAAAAGAAAAATTAAAAAAAGGAAATTAATGCTTACATTAATATGCATTAATTAATTTAGCACGATTAAAGTTTACAGTCCATTGACCGACCGAGTGGAATTTGTCCACTAAATGCTGTAACTCGTTCTGCGCATGCGCGCATTCACGAGTTAAAAAAGGATGATCGAGATTTCTCTGACTTGAGGCATAATAGCGACCTTTAGATCGGAGTACGAGTACGAGATTGACTACGAGTACGACTTTCTAATTTCAAATCAGTTACGTTCCCAGAGCCCTCCCTTCTCCCTGTTGCTGACCAGTAGAGAAGGAGGCTCTAGGAACGAGATTGGTGTTAGACGTGTTGATATAAACCCTGCGCACTAGGTTTGAAAAGTCGTACTCGTACTCAATCTCGTACTCGTCCTCCGATCTAAAGGTCGCTATTATTACTGAACAAAACCTTTTGGTAGTAATACTGCTGAATTTACTTTCTTTTTTTAGTGAAAAGTGACATGGCAAACATAGTAATTTAACAAAGCTACATATAGGTTTAATATTTAACAGATCAACACCTAACTCGGCCCAGGCTTCAGCCTAACAGTATTTTAATTAGAAACGAAAACAAACATGGCGATGGTTGAATTGTTCGTCACACGTGGCGACTGACAACGGGAAACGCTGAGTCGTGGTTGTTGCGAGAATATCCTTACTTTCACAGGTATATTAACTTTCCCAACATATTATCATGTAACAAATTAGTTTTCTGGTGCATAAATATTGATGAAAAAGGCTAAATTCGTCATGCTCACAATATGTCCGATTCCGATCCTGCGATTGAAGTAATTGAAAACTAATAACGTATTGATAAACATAAGGATTGTGTGATTGAATTGTATTTTAACTTGTAGTTTGGTTTTGTTTGCGGTTATATCAGCTGATGAAGGAATGTTTTGAAATTTAGGAATGCCAGAAGCAATTTATTCTTGTCGTTGTGAATGATAGATAGATTGGATTTGTTTTTTCGGCAAGAAAACGATTCACCCTCCTTCTACGGTGATTGTATGGAAGCTGTTGAAGTAATAAAATGACAGTGACGTTACTCACATGTAAAATTACAGTGTTATTAAAGGGACACTGTCCCGGCGTATTTGCTCAAAACTGTTATAAATGCATGAAATGGTCCCTAAATCTATGAAATAAGAACTTAATAAACTCTAACTAAATGATAAAAAGCAATTTCTTCAAGAAATTCCATACTGCAACAAAATGTTTGCAAAATTTCAAAGATTTCCGAGCCAAATTTGAAACTTTGAAAAACTGACATCCTGACGTTTTTTCAAAAATGCATATTGCAATCCATTTCCATCCTCGCTGTCGTTTGTCATCCTCACTTCCTAATGGGTTCCTGTCATTTGTCGAGTGCTATTCTACAGAATCAAACCATTATTGTTCAACTTCCTATGATCTAGATATGTTTCTGAGCTTCCCAAAATCGTGCTAAAATCAGGACAGTGTCCCTTTAATAACTTGTTAATTACTCACTGGCTAATTACTTTAAGTTTTATTTGTTTTGTTTCCATTAATTGTATTTGCGACTAAAATTTTTGAACTTGCGACCAAATTTTTGGAACTAGTCGCAAAATGGCGACTTCATTTTTTTTAAATTTTGAGCCCTGAGTAGTCGCAATAGATCGTTTTCACGCGACGTCATCAAAATGCTAAATTCAAAACTATTGATCCTACAAAGCTGTTATTTCAGTATATTCCATACATCAGTGTCGTTAGTTGCTGGGGAAATTTTTGTGCCAGCAGATTGCTTCGTTTTGGAGAAAAGGGTTTTGAAATTTGAGACGGCCTGGCTCAACGTGACCTGAAATGTTACACAAACCAATATTTTCGCACTTTTAAATACTTTTCTGATATGCTAATAAGTTAAAAATGATAACTAAAGCATTCAGAAGTGAAAACGTATGACTTCGGTAGCAAAATCATTTTTATTCTCGCAGACATTTTTTGGCCGCCATATTGTTGGCGGACTCATACTAAGTTCTGTAATTTTCCGAATATTGTTTTCCCAATAACTTTGTTGCAATGAACACTGCCACATCAAAACTTGGGGAATATATTTATTTCCACCTACTCTACAATCTCTGAGTTTGTAGATGTTTTTGGTGCACGCAAAACAATCTTGTTATTTTGGTGAAAACGATCTATAGGTATTTAATTGTGTCAGTTGATGGCAAGTGGTGCAATGTCCAAAGGTTCAGTGGCTTTCAGCTGAGAAACTTATCATACCGTGTGATGATTAGTGACAGCTACAAAGTTCCTCCCACGCTTGGTCATACATCAATGAACACCACAAAAGAGGACGAAAGCAACTACTCCAGTCATGACGCAGATCCCCTTCCTCCAGTGGACTCACCACCGCCACCTCCAGTAACCCACGAGCAATATCCACTCCATCTCCATAGTATTGTCAGTGGTGTATTAGGATAGTCACGCGTGCTCTCTCTCTTGTGTCTGTGTGTTGGCCCGCCATTTTGGCCGCTACTACTGTATTCGCCTTCTGTCTTAGTAAAGCTTTGGTGTCATAGTGTGGATATTGGCTCCTTCTTTACGGGTGTGGTGGCAGCCAAAAGGTCTCCAAATCCACTCCGAAGAACAGGAAAGCCTCGACAGCCACGTTACTCCTCAAAGCAGCCGAAATTGGTCTGTGTCAAGAACTCAACAAGATAAACAAATATGGTGAATGTCAACTGTGCACCTAAACAATGGTCTCTTTTGAAGCACAACACCCTCAATTCATTTGAAGCAGTATTCACTCTATAACTTATCAATGGACAGGAACTTTGCTCCCTTCCTTGTAGAGGGCGCAACCTGGTTAAAGAAAACTAAAACGAACCCGCTAAGAGCCTTCACCAATGACACATCTAGCAGCGTGCAAAGAAAGTCGTGTCCGATAGCCCAGGGCTAGTGGATTTTTCTGTTGGGCTAGTGGATTCTATCTTTCGCTTGCCCGACGGGCAAGTAAAGTTTTTAGAGAGCATTTAGTTTGAGGAAAAAGTAAGGAAGTTTAAATTACAGAAGTAATGTAAGCTTACAAAATGTAAGAGATCTTTTTTTTCATCTGAGCATTTTTATCGCAGCTTTTGTGATAAACTTACCGGTCGGCGGTCGCCTGGCAGGAAAACCTGCTTTTTCAGTTCTAAATTTGCCATAAAACCAGTCACACAATAAATTAAAGTTAAAAAACAATTTCTCTGGTCTTATTTTGCTTTCATCGCGATAAATATCGGCCAAAACACATCAACAAAGTTTCTTTTGACTCAGCAGACAGCCATTTTGTAAAATGCCCCACAATGCATTGCGAGCCGTGCAAACCATAAAATACGTCGTGTGTGCCAATGGATTGTGTATCTGGTGATAGGCACAAGCCAGCCTGCTGAATTTCTACATCAACCGCCAAATATTTTTCTTAGGGACAAACCCGCAAACCAGTTTGTAACTTTGGAGGTAAATTAAACCAAAAACACATTACAGAGAGCCAAACTGAAGGCCTTCTGACGGCAAATAATTATTTTGCTGGTAAATAGCACAATCAAGCACTGTTGCTGACAACTTTCCTTGTCGACGTTTTGTGTGTTTGAATAGTATCTTACCAACTGGTAGTTAATAAAAACTTACCAAATTATGGGATTAATTAACTAATTATAAATAATTAATTAATTCAATGACTTACTAATTAATTAATTAATTGATTAATTAATTGAATAATCATGTGAGTGGGAATTTTTTGGGGCTAGTGAGAATGACTTTCGGGTTTTGGGCTAGTACATCCTAGTTACAGCTTGCCCGAAGGGCAAGCTGTAACTAGGATGTGCAAGCTGGAAAATTGATTTTCTTTCCACCCTGATCTAATCCGGAATCCCAGTGACTCACAGTGTAGCAAAAGGTTAGTTACCTTTGAACTGATGCTTGTCCAGATAGCTAATTACTGTCCAGTTATATCTCACAACAATATTGTGAAACATTCAAGGACATCAGTGGTGTTCAACAGTTCGTACTAATTGTGAGAGAGTGCAGCACATTGTACACCAAAACACTCCTCGCGAAAGATGAGCACCAAGAAACTTACGGGTTGCCTTGACCTGCCTATGTTTTGAGTTACGTCCTCTTTATGGTCCTTATGCAGTCATCTGGACCGACCCTGCACCGGCCTTCAAAGCTCTTGTTAACAACAACCTCTTTCAACTCCATAGAATCTCGCTCGAGATCGGCAGAGTGAAGAATCCTAACAAAAATCCTGTCACAGAGAGAACCGTCCAGGAATTAGAGTTGGAACTGCTCAACAGCAAGACCAACAAGGTGGATCACTTTCCCCAAAAACCTTGGCCATCACCACTGTGTTCTTAAACTCTAGAATTCGCTCACATGGCTATCCGCAAGAGAGAAGTTCACACACACAGAGGTCAGTTTACAAATAGACAAATTCCTCTTGCCGACCAAGATCAGATACTAAAGCAGCCAACCCGCAGCTCAAAGAGGTGTGAGATCTCGTGTATCTTCACCAAAACTGTACAAGTGCAGTAGTCGCAATAGGTATTTAATCATGTCAGTTGATGGCAAGTGGTGCAATGTCCACAAGTTCAGTGGCTTTCAGCTGAGAAACTTCTTATACCATGCCATGACTAGTGACTGCTACAAAGTTCCTCCCACGCTTAATCATACATCCATGAATGCCACAAAAGAGGACTAAAGCGACTACTCCAGTCATGAAGCTGATCCCCTTCCTCTGGTGGACTCACCACCGCCACTTCCAGTAACCCACAAGCAATATCCACTCCATTCCCACTGCAGACCCACATCGATCCTGTGCGCGATAATCCTACATTGAACACCACCAGCCCAGATAGGTGCACTACCTGTCCAGATAGATATGGATTTCTTTTCTTTTACATTAAATTTCTTTTTCACTTTTTAAAATTTTATTTTCCTTTTCTGTTTAGAAATGATTTAGATCTCTAGAATATACACAGAATTAATAATATTTCTCAAATATTAGCTGTGTATTCATTCCAATGTTGACATCAGTTTATAGTTTAAAATAATATTAAAGTTGTAGAACCTAGAATTTCAATAACTGTATTGTCCTATTATGTAATCCTTCTGGGAGGTTACGCAACTTAGTTTAAATATTCCTTTCTCGTTTTGGGTAATTATTCTATCACGTTCAAGCCAACCTTTAGTTGGTTTATGTAAGTTTTCCGTGTAGACGTTTACCCGTTAGTTCTTTCATATGGAATTGTTATTCCTTTATTTATACGCCTACGGAACCTACAGATTGTAAGTATTTGCTTACATTTATTTATTTATATTACGGTATATTAGTTTCTTCCTTAATAAATTATGTATTTTATAATTATTTATTTTCAGTTCAATCATCGCATCACATCACATCACAAATCGGATTTTGCGGTGTATTTACACAATTTGTTCTACGAGTATTTCCTCGAAATAAATGGATAGTGCATTCAATATTGTAGACCTTCGTTCCGTAGCTTTGTTACATTTATTCAAAATCTTGCTTGTTCTATGGTATCATGGCTGTTGCGAATGGTGTCGTAGATGATGAGGCCGTTTTTACAGTTTTTACTCTGGTTATACAACTTTGGCGCGCAAGATGAAGACGTAAATTTCGCTGTTGACCTTCAAGAATGATTGAAAAGGAAACAAGCTTGAAGCAATCTCAACCTGGCTATCAAGGACATTAAACAAAACTCGATAAAGAATCTGAAGTCTTCATGATGGACATCGATAACCTTGAACTTGTTAATAACAAGCTTAAAACTGAACATGCGGAATTTGCTAATTACGAACGTGCACATATTGCATATACGGATTGCCTCGATGATCCTGAAGAAATTCAAAGAGCGACTCAAGATTATGAAAGTCGTTTTCACGAAAAATCTGAAACATTCACATGTTAAAGAGTGGATGCGTAGCTGTCAGGTCAATGTACAAGTGGTACAGACATTGCCATCCGACATACAACCCAATGATTCTATGAGCCTCATCTACTTCAAAAGTCAACGATCGAGTAATGCAAGTTCGCGTTTGAGTATTAAAATAAAGGAAGCTAAAGTGGAAAAGGCGATCGCAGAGTTACGGTTGACTCAGCTCAAGAAAAGGATGGAGTTACAAGCAAAATGTGATACAATGCTTCGAGAACAGGAATTAATGGGGGAGAACATGAAATTGAACGAGCTACACGTAAAACGCAAATCTTAGAAGGTGACGAGCCTTAGCCTTAGCGTGTGACCATCTCCCTATGTAACATGCGCAATATAAATATTAAATTAAATATTATGATGACTTGGAAAGCATTCAAATTCGCCATGAACAAATTCAGAATGTTAATTCGTCACAGCGAAGAGTGTTGGAGTTAAATAAGCGACCGAAGGGAAACAGGAAACTAGGCCAACTGTGGTAACGCATTTAATGGAAGCCACACCTACTTCGGCCGAACTTGAGAAGCCGATGCCCGCGACTTGAACCCTGCTGCTCCCGAATGGGTAGATAAAATGTTTTACAGTAAAGTTTTCACTAATCCCAGTAAAGACATTTCTTCAACTCAAGAAAATTTTCTGCAATTATTTCAACAACAGCAGCAATTAATGTAGCTTCATCAGCACACGTTTCAATCAATGGCGTCTACGATCAAGCAAGGATTTGCTTTACCCAAGCCGGAGCTCAATAGGTTTGATGGTAATCTACTTGAATTTTGGAGCTTTATGCGATCATTTAATAACAACATTGAGAAGAATGCTTCGGATGAGGGTGAAAAGTTAACATTCCTCCTTCAGTATTGTATCGGAGCTGCGAAAGTTGCTATCAAGAGTTGTGTCACTATGGATCCTGTGCTCGGATAACAAACTGCAAAAACTTTGTTAAAAGAACGTTTTGGTCAACCTTTCAAGATTGCTACAGCTCACGTGAACCAAGTAACATGTGGCTCACCTGTGAAGCCCAATGAGCCACAAGGACTGTTAGCCTTTGCAGATCAATGTCAAAATGCATTAAGAGTCAATTGGATATTTGGATGAAATTAACAGTGCTGATAATCTGAGGAGCATAGTCACCGGCTTCCCTTTCATCTCAAAGCTAAATGGTAAGAGGTGGTGGACAACTTACAAGAGTCTGAACAACTTACAAGAGTCTGGACAGCGTCCAAGGATTCATCATATTTCAAAGTTCGTCTCTGCAAAGGCTCGAGCTACCAACAATCCAGTCTTTGGAAGTGCACTTAATAGTGACAAAGATAAGGGAAAGAAGGATAAATCCAGCCACAAGGATTCTTCAACTAAAAAATTTACAAATCACGCCTCACATGGAGCCTTTGGAAAACCCAGTTATCCTTCTGGACGAAATGAAAATGCAAATGAGGATCGCCAGTTGACCTTGAGAAGCAGACGAGTCATGACCACAAAATGTCTCCTGTGTGAAGGAGCACACCAGCTGTGGAACTGTGAACAATTTAAGAAGAAATCGTACTTAGACCGAATGAAGATAATTTGCGATGCTAAGCTTTGTGACAACTGTTTCAAAGTAGGACACATGGCTAAGAGATATATGCAGAGAAGTGGCTGTTACATAGAGGGCTGTAATAAGAAGCACATCACCGTTATGCACCCACCGGAACAATATCCAGCTACAAGACAGGAAAGAAGCAAAGTACGTTTAAGAATTGTTCCTGTAAGATTGCATGGAAGGCAGCCAGGTCAAGTGGTAGAAACGTATGCACTTCTGGATAATGGCTCTGATGTATCTATTTGTGATGACAAGTTAATTGACGAACTAGCAATCAATGGAGTTCCGAGAAAATTCTTCCTGACGACTCAGGAGAGAAAAGACAGTGCTAAGCATGGCTTTAAAGTTAAGTTCACCATCGACTCAATTAGCAGTGAAACAAGACTTGAAGTGCAAAAGATGTGGACTTTTGACCGTCTAAACATATCAGAGCACAGCATTCCAAGGAATCAGGACGTTGACAGATGGCCTCATCTAAACGGCATCGAATTTCCAGATATTGACAACAAAGAAGTCAGCGTGCTTGTGAAAGATTATTTGTATTTCCAACCTCGCTGGAAACAGATACAGTACCTCACTGATGTATTTTGGAAGAGATGGTTGTCAGAATACTTGCCGACTTTACAAGAACGTCAGAATTGGAGAAAACCGTGTCGCAACTTTACTGTGGGGGACCTGGTTCTTATTGCCGACGAGAGAGTTCATCGTAGCCAGTGGCCTTTGGGATGCATCATAGAAATTCATCCAGGAAGAGACGGACGTATCAGATCAGCCAAGGTGGCGACCAAGTCTACTACTTTGACGAGTTCAATTACGAAGCTGTGTTTCCTCGAACAAGAGAAATGACTTTCTACATAAAACTCTGTTTAAATGTGTATGGACGTTGAATTACCAATGAACTGCTTGCTAATACGTGATGTTTGAACTTCTTGAACACTTATAAACTTGTCCAAGGACTTGTTATATTGACTTCATTGATAATAATTCTAGTAGCTTATTGATAATTACTTAAGTGAACTTAATTATAAGTTCAGGGGCCGGAAATGTAGCACCAAGAATTTCAATAACTGTATTGTCCTATTATGTAATCCTCCTGGGAGGTTAAGCAACTTAGTTTAAATATTCCTTTCTCGTATGCCGTGTTGACATTTACTCATTAGTTCTTTCGTATGGAATTGTTATTCCTCTGTTTATACCCCTACAGAGCCTACAGATTGTAAGCATTTGCTTACATTTATTTATTTATATTACGGTATATTGGTTTCTTTCTTAAGAACTAAATGTATTTTATAATTATTTATTTTCAGTTGAATCATCACATCACATCATTATTGTATATTATAAAATAACTGTCATACTACGCGCGCTCTGATTGGTCGAAAACCTATTGACTATTGTACCGGTAAACACATGGTAAACCCATTGAAAACGGAGAACTGAAACATTCTCCAGCCTGATAAAAATGGCCGCCTTGGAGGAGGAATTTCCGAGCTTTAACATCATGTTGGCTTCTGGTCTCCCATTTCCAGCTGTGTCCGAGACCATGTCTACAAACAAAAACAACGACTTAGAAGGGGCGAATAAAAAGAGACGATTTGCCGATATGGAAACCCAAGAACTTGACGAGATCGTAACAAATTCGCAGGCTGCAAAGACCAAAAAGGCAACCCAATGGGCTGTTTCAGTTTTTACAGGTTGGTTTCAATAATAAGAATCTACTTTCATTCAACATCACATAGAAACGACATTTGAACCGAACATTTAACGCAGCAAAACTGTGAAATTAAAAAAAAATTGATAAAGGTCAAAGGAAGGTCACGTAAACATCTCCTCCACGAAAATAAACCTTAATCAGTTTTACAGCGTATTTGCAAAAACAAAATACGAAATTCTCGTTTAATTAAGTTGAATTTTGTAACACCCAGTGCTCCGCTAATTTATACTTAACTTTTTTTTTCTATAGAGTGGAGTAAGCATAAACAAATCGGTATCAGTTTGGCTGAAATGTCAATTGCTGAGCTGGACGAAAACCTGCGGCAGTTTTACGCGGAGGCGCGTAATAAAGAGGGAGAAAATTACAGCAGAGCAACACTGATGTCTCTAAGAAATGGAATTGAAAGATTCCTCAACACGCCTCCAAACAACCTTGGCATTTCCCTCACCAACAATCCCCAGTTTGTACTATCAAACAAAATGTTGGATGCCAAAATTAAACAACTGAAGAAAGACGGCTTACAAAACACTACACATAAACCGGCTATCGAGCTAGAAGATCTCGAAAAGCTAAAAAATGGTGACATTTGTTCACTTACCCAGCCCCTTTCTCTTCTAAGAAATGTTTGGTTCCACATTTCGCTTTTCTGGTGCCGCCGTGGTTTTGAAGGCCAGCGAAGTCTGAAGAAAAGTAGTCTTGCGTTTGGCGAAGACGCGAAAGGCGACCATTTTGTCACAATGTCACACGATGAGATGACCAAAAACCACCCAGGAGGAGTTTCTGATGTGGAAAGCTACGAGAAGAATGCTCGTATGTACAAGACCAACAGTCCATCCGATGGATATTCCGCTTTGGAAATTTTTCTTTCCAAGCTGAATCCTGAGTGTGAGGCATTATTCCAGTATCCAAAAAGAAATTGGCGACCTTCTGACAAGATCTGGTACGAAAACCGGCCCCTCGGCATAAACAAGCTGTCAACCTTCATGAAAGATATCAGCTCCGCTGCAGGTCTTTCCCGTGTTTATACAAATCACTCGGTGAGAGCGACAGCGATAACCTTGTGGGCAAATGCTGGCCTAACAAATCGGGCAATTATGGCAATATCTGGTCATCGCAACGAGTCGAGCCTTCAAAGCTATCACAGCATGCCGTCGGTAAATCAACTTCGCAACTGCAGCGACATCCTCTCCACCGCACTGGGTGATGTTGACAGGGTCCAGACATCTGACCAGCCTCAGAATGCGATTGTGAGATACGAAAGTGGGGAAATGAGGCCTCCTCTGCAACAGCTGCCAGTAAACACCATCTCCGCTCAGCACAACACAAGCTCAGCTGCATACAGTCAGATGTTTAATACGTGCATGATTGAAAATGTCCACATCACTTTCAACCGATGACTGTCGTGTTGCTTTTCTTTCAAGTACTGTTTAAAGATTGGCTTTCACATAGCTAAAGATTTTTCTCTGTAAATTTATAGTTTTGAATGTTAAACAATGTGAGACGAAGTATTAAATTCGGCGGTTGATTCTTTCTTCGACGCCACAGTTCACAATTAGATCGCTCATTATGATTGGCTAGCGTGCGTCCTCAATGAATGTATAGAGAAGACACAACTTCATCACAATATTAAAAGCCATGTTTTCACCCACAAAACTTTGTTTTATTTATAGTTATTTCATAAAAGCAACAGACCGCACTTTCTATGGGTTTACAGTGTGATAAACCCACTTGGGATGTCCCGTGTGGGTTTATCACTCTGTAAACCCATAGAAAGTGCGGTCTATTGCTTAAATTAATCATATCAGATTTTGCTGTGTATTTACACAATTTGTTCTACGAGTATTTCCTCGAAATAAATGGATAGTGCATTCAAGATTGTGGTGCATTCAAGATTGTAGACCTTCGTTACGTAGCTTTGCTACAAAAGTAATTCACAAGTGAAGCTGGGAAGACTTGCTAAAGCACTAGATGTTCTTATTTTTAAAAAGCATAAACATTTCTCTCTTTCAATTTAGCCATTACTTGAATCAATCTGCCTAAAATAATGATTATTGAGAAAGAGACGAATTGAGTCTGGCCGAGCCTGGAACAAAGAAAAACTCTGAGTGCGTGACGTAAATCGAACCCATGACCAACAACAACATTTATTTGTACTCTCTCAAAAAAATTACAATTTACAATTTTTTATTATTATAATGACCAACAGTACACAGGATAATTAGTATTATTGACAATTATTTTCAACTCATTTAACTGTGGTGAATATTTCAAAGGATAACTTGTATGGGAAATAATTCATTATTTATGTAGTCTCATGATACCGATACTTTACTTAACCCATTAGCCCAATGTTTAGTGTTCATAATCAAATTTATCCTTGTGCTTTACTTAACCCTTTAGCCCAATGTTTAGTGATCAGCATGAAATTTCTCCTTATGATGTCAATGAACAATCAAGCATACAGGTCATGAGAATTGAAGAAATGATCACCAAAGATCAAATGCAAATTATATTTAAACAAATTCAGAGAGCATGCATGCAGCCTGCGAGAGCGGATGCGTTTTTTGAGAGAGAACGAATTCCTATCTCTCCTGCAAGGAAATCTTTGATATTGCAGTTTATCCTGATGTCTAATGCCGCAAAATAAGAAGAAAAACAAACGTGCAGCCCGTGGTTCATGGGAGCAAGAATGTAATTCACCAAAGAGACCAAACACGTGTAAAGACACAACACACGGTGACGAAGGAGCCATGCCGGCCGACGAAGAAGTCGAAGAAATTATGTCCGACGAAGAAAATGGCAATACTGACCCTGAGACAGATGAACCAAGCCTAACAGAAATCAAGGGAATGTTTGCAGCAATACAAAATTCGGTATCCTGTCTTCAAAAGGAAAATAGGGAACTCAAGGAAGAAATGACAGAACTTAAAGCAGCCTATAAGTCAAGCGAAACGAAGCTATCGAATATAAAAACCACGATGGAAAAGCTGTCGAAGGAAAACCTGTCACTTAGAATGGAGCTGTGTAGTACGAAGAGTAAGCTGAATGAGCAAGAGGAAGAAACGAATAAGCTGTACGGACGCCTTGACGATTTAGAGCAATACACCCGAAAAAATTCCCTGGAAATACACGGCATTTCACAGAACGCGTACACAGCAAGATGTGATCATCAAGTTAGGAGAGGCGTTAAATGTTCCTATTACATCAAGTGACATTGAAATCTCTCACCGACTAAAACGTCAAGGAGGTAATAGCCCTATAGTTGTTAAGTTTCTTAACCATAAAATCAAATTTAAATTATATAGGGAGAGGATCCAGCTCAAACACATCATGACGACCGATTTATTCCCGAGTCACTCTGTTGATCCATCCAGAGCAAGCTCAAACCGCATATTTATCAATGAAAATTTAACAAGCTCTAGGCGGGGTATTGTAAAGAAAGCAAAATGAGAAAAGAAGAGAGGGCACCATTCTAAGCACCTGGACAATCGATGGGAAGATTTTCATCAAGACTTCACCCGACGGAAAACCAGTATGAATTTATAGCGAAGATGACCTTGACGACCTGTAAACTAATGCAAATTATATTACAACTTTGTTTTTTTTCCCAAATAATTTTGCAAGGGAGAAGGAATTATGTTTCCTTTCTTGTTTTCTGAAAACGTTTCAAACATCACAATGCTCTTAAATGTAGGTTTTTTATTCGTAGTGTGTGCTCTAAATGTACGTTTATCTAGTTTTGTTTTTCTGTGTATAAGTAGCATGTTTCTACTGTTTTGTTTGTCTTTTGTTTTAGTTGGAGTGTTAATATTTTTTACCATTATGTCGCTGCCCGCCCTCTTCCAAACAATGGCGTAACACTTTCTTGTCATGATTTACTTGGAGAAGAAGAAACCCAGAAATTCACTGTCGTCTAGACTTTTTTCTAATTAGCTCGACGCTCTGTACAAATGCGTTAGAAGCCGACATTTTGCCGGGGTACAAAACAGATCATTCGATGATTACTCTCTGTATTATTACAAAGACAAACCCCAGAGGACCAGGCTTCTGGAAATTAAACACACATTTCCTGCCAGATCTTGAATATATCAATTTAATTAAGGAAACCTTGATAGAAGTCTCAAGAGAGTACGAAAATCATACTGAAGTAGACGCAATATTGCTATGGGACATGATTAAGATGAAAATTAGAGCGACTTCAATCATTTATGCAAAGAGACAAAAGTCACGATTTAAGCAAAATGAGGCAATATTAGAGCAAGAAATCTCAGCTCTAGAGAAAAGGTCTGAGGAGAATAGTTTATCCGACGAAGATAAACAACCTATTTTAGCCGAATTAAGAACCAAAAGACAACAAATGGAACAAATGATTCATTATAAAACTCAAGGGGCTATTTTAAGGTGTAAAACCCGTTGGTATAATGATGGTGAAAGGAATACAAGTTATTTTCTCAACTTAGAGAAACAACATTTCAACAAAAAATCAATTAGGAATCTCAAAACGGACAATAATACAACAGTCTTTTTGGACGCTGATATCCTAAATGAAGCGAAGCAGTTTTATATGACACTGTATTAGTCAAATCTGAACAATCCTGTGGCAATTGATATAGATTATGAAAGATCATTTTTCCCGGAGGATATTACATAACCAAATTAAGCGAATGCCAGAAAAACCAATGTGACGTTCTATTAACAGCAGAGGAATGTCTAGAAGCTTTAAAAACAATGGAATCAAGCAAGACACCTGGCACTGATGGTATTCCGGCTGAATTTTACAAAGTATTCTGGGACGATATCCAACCCTACCTCCTCGCTGCTCTAAATACCTCGTTCACTAAAGGAATTCTATCAATTTCTCAACGTAGAGGATTAATAACCCTCATACCAAAGAAAAACAAATCACTCAGTTATATAAAGAATTGGAGACCTATCTCTCTCTTGAACTGCGATTATAAAATTGCTGCTAAAGCCGTAGCGGGACGTTTAAAAAAGGCTTTGCCTGATATAATCAACCATGATCAAACAGGTTTTTTGAAAGGTAGATTTATCGGGGAAAACATAAGACTATTGAACAGCGTCATTAGCTATACAGAGCGAGAAAAAATTCCTGGTTTGTTTCTTTTTGTGGATTTTGAAAAGGCCTTCGACACCCTCGAATGGCCCTTTGTTATTAAAACTCTATCGCACTTTGGTTTCGGTAAGTCTTTCATCTCATGGATCACACTTTTCTACACCGACATAAGCAGTAGTGTTCAAAACAATGGTTGGGCATCTGACTTTTTTACCCTTGGTAGAGGTGTTAGACAAGGATGTCCTTTATCACCCTATTTATTCATTCTGGCTGCCGAAATACTTGGAAATGCGATAAGAAACAACAAAGAAATTAAAGGAATAAATGTTCTGGGTACGGAATGCAAACTTAGTCAGTATGCGGATGATACTACCATGATTCTAGATGGGACGACCACCTCTTTTCAGCAATCTTTGTACGTGCTAGATTCTTTTGCGATAATCTCTGGCCTGAGAGTCAACTACGAAAAAACAGAAGCTTTATGGATCGGATCTTTAAGGTTTCAGTCAAACAAAATCGTGACTAAGCATAATGTCAAGTGGGCCGCTCACAAAGTTAAAGCACTGGGTGTTTGGTTCTCGACAGTCATAGGAGAGTCTATCACTCTAAACTATCAGGAGAAAATTGAAAAAATTGAAGCTATCATCGAAAATTGGCATTTTAGAAGACTTACCCTCATAGGAAAAATCATAGTTATTAAAAGTTCACTTGCTTCTCAATTAGTATACATTTTGTCTCCTCTAGAAACTCAGCACACACGCTTAAAAGAAATAAATGCCCTTTTCTTCAAATTCTTGTGGGATGGAAAAGGCGACAAAATAAAACGAACAGAAATAATAAATGACTATCCAAATGGCGGACTTAAAATGCTGGAGATTAAAAGTTTTAACCGTGCGCTAAAATCAAAATGGATACAAAAATACTTGGATCCCAACTGTCACGGAAAATGGAAATTATACTTTGACCTTTTCTTAACGAAGCATGATCAGATGGTAAACTACTTCTAAATGGTAATGATATTATCTTGAAAAAGAAGATGTGGCCTCCTTAAATATTCAGGATACTTTTACAACAGAACTTATTGAGATTTGGAGTGAGCTAAATTTCAAACCAGAACCAACCAACTCTTTTAATTCACCAATCTGGTATAATTCTCTGATTCGAATTGCGAACCAACCCTGTTTTTATCGCGACTGGTCTGTTGCAGGAATTACCTCCATTCAAGACCTTCTTGATGACAATCTTCAATTTTTAAGTTTTGACGCTTTCAAAAGAATGTATGCCGTGAAAGCCAGTTTTCTTCATTACTACAGCGTAGTCTCTGCTGCCTCAAAAATTAGAACCGCTATTTTACAGCAAGGAACAGTTAATTCCAATGAGCAAAATCAAAATAAGCTGCTGTCAGCCACAGACTTTACCAAAGCTGTTTACAAACATCTTATTGAATGTATTGGCACCACCCCTCTAAAAAGCCAAAATAAATGGATTTCAGATTGCAATCTAGAAGAGAAAACAATCGACTGGAACAAATCTTATAGCCTTCCCTTCCTTTGCACAAAAGAGACTAAATTAAGAACATTTCAATTTAAACTTCTACATAGGCAAATTGCTACAAACGACTATTCATTTAAAATCGGTATCAAGTCATCTGATTTATGTTGCTTTTGCGAACAGTCTAAAGAAACGATCACTCATCTCTTTTGGGAATGTGTTCATGTTCAAAACTTTTGGAATAATACTAAAACCTGGCTGGCTAATTACTTGTCCCTTCCAAAGGACTTCTCACTTATGATATGCTTAGGTCTAGTAGATAATACAGCAAATATTATGTTTCATCATGCCCTCCTTATTGCCAGATACCACATTTACTCTTGTAAAATCAAGCAAGCGTATCCCTCACGAGAAGCTTTCTCGCAAATTGCAACTGTTTGGATACCGAGAAGCGTATAGCACACGAATCCAGCACGATGAAAAAATTCAATTTAAAATGGGGCGAGTTTCTTAAGAAAAAATGTTAAAAGTAAAGCCATTTGTTTGGTGGGGATTTAAGCACGAGCAGCCTATTTAATTGTACTTATTTACTTATTTATCTTTTTTATTTTATTTTGCTTCTCTTTTCTTTATTGTTACTCTGTGTGTAAACGTTTTTTTGTCCTTTTGTTATTCGTGGACTTGATTGTGCATTGCTTTATAGTAAATAAATACATTGTAAGTAAAGTATTTAAGTAAACCATGTAAATGTTGTATGTGTTTAAATTTAAAAAAACGTTTTGTCAAAAAAAAAAAAAAAACCAATCAGTTCTATGACAAATGTATAGAGACCAGTAAGGAGAATTTATCTGTTGACATTATGGCTGAAAGGGTTAATGTTTTAGGCTCTGTGTTAATTATTTACAATAATAATATTATTATATGGCCGAGACTCCTTGGGATCTGGACACTACCAAATCTGTCAAGTTGATTGGGTAAAAAGGATATTGACCACTGTCAATATTCTCCCATCTACACCAGCATCTAGACTGCAACTCGCCACAAAGTTACCGCAACATTTTTCTACTTCATTGCTTGTAAACAAAGCAAACTATAACGTCAACATGTACTGTGTGTTTTCATTCATATATTCATTGAGGTGTACAATGGAATGTACAAATATTAGTTGCGGTTACACTGGACTGTTTTACCGTGGCAAAAAAAAAATCCATTTACCACGGTAAACTGAGATTGATGCATGTGACCACAATTTCCCGAGCCAAATTTCCCAAGGTAAATCGTCATGGATGCATCACAGAGAACAAAAGAAAAGCCAATGACATTCACCGTGGTAAGTAGCAACGGTTTTTATGCACCCAAGGTAAGCAAGCCAATCAGGATATCGTGTTTGACATGCACAGGAAATTCCAGAATTGCCTTGTTTATCTTTATCGCATCACATCACATCATTAATCGGATTTTGCGGTTTATTTACACAATTTGCTCTACGAGTATTTCCTCAAAATAAATGGATAGTGCATTCAAGATTGTAGACCTTCGTTACGTAGCTTTGCTACATTTATTCAAAATCTCGCTTGTTTTATGGTATCATGGCTGTTGCGAATGGTGTCGTAGATGATGAGGCCGTTTTTACGGCATACTCTGGTTATAGTTCGGACAACTTTGGCGCGCGAGATGAAGACGTTAATTCTGCCGTTGAACTTCAAGAATGATCGAAAACGAAACAGAGCTTGAAGCAATCTCGACCTGGCTATCAAGGACATTAAAAAAAACTCTATAAAGAATCTGAAGTCTTCATGATGGACATCGATAACCTTGAACTTGTTAATAACAAGCTTAAAACTGAACATGCGGAATTTGCTAATTACGAACGTGCACATATTGCATATACGGATTGCCTCGATGATCCTGAACAAATTCAAAGAGCGACTCAAGATTGTTGGAGTTAAATAAGCGACCGAAGGGAAACAGGAAACTAGGCCAACCGTGGTAACGCATTTAATGGAAGCCACACCTACTTCGGCCGAACTTGAGAAGCCGAAGCCCGCACCTTGAACCCTGCTGCTCCCGAATGGGTAGATAAAATGTTTTACAGTATAAGTTTTCACTAATCCCAGTAAAGACATTTCTTCAACTCAAGAAAACTTTCTGCAATTATTTCAACAACAGCAGCAATTAATGTAGCTTCATCAGCACACGTTTCAATCAATGGCGTCTACGATCAAGCAAGGATTTGCTTTACCCAAGCCAGAGCTCAATAAGTTTGATGGTAATCTACTTGAATTTTGGAACTTTATGCGATCATTTAATAACAACATTGAGAAGAATGCTTCGGACGAGGGTGAAAAGTTAACATTCCTCCTTCAGTATTGTTGTGTCACTATGGATCCTGTGCTCGGATAACAAACTGCAAAAACTTTGTTAAAAGAACGTTTTGGTCAACCTTTCAAGATCGCTACAGCTCACGTGAACCAAGTAACATGTGGCCCACCTGTGAAGCCCAATGAGCCACAAGGACTGTTAGCCTTTGCAGATCAATGTCAAAATGCATTAAGAGTCAATTGGATATTTGGATGAAATTAACAGTGCTGATAATCTGAGGAGCATAGTCACCGGCTTCCCTTTCATCTCAAAGCTAAATGGTAAGAGGTGGTGGACAACTTACAAGAGTCTGAACAACTTACAAGAGTCTGGACAGCGTCCAAGGATTCATCATATTTCAAAGTTCGTCTCTGCAAAGGCTCGAGCTACCAACAATCCAGTCTTTGGAAGTGCACTTAATAGTGACAAGGCCAAGGGAAAGAAGGATAAATCCAGCCACAAGGATTCTTCAACTAAAAGGTTTACAAATCACGCCTCACAATATGGAGCCTTTGGAAAACCCAGTTATCCTACTGGACGAAATGCAAATGCAAATGAGGATCGCCAGTTGACCTTGAGATGCAGACGAGTCGTGACCGCAAAATGCCTCCTGTGTGAAGGAGCACACCAGCTGTGGAACTGTGAACAATTTAAGAAGAAATCGTACTTAGACCGAATGAAGATAATTTGCGATGCTAAGCTTTGTGACAACTGTTTCAAAGTAGGACACATGGCTAAGAGATGTATGCAGAGAAGTGGCTGTTACATAGAGGGCTGTAATAAGAAGCACATCACCGTTATGCACCCACCGGAACAATATCCAGCTACAAGACAGGAAAGAAGCAAAGTATGTTTAAGAATTGTTCCTGTAAGATTGCATGGAAGGCAGCCAGGTCAAGTGGTAGAAACGTATGCACTTCTGGATAATGGCTCTGATGTATCTATTTGTGATGACAAGTTAATTGACGAACTAGCAATCAATGGAGTTCCGAGAAAATTCTTCCTGACGACTCAGGAGAGAAAAGACAGTGCTAAGCATGGCTTTAAAGTTAAGTTCACCATCGACTCAATTAGCAGTGAAACAAGACTTGAAGTGCAAAAGATGTGGACTTTTGACCGTCTAAACATATCAGAGCACAGCATTCCAAGGAATCAGGACGTTGACAGATGGCCTCATCTAAACGGCATCGAATTTCCAGATATTGACAACAAAGAAGTCAGCGTGCTTGTGAAAGATTATTTGTATTTCCAACATCGCTGGAAACAGATACAGTACCTCACTGATGTATTTTGGAAGAGATGGTTGTCAGAATACTTGCTGACTTTACAAGAACGTCAGAATTGGAGAAAACCGTGTCGCAACTTTACTGTGGGGGACCTGGTTCTTATTGCCGACGAGAGAGTTCATCGTAGCCAGTGGCCTTTGGGATGCATCATAGAAATTCATCCAGGAAGAGACGGACATATCAGATCAGCCAAGGTGGCGACCAAGTCTACTACTTTGACGAGGCCAATTACGAAGCTGTGTTTCCACAAACAAGAGAAATGACTTTCTACATAAAACTCTGTTTAAATGTGTACGGACGTTGAATTACCAATGAACTGCTTGCTAATACGTGATGTTTGAACTTCTTGAACACTTATAAACTTGTCCAAGGACTTGTTATATTGACTTCATTGATAATAATTCTAGTAGCTTATTGATAATTACTTAAGTGAACTTAATTATAAGTTCAGGGGCCGGAAATGTAGCACCAAGAATTTCAATAACTGTATTGTCCTATTATGTAATCCTCCTGGGAGGTTAAGCAACTTAGTTTAAATATTCCTTTCTCGTATGCCGTGTTGACATTTACTCATTAGTTCTTTCATATGGAATTGTTATTCCTCTGTTTATACCCCTACAGAGCCTACAGATTGTAAGCATTTGCTTACATTTATTTATTTATATTACGGTATATTGGTTTCTTTCTTAAGAACTTATGTATTTTATAATTATTTATTTTCAGTTGAATCATCACATCACATCATTATTGTATCACATCACATCATTATGTGATATGGACTATGTTGGTTACACCAACCGACATTTACATCAACGCGTTGCGGAACACGGCTCACTGAATTCATCAATTGGAAAGCACATGCACAAGGATCACGGAATGTCAAAACCGAATTTCGGTACTTAAGTGCCGAAATAAATTCGACTGTCTTATTTATGAGATGCTCATAATCAAAGAATTGCAACCAACTTTAAACGTGCAATCAGACTCCATCCACGCTAAGTTATTTGCATAACTTAAAGACTCCAAAAAAATGCCAATTATTTTCACTAATTTATATTCATGTCTCAACTAAAAATTTTCACTCTTCCCTTGATAATGATGATAGAATCATCGAAACGTCGGACAGCAATACTTTTTGTATTTCTAGTATAATTAATCATATCAGATTTTGCTGTGTATTTACACAATTCGTTCTACGAGTATTTCCTCAAAATAAATGGATAGTGCATTCAAGATTGTAGACCTTCGTTACGTAGCTTTGCTACAAAAGTAATTCACAAGTGAAGCTGGGAAGACTTGCTAAAGCACTAGATGCTCTCATTTTTAAAAAGCATAAACATTTCTCTCTTTCAATTTAGCCATTACTTGAATCGATCTGCCTACAATAATGATTATTGAGAAAGAGATTAATTGAGTCTGGCCGAGCCTGGAACAAAGATAAACTCTGAGTCCCTGACGTAAATCGAACCCATGACCATCAGTACACAGGATAATTAGTATTCTTGACAATTATTTTAAACTCATTTAACTGTGGTGAATATTTCAAAGGATAACTTGTATGGGAAATAATTCATTATTTATGTAGTCTAATGATACTGATACTTTACTTAACCCTTTAGCCCAATGTTTAGTGATCAGCATGAAATTTCTCCTTATGATGTCAATGAACAATCAAGCATACAGGTCATGAGAATTGAAGAAATGATCACCAAATATCAAAATTAATGCAAATTATATTTAAACAAATTCTCCCAATCAGTTCTATGACAAATGTATAGAGACCAGTAAGGAGAATTTATCTGTTGACATTATGGCTGAAAGGGTTAATGTTTTAGGCTCTGTGTTAATTATTTACAATAATAATATTATTATATGGCCGAGATTCCTTGGGATCTGGACACTACCAAATCTGTCAAGTTGATTGGGTAAAAAGGATATTGACCACTGTCAATATTCTCCCATCTACACCAGCATCTAGACTGCAACTCGCCACAAAGTTACCGCAACATTTTTCTACTTCATTGCTTGTAAACAAAGCAAACTATAACGTCAACATGTACTGTGTGTTTTCATTCATATATTCATTGAGGTGTACAATGGAATGTACAAATATTAGTTGCGGTTACACTGGACTGTTTTACCGTGGCAAAAAAATCCATTTACCACGGTAAACTGAGATTGATGCATGTGACCACAATTTCCCGAGCCAAATTTCCCAAGGTAAATCGTCATGGATGCATCACAAAGAACAAAAGAAAAGCCAATGACATTCACCGTGGTAAGTAGCAAAGGTTTTTATGCACCCAAGATAAGCAAGCCAATCAGGATATCGTGTTTGACATGCACAGGAAATTCCAGAATTGCATTGTTTATCTAAGATTTTAGAGCCTTCACGCGTTCAGTACCGATTGTACGAGTTGTGGAAATGGCAGGATTTCGCTCAATGTTGTAAGTGTTGTACATTTGAAGTTAACACATTTCTTTTCAGAATATATTTTAGATACAAATTTGAATGCGTGGAATCTATTTATTCTTTGCAAAAATTAAAATGATTTGCCAGATCATCTTTTCAAAGGTTTCTTGTTTAGCTGGAACAGAGTAAGACAGCCAAGCAAAGATCCTTTTATTCCCAATAACCAGATGAACAACTATAACTACATGGCACCCACCTCCCCGGGCATACAACCCATGCATCCTGGTTATCAGGAAATGCGACCAGGATTCCAGATCATCCATAGTGTTTCTAATGATACATGTAGTAGTGAAAGTCCATCAACCTCAAGCCAGGTTATTAGCAGCTCCAAGGTTACTAACAGGCGATGGGAAGCAAACAAAGCCAAGATTCCAATTTCTGCATACAAAGAACACCGCACACTTCTAAAATAATAGTGCCAAAAGTAGCTGCGAAAAGCGAAAGAAAAGTGGCAAACTCTCTTCGAAAAATTATTTCCCTCGGCCCGTCCTTTTGCTGTTATCGACAATGGCTTTATACTTTTTAAAGACATGGATGAATTCCTTGGATGTTCCGATAATGGATTTGATGGAAGTCACTTTGCCTTGACTCTGGAAGTGGTAGGAGAAACCTTTGTCGCTCGCTATGAAATCGGCCGTGCAGCGCAGACAATTATTGTATGTAATTGGATAATTGAAGATATGACTGAAATGTCAACAGCTAATTACAGAAAAATAATGAAGGAAATTTTTCATGTTCAATAACTTTCCACAGAAAAAACATTTTGAGGTAGAATTTTGTGAAAATAAAAGCTCTTTGCGAGATCTACCAGAATTTCAAAAAATTGAAAATTTCACAAAATAGTAATTTTGATACCTTAATGTAGCGGGAACAGGAACCATTACTCAAGAATTACTCCAAGTTGTTTTACTTTTAATTATCGATCGAATTTATGTGGAAAGTGGCTTTGTTGGACGTTCAGTAGTGCGGGGAATTTTGGGGCTTTATTAAATCCGGTATCAGGAGCAACGACTCAATAATTTCTCAAAGTACAATCAACATATGGCTTTATAGTTTTCATTGGACGTGAAGACTTGTGTCTACAAATAATTCGCCGAGCGATACTGTGAATTTGCCAGGCGGCTGAATGCAAAAATGAGTAAAGAGAAGATTTTAGCTACAAAAGCGAGCTGGTTTCAGATCATTTGACGGAAAAGCGGGAAAAACAGTACATCAATTTCCGAAACACTACAATTTATCACACATACATTGTGTTGACAGTACGACTGCAATTTGACATCTGAGAACATCTTCAATTCAATTCGATATGCTTCACAGACTTCATAGTAAAACATACATGTATATTCACGGCGTTGAAAAAAGGAAATGTGTTTTCAAATGTTTCCTTAACAAGAAAAGAAAAGGTTCTTAGCATGAAATAATCATAATTGATGTACAAATCTGTAGTCAGAAATGTAGGACATATTCTAAGCGGTGTCACGCAGGTTACTCGTCCAGTCAGTCATTCGTCGAAAACAAGACCATCAACAGGAAAGGGCAGATGTCGGGAGACCAGCGAACTCCAGTCGATCTTTAAAGCCTGGTTCAGTCACCCTCACACCCCAACAATAATTTATCCCCATCACAGATTCGCGAGGACCCATGCGAGTCACGTATTACTAGCATTAATATAATAATTACGTTTGTTGACTGAATCAAAGGCCAAACTTCTGAATCGAGCGGTGAACGTAAACATCGAAATAACCGATGGAATTAAAACAAATGCTGAATCGGATAAAAATAATTCTGAATCTAGAAGACAACAATAATTATTTAGAACCCATATTGATTTATTCTTAACTGAGCGATAAAAACACTGAAGAAGCCAGCCAATTTCGACTTCGCTATATAAAACCGGACTAACAAGAGCACAGCTGAATGAAATGCGTGGAGAGCCAAATAAATGTACACAAATTAACTTCATAAATAAGAACTGAAAATTCCTTATTATCCCAAACTGTTTTGTAACCTAATTTGAAGCTTCAGCTTTCAGCTAAATTGCGTGAAAAAAATAGTTCACTATATCTATGATGTACTTATTGTTAGTAACGTACTACAGATCAACTTAGTGTGCTTTTCATTTTGCTCATTTGCACTCGTAAACATTACAGATTTGGTGATACGATCGAAGAAAAGGTTTGACGCATATAGTAATGTATTTCTCAGGGAGCTCTTGTTCACAATTACCAAATATTTGGTTGGTCAATCCCCCACAATTCCCCGCACAATTGACGCTTATTCCTGCACAATTTGCCCCAAAAATCCTGCACAATTTTTATTTTTTCCCCGCACCTTGTCAGAAGCCCTGCAATGATGCAAAACGATGCGTTTTAAATAAGGTGCTCACTGCGTACTGCATAATGCGTAGCCAGCTTTTAAGATAGCTTCTAACACACCGTGTACCGAGTAGCCACGGCAGGGATATTTTGCAGGTTGCAGGTCAACTGCTAACCCTAACCCCAACAATTAGGTTAACCTAATAACCCTCCATTGGACTAATTTAAGCTAATTAGGTTAACCGTGATGCCATTCTCTGCCTCACCGCGTGTGTAATGTTTCTAAAAGTAGCCTCAACCTGCAACCTGGAAAATATACCTGCCCGAGTAGCCGAGTAGCCACCCCTTTTCAGTAATGGACTATTCTGCAGTTACTCCCATTTTATACCAAGTCTGCATTTTATTCCCGGTCTGCAGTCCACATTTTATACCCAGTCTGCAGTGCAGTCTGCATTTTATACTGACCGATTAATTGATATCTAAATATGACATAACCAAACGTTTCTTGAAGTTTTCCACCGCCAAAAGCACTAAGCATCTAAAGAATCTACACATTTATCGGAATTTAACAACGCTTACCTCAATATCGACACAATTAAGCCTGTGAATATTAGTTGAGGCTTCTTTCACTGCATCTATGTGAAAACATGGATCGATCCATGGTGAAAACTAAACCGATTTATCCGAGAAAACATCAGGAAAACAACAATTCCACGTTGTACAGTGTACGTGCTCGCCGCTTCGTTGATCCGCCAGTTACTTGCGCCTGCACACACCACGTTCAGCGGATTTCTCCTAAAACCCCATTGAGCCCACACAGCGGTCAAACGCAAAAATTCGGCGCCACTTCCGGTTTTCGCGGCCTTGACTTTTCCATGAGTTTGAAGTGTAATGGCCGCGAAGTTTGTAAGGAAACGTTATAGAACATGCAGTGGTAAACCAAAATACGAGCTGAGACACTTTTTGGATAACAATTATTACATTATCTATGCACACTCCGAGTATAAAGCTTAAGTTTTCAGTAAATTTCTTAAAGTGCCTATAACCCCAAAAACTTTTTTCTGTTCTAAAAAATCTATACATTTTTCTGAGCAGAACGCCGAAAAGAAAAATCTTTTTGGTTGAAACCGCGATTTTTTATGAATTTTCAAAGTCTCGGAAAATCGCATTATTTAAAAACATGACCGAGTAGCAGAACCATCTGAAATTACTGGATCTAGCCCAATTCGTGACGTCATTCCAGGCCATCAATCGATCGCTCGCGAGCCTTGAGCAGTTGAGTTGTGTCTTCGTTCTGAGCTAGAAATGCGTGCAACATTGAGCCGAGCCGTTCTTTGCCGTTGCCGTTGCTCTTACCACTTCAGAGATCAAGATTTCATGGTCAAGTTTTCTGGGTTGATCGATCGGCGAGTCTGCAGCGAAGATTGAGTAAAGATGAAATTAGAGTTTCTGTCTTTGTACAAATTAAGCTTATAAGGACAGGGCTTCAATTTGCTTCGTTCGGGTTCCAGAATTTTCGTAGAATTCAAGGTAATAATTTATTCTTGCTGAACCAAAATATTATCTTTGTTAAGATGCATCAAGCGATTCTAGTACAGTGAGCACGGCTGATTTAATTCAGACTAATTTGCTTAGTCTGTTTATACAGTGTTTATACTACGCGAACAATCCGGCGACACATTTCATTTGTTTATACTTTACTGATCTGGCGACATCAAAGGAGGACTTCGACATCTTCGGGCTTTAGCATTATTTCATGAAACTGCTAAGCTAAATCATTTAAAAGCAAAGTAAGATATTCCCAATCGAATCGTAACTTCGAACAGAAGCTTCAGAAGATTACTGTCTGAATAGCGCACGGCTTCCGTACGAGTATCCACTGCAAATAATTCATACATGAGTCCAGATTTTCGTTCTAGAACTTCCATGCAAATACTTAAGCCAGTTCAGTATTTTCCATCGTTGTTTAAACCTGTGAAGCGATTCTGTTCATTCAATTCAGCTGTGTGTGCCGTGTGAATGTCATAATTTCCCTGTTGAGCGACACCGCGTGGACTGGTGTTTATTTCGGCTCGCGGACGGTCTCTCAAGCAATTTACATGATAAACTTTCCCTACCTAATTCATAATATTATATTTTTAACACAAGTTGTAAGAAATTATTTTTCAAGTATTCAAGCTACTTTAGTCTCGAGTTTGTAGAAGTGTCTTTGGACGGGAGGTTGCGTGACATTTCTGTGAGTTCGGCTCGATACAAAGCGTACAGACAGAATTTATAGTCCGAATCAATTCCACAGCTCTCGTAAAAAATAGCGTAATGCATTAAACAAACGTATAAATATTTCAGGTTACCCATAAAAAAGTTATTACATTGACATTCTACGAAAATTCTGTAATGCCCATCAAGATCAATTCCTCTGCTTTCCAGTTCAAAACTGGCGCCAATGGCCTGGAATGACGTCACTAGTCTCAGTCTCCCTTTGACTCGGCCATGGGGAAAACAACCCTCACTTTGACGGCCCATAGAAAATTGCCGTTTTAACCAAAACAAAACATTTTTACGGAATTTTGCTTAGTATAATATAAACATTCATTTGGGGCAAAAATAATTTTTGGGGTTATAGGCACTTTAAGTTTGAGCTTTAGTTAACAAATTAATTAAGAGCTTCTCGCAGAAGTTAAGCCTTTTGAGATCCCTTTATTTCCTACCGGTTGAGGCTAGACGTGAATTCTATTTTAAGGTGATTTTACCTTCAGTAACATACGGTCTCTTAATTTGGGGATCATGTTGTAAGACCCTGTTTTCTAGTCTAGAACGAATACACATAAGAGCTGCTAAAATCATCTACCGCCTGGACTGGAATATGTCCTCCGAGGAAGTCTATACTGCTGTAAATTGGAAGTCTCTCAAGCATACCTACTTAAAATCAATACTGTCATTTGTACACAACTGCTACCACGGGGTCCCACCAGCTCCTCTTCAGGACTTGTTCACAAAACGAACCTCTAGTCTAACTATGATCTCAGACATTAGATGTGTGTTGCCTTACCTCGCCCAAGAACTGATTTCTTGAAGAAATCACTTTCCTATCGCGGCGCTGTTTTATGGAACTTTTTAAGTAATGACAATAGGGCGGAACAAAATGTAAATAGTTTTAAACGCAGACCTGCCAACCCTCACGGTTTGACCGTGAGACTCACGGTTTGGGGTATGAACTCACGGTCTCACGGTGTGACCTCCAAATCTCACGGTGAACGAAATAATCTGGAACATGCCCAAAAATCCAGGATATCACCGAAGTAATTTTAAAAAATGCATTGAATAATGGCCCCGAGTCAAGCAGCTTGGCAATTTGTCTGTATCGCAGCCCTTGGTCGACTGGGCTCCCTGGGAACGAGGTTGGCTGTAAAACTCCATGTGCACAAAATGGCGGATCGTACGGGTGATTCTGTTTTGACTGCATCTTCAGAGCCTTGTAACTCGAAGAAAAGAAAAGTGACATATATTGGAGTAGCCAAATATCGATCTAAGTTCAAGAGTGAGTGGAGTAAATTGTATCCTGTAAAAGCCGTGAAGAGTGACGAATATTCTTTCTACTGTGTTCCTGTGTTCCTGGCTGTTATTTAAAGATAACTGAAGGCATTGAAACATAAAAACGGACTTTTATTTTCATTTAAAACAAATTTGGCAAATCTCAAGGTTTGAGGCACCAATCTCCAGGATTTTTGGTGATTTTTTCTGAAACCTCCAGATTTACAGGTTTTTAGGTTGGCAGGTCTGTAAACGCAACATAATTAATTCTAATATATTAGACGATTTTACCCTTTTCGATTGATCTAGACTGTAATTTTAAATTTTTAGTTGTAATTTTTTAACATTAGTATGACACGACCACATCAGCTATGCTGCTTTAATCCTATCGTGTATAAATAAATGCTTTTATTATTATTATATTATTATTATTACAAGTGGAACCGGAATAAAAGCAATATATAATTTAATTGTCATAATGGAAAAATGGTAAATATGATACCACCTACTGCCCTTATTTTAGTTTTAGTGGGGTTTAGAAATTGCGAAAATCATGCAAATTTGTTAGTAAAATTGTTTGCAGGTATATTTTCCGCGATATTCGGATATCGGCCCTCAGTCTTTTCTGTATGGACCTTGTTGCACTCGATCTGTACTGTCAAGATTCTCCCAGTACGGCTCTCGTACTTGGTTAATAATAAGATATATGTATTATCATAGATACAACACCAATTGACAGTGTTCTTTGTATAGCACAAACCAACAATTATGCACCCTCAGACAACAACCCTGAGTTTAAATTGTGTATATCAAAAACCCCAGTAATGCAATTTGTTTAAAAAAATCCATAGTCAGAGAAATATGTAAATAGCTCAGAATAGTGGATTCAAAAGCCTCATATGAAGGTAAATGAGAGCTTACATGTACATGTACAGTTTATATCAATGAATCAATGGTTCACATGAAGCGACTCGGCAACTTACATGCGCCTATCAGTATCAGTGAATATGAATTATGGTGATGTCAAAAATTCCTGGAACAAAAAATATACTAAAGAACACCAGTGATTAAGTCACTCAAATGTTAAACTCTGAAAATATGGTAGCAGTATTAGAAGGAACAGTAACTCGACACTGTTAAATTATCATGTTGTGACTAATTTATTTTTTAAATTACAAATTTTTCATTTTCCTTTCTCTTGAATTTAATGTCATTAGTTAGCACTGTCATTAAGTACCATGCTCTAAAACAAAATAAAGACAAAAGGAAATAAATATCAAACAAAAATAAATTTAAATCAAAATGTACATGATTTGAAAAATAAATTTGGAATATCCTGAATTTTAACAGGTCACGAATTGACATAAGAGTCAGACTGGTGTGAATCAGACCAAAAGTATGTATTTTCCAACAAAGGCTTGACTTTTCATACCATGCTCAATATTTACACATGCATGTACATGTATTATATTTATAAGGGGCAAAATACATGTGCTAACATTTAACATTTTAAACATTCAATTAAAATCACACTGTTTAGGATCAATGAAATCTAAATACAGCAGACAACCACCACATTTCAAAAATCTTTCTTCAAATATTTATTTGGTCCTTTTTTCTGGCCACAATTTTTTTTAGTGTCATGATTAACTGCAACACCATCAATCAAGTGTCACCCTCTGAATTAGTAAAACAAACAATTTTATATATTATATATTATATTCAAACCAAATATCAATTTATTATTCTCCTGACATCACAAGTGTATTACAATGGTGTTGAAGTACAAAACTGAAGAGAAAACAAAGCAGAGAATGTAATTAACCATAGACCAGTATACTGGTACCCAGTATTAACCCACCTCAGAAGAGAACATAGAATTAATTATTATGCTCTAGATCAAGGATAATTAATGAAAGGGATTTTCAACTTTTAAATAGATATATATTTACTATGCTTTATTCTTTTATATACAGTGGAACCCTGCCATACGACCACCCTGTTAATACGACCACCCCATTATTACGACCACTTTTTTGTGGCCCGAACAAAAGCCCACTCATTTTCTTATCTGAAAACCCCATTAATCCGACCACCCCATTATTACGACCAACGACCACCTTTTCGAGTCCCCAGTCGTTATTTTCTTTATAAAATTACCCCGTTAATACGACCAGTCAAAATGCCTGGTGAGACTGCTGAATGAAAACAGACACAATCTGACAAACAATAACGCATTTTAGTGAATGTTGTGCGGCAAAGTTTGTAGTGGTAGACCAGTACACCGGTACAACGGTAACTGAAAAGAACCCCAATATACATGTACATTGTACATGTAGCCACCCCAGAAGACAACATATGCTCTAGATCTAGGATAAATGTTTCAAGGGGTTTTAAGAGGCCCTGACTGGAAATATGGAGAATCGCTGGCCAGGCTGGGAAAATCAAAAATCCTGATAATTGGCCTGAATGACACTTATGGGGAACTATCTTCGAAAATAATACTTAAAGTTTCTGGAAATTTATACTTTTCGAGAAAATCGAGAAAAACGAAAATACGGGTTTTGGCTCATTAATTATGCAAAAATCACACTGAAAATTGGCCAAGTTCAGTACACTTGTATTCAAACATTTCGCATTATCAGAAAATAAAATTGATTTTGCATAACAACATACCTCTTCTACTTTCTAGCAATTGGAAATGTTTTGTTTCTGGAGCGACTAGGAAGGTTGCAGGGTTCTTTAAAGTAACGACATTTCCAGCACTTTATGAGAAGGGAAAAATTGCTTAATTTCAAAGGTAAAAAACGCATCTTGGTATGTCTGATATGAAATCTAAATTCTCATCGTGATACAGTTTGGCCTTAGTACTTTCATAATATGAAATAAAAAATCTGGGCAATCAAGGCACACGCTGGCAAAAGCGAAAGTTTGCGACGCTCTAAACCGTCAAATTAGCATAATGCAAATTTCTAAACTGAAGAATTCGGATTGATCTGGTGTGTGAAGGTTCCATTTTGACGCTGTGATGTGAAGGAAACACAAGCAATAATTTAAAAGATGATATTAATCAACCTTCGCTGTTTGTAGGTTATACGTTAATGGTATGAAACTGAACCGCGGCCAATTATGTAATCGGAATGTAAATAAATGTCAAATCGTCGATACGTTGGCTGACAATTGCGTGACCGGAGTCACGTGAATATTGTCTGCAACTTACCTGACTAGGGTTTTCTCATTCCCTGTTTACAGATAAAAAATTAGGGCTGCTAAATTGGATGAAATTGTCATGGAGAAAAATACCCAGCCGTATGGGTGCGCATATATGTAATCATCCTCCAGAGCTAGTGGCGTCCCAGGTTGGGTGTACCCCAAGTATATTATAATTAGTGACTGGGTGGTGCGAAGGCCGTATTGGGGGTTCGAAAATTTTCCGCCGGATTTTTTTGGGTACAACAATTTTGGCAGGGACTTTTTTAGAGTTGATAAAAGGTGTACCCTAGCGTTCTCAATATAATGTCAATCAACTGTAACAATTTCATTTACCACCTAAAACTACCGGCAAATGTTAAGGAGACTTTTATTCCGGATGAATTAAAGGTGGACGCAAGACTATCTCCAACTTTCTTGATGTTGTTTTTTTTACTTTATTTTTCTTATGCGGAGAAAAAAAGGACTTTTTTCGGTTAAATGCTGTGCCATTGGACTTTTTGGGGGTCAAACTGGACTTGGGGTCTAAACATTTAGTCTCATTCGCACCTCCTAGTCACTATACAATTAGACGGTAAGCTCGAGGTTTCTATCGGCTGATAGTGAGGGGCGAAGCCCCGAGCCAACTATCAAAGTCGACTAGAAACCGAGAGCGAGCCGTCTAATTGTTTTAGTGTAACCCAGTACCCCCTGGGTGTGTCGTTCAGTGAAATTAGCTGTTACAAGTTTTAAGTATGTCACATGCAGCGTAGTGAAAGTAAAAAAGAAGTTTAGTCTGTGAACTCTGTGAATTTTATTGACTTTGAACTCTGTATGTCAGTGACTTTAATTTTCAGGTTAGCTGCCCATATTTGTCCATTGCAATACATTTTGTTGACACACCATTTGAATTTTTTTCGACCACAAGAGAGTTTTACTGTGACGACAATTAGGCGGGTAAATAAAGCACAGTTATTTTTCGCTTAAAAACTGAGAATCCAGAAATGTAGAGAAAATTGCCTTGTAAAGTAATGACTTGAGATTTAGCGCCCTCCTTTCAATATTAAGCACCATCTTTCTCATAAGCTCCCTCCCCTGTTGAATCCGTTTATTTATTTAACAATAAACACCCATATTCCAATAACCGTCCATATTGCGCATGAATGCCTAGACCAATAAGCGCTCCTGTCCTGAAAGTTAAGTGGCCAGCTATTGGCCATAGACTTTCTTACTGTCAGTTCCTGTTGTTTTTCATTTTCTTTCTTACTAAAAGATGTTTAGGTCAAAACAGAAATAAGCGAGCTGTCTCCCTTGAGTTCCAAAAATTAATTGAGCACCACTTACCCGTACCACCACTGGGTGCTAATCGGATATTTACAGTATTCTAAGCAGCTGAGCCAGGTCCATCTTTTCAGTCTAACATAAGAAACGAGTCTGATGTTAACTCAGTCTTATATCTACCCAAATTTAACAAAACGTACTCAATGAAAATATCTCAAACACTTTGTTTCACAAAAAGTCTGCTCAAAGATGACAAGGATAAGTCCGATTCGCCTGTAAATCACCGACCAGAAAGATAGAAGAAAAGGAAGAAGAAGGAGAAAGAAAAAAAAAGTTGACATTATGTTTTTATATCTACAACATTGGAGAGTTTTTGAACGGCAAAAACCAAAACCCCGAAATTGAGAATCAAGGTACCTTTTCATAAATCAAGCTAGATATATATATTATGCAATATCACAAACGTAAACGTTCGTTGTACTTAGCCGGTAGGGGTGTTTGGCGGGGATAGCAAAGGATTTCTTATGGGTATGGAATGTACGATTTTGATATTTTGGGGGATTTTTTTAGATCAAAAAGTAATACTGTTCACGATTTTGCTATACAGTCCGTGAAGAGTTGTTTGGTGACTGGCGTACGCGCGCAATCTTAGAGCAAAGACACTAGGGTGAGTGTGAATATAGTGAATATAGCCTGCTTAGCCGGCGCAGAAAGGGGAGGGAGAGGAGGTATTTGGGATTCGCACAATGCCGGAGCGCGAGGGGAAGGAGGGAAACGGAGCTCCTTTCCCTTTTGTCCACACGCTGTGCGCTGCGCTCCCTCCCCCCTCCCCTTTCTGCACCGGCCATACAGGAGGCTCGCGCGTATACTTGCCAATTTGTACATTGTGCACAAAGTAACTCCATGGACATTGTACACTATTTTCGTTAATATTTTATGTTACTGTGTATTTTGGGGGGAAATGAAAAAAGGCATGGTAATTTTTGTGAGTTTTGTCTTGGTTCATGGAATACACGGCTGACTCGTCCCCAGTTGTCTCTCTTGTTTAGAGCCGCGCATGACAATAATGAGGAAACGCGCGTGGCAAGGGGAGCTTGTCACGCGCGTCAACTAACAAGGGAGACGACTGGGGATGAGTCAGATTACGAGGGGATTAGTTGCAGTCTGTTGTCAAAACAATCTGACAGTAATAGATGATAGTGTATACTGCAAGAGTAGATTTCTACCAGATCTTCCCCGGAGATCTTCCACAACAGAGATGCAAGGGATGTTACATTCATTACTCGTAAAAAAGGGGTTTAAATACACCAGACTATACCAATTTTCGAAATTGCATTGTACGCAGTTAGACAAATCCAACTACTGTTTGAAGCAGCCTTGATAGTCTCCATTTGGACTTAAAACATTGTTTTTAATTGCTTTTATGGAGGTTTTCTTGGCAACATTTGTTGTTGTTGTTTAATACGTTATACTTGTTTACTTCGCTCAGATATCCGGGAGAAAAATGAAGCTACCTGTAGGGATTTCTTGTGCTTGACGCAATTCATTTTGTATAGCGTAAGAACTTGTTCAACCATGCTACTCTCCCGGCCAATGTTATATTGAATAAGCACGGCGTAGCATCACGTGGCGCTACCAAGGAAGTGGTTGCTAGTATTAATAGCAGTGATCATTGCGCCGCCTTCTAGATTTGATTCTAGATAGAGATCAGTGCAGCATATTCAGGCAGTGTGCCTCCAGGGGTGTGCCTATCAATTAGTGTCTCCCTTTCAATCGACCTTATATATATGTTGCAAATGCAAGATGTTTTTCACACTATTATTATATTGATAATCCTGGGTTGTGTTTTTGTTTCGCTTCGGTGTGGAATGGATAACTCAGACACCAAGAGAGAGTAGAGCAAATGTCTGGCATCCAACTGTCTAGATAAAACAGCTCTTTTTGGAACAACTTGTCTGGACTTGAATTGGTACTTATCTTAATTGGCTTCTTTTTTGAAGATTATATTACCTCGCCCAGCCCCAAGTTTTGATCCATTCTGTGGTATTGTTTTAAAATTGGAGTGGACCTGAGGGGTTGGATGTTATTTCAGATTTAATGACACCATGCAAGATGGCGCAAATTCGAGGGAAGGCTCAGGGAAATACGGTATTTATTTTGAAATGGCAAAAAAGTTGCCCTTCACGATTAGATATCATGGCAAACAACTAAACATTTCAATAACACATATGCATTGCATTAAGCGGGCTATGTTGTCCCCATTTCTTATTTTTCAAACATTTCAGTAACGCGGCATGTGTCAAAACTATATTGATGTGACTCCGTCACGCAATCGCAGGTAAGTAAAGTCAGCCAAAACAAGGGTTTGACAATCTGTTCCTTCAGTTTTATATGATCAAAGTGTAACCAAAAACCATCAGCGGAAGTAAAGGTTGATTAATATCATCTTTTAAATGATTTTTTGTATGTTTCCTTCACATCACAGCGTCAAAATGGAACCTTCACACACCAGATCAATCCGAATACTTCAGTTTAGAAATTTGCATTATGCTAATTTGACGGTTTAGAGCGTCACAAGCTTCGATTTTGCCAGCGTGTGCCTTGATTGCCCAGATTTTTTATTTCATATTATGAAAGTACTAAGGCCAAACTGTATCACGATGGTAATTTGGATTTCATATCGGACATACCAAGATGTGTTTTTTACCTTTGAAATTAAGCAATTTTTCCCTTCTCATAAAGTGCTGGAAATGTCGTTACTTTAAAGAACCCTGCAACCTTCCTAGTCACTCCAGAAACAAAACATTTCCAATTGCTAGAAAGTAGAAGAGGTATGTTGTTATGCAAAATCAATTTTATTTTCTGATAATGCGAAATGTTTGAATACAAGTGTACTGAACTTGGCCAATTTTCAGTGTGATTTTTGCATAATTAATGAGCCAAAACCCGTATTTTCGTTTTTCTCGATTTTCTCGAAAAGTATAAATTTCCAGAAACTTTAAGTATTATTTTCGAAGATAGTTCCCCATAAGTGTCATTCAGGCCAATTATCAGGATTTTTGATTTTCCCAGCCTGGCCAGCGATTCTCCATATTTCCAGTCAGGGCCTCTTAAACTTTCAACTACAGCTGTAGATATCTATTTACTACATGTATGCTTTCATTCTTTTATACATGTACATGTACACCTAAAAAAGTTTTGAAAACACCCCCATCCCCCAAAACGAAGCCCACCAAAAACGCCTTTTGGGCAAAAAACAGATATAAGCCCACAGCTTATTAAAATAACCTTACATGACACTCCCCTAAATTATGAATATAGCTCTGAAAACTTCAAAGTGAATTTGATACATGTAGTACTGTTGTGAAACCAAAATGAAGCAAATTTTAAAATATATAATAATTTGAAAAGAGCAAATAAAAATAGATAAGATGTTATATGGCTGAGCCAGGGGGGGGGGGGGGGGGGAGAGGGGGGGAGGGGAGTACTCCCATATGTAAGCTATATAATAGGGATGGATAAAAAAACTACATATATGGAAAAAATGTATCAATGGTCTGTTAAAACTGATTGGAATTACTTGTTACTTTAAGCTTCCTAGTGTGTCCTTGGTTTAACATATGCCCAAATTTTAACCAATACTTCATGTATTAACATTATGATACTGTAACACGCCAATCAAAACATTATATATACATGTATAAAAAAATTGCAAGCTCCCTACGATTTATGCTCTTCATTCTCACCTGTAAAATCCACACTGTCTATAATCAAGTCTATTATATAAGACACTTCATGACCTCAATCTATGAAAAAAATTGAACCAGAAAAAAAAATTATTAATACTACAATGTGCATGGGAAATTCCTTAGGCCCAGTTCAGATGCCGTACTTCACATGAGCCGAATCAAATTCAAATTTAGGCCGACCCAAATTAATTTAGATCAACTGAATTGATTCAGACGCCGAGCTTAATTCGGCCGAACTTAAATTAATAGGGGAAAATTGCTGTTATATTGAAAAATACATTATAATAATTTATGCATTTGTTTCGGCTCATGTGAAGTTCGGCGTCTGAATCAAAGCCGGTCCACAGCCGTTTTTCTCGGCTGAGCCAGGTGGAAAGAACGGCTGAGCCGATAAGAATTGATTCAGCCGTTCCGAATTGATTCAGACGCCGTACCTCACATGAACTTAATTCATCGAATTCGATTTGGCTCATGTGAGGTACGGCGTCTGAACTGGCATTCATAGCCTCCCAGTTCATCCAAATAACCTGATTAAATGGACAGCTAGATTTCGACTTCCAACCTTCATTTTACTGAAAGCAGCGCTTATGAGAGCTTCTACTGTAGTGCAAATTCTTTTATTCTCCATGTACAATCTAAATGTATACTGCTCCATCGTGTCTGTATTTTATTATTTAAAGGCAAGTTGTGTGAAGGGTTACAAAAAGTATTATATTTATGCTAACTATGGCTCATAAACTAGGCACATGCAAAAACGGAATCTTAGCTGGAGGAACTAACAACTAAAATAAAAGCAGCTAAAATAGTTGTCAAGCCAGGGCAAACCCAGCAACAAAACCCAGCAACAAAACCCCGCTCAAAAATATCCAGCAACAAAAATACACAGAGTCAAAAATAATTTTGATCACAATGTGAGGCAAAAAAAAAGCTACAACTAGCATGACATTAAACAAATGGTCCTGCAAAAATAAACTTAAACAACTCCGAACTGACAAATTAAAATAATTTTGAATCCAGTGACAAAACGATTTAGAACGGTCCAGACCTGCCAACTCTCACGATTCCGCCGTGAGTCTCACGATTTTTGACCTTTTCTCACGATCTCACGACAAAGCTGCTGCATCTCACGGTTTTTTCTGGAAGAGGTTTTGACATGAAATTTGTATTAATTTGAACTTCAGACCAAAGGTCCAAACAGAAAGGCAATAAAAATCCCTTGATGTTTGGTCAGTAGCCGTGAAAATAAGGTCACCTAGTTCCTAGACCTCTGTTAATCCGTTTCGGGTCACATGGTCTCACTGACCTCGATTCCATGTTTTGTTTCCCTGCATGTGCATGTAATCCTTTGCAAGCTTCTTTCCCGCTCGTACAGTCGGGTAAAAAATTGCGAAGCGAGCTCGTAGTGATTCAGAGTTCGAGAACTGTTCGGATGAGAATGAATCCCTAAAATAAAGCAACAGCAAGCAAGGTAGGTAGCCCGCGAATACAGTGGATTCCATCGCCCGCCTTTATAACACGGGTTAGTTTTGAAGGGTTTCAATCGTCCAATTGGTTCGTTTAATTTTGACCTCACTGTCCTAGCTAGGCATAAAGGATAGGCTAAAATGGTGAAGATCTAAACGGCGCACAGCGCCGGCAAAATTTTTGGACCTGGGAAAAATAATGAGATCTCACTATTTTTTTTATGAACTCCAGATTTTTTTTAGTCATCTCCAGATTTACCCTTCTGGGGGGGAGGGGTTGGCAGGTCTGACGGTCAAGCGACAAAAATAATATTGAACCTAGCTTGGGCGACACAGCTCCCAGCAACTCTGTACGATTGAGCAACTAATATAATTTTCAAGGCAGCATCACTGAGAGCAGACAAAAATACGACTGTCGTGGAATGCTATTGCATGCAGTTAGTTTCCTGAGTAAAACTAAATTTAATCATTTCCCACAGTATCTATCAAAACGAAATCAAACATCGTAGCCATAAGCTTATATAAGTTAAGGTAAATATATCGGAGAAATAAATTAAAACAAACGCACTTGACTTGTTTTATTAAAGACGATTGTATTCGAGCAGAAGCTTATCACCTAGGTGATAAGCTTCTGATTCGAGCTCATGCATGCATTGAGCGACTTATTATGACCTGAAAACGAAGCTACATGCACATGTAAATTCGAGATAGAGCGAAGCGATATTTTCGCGATCTCCATTTTATTATTTACACCTGTTTCTGAACTTAAGCTTACCTTAATGCTCCTTATGCAGATTCCCTCGAGTTTATAGCCTGTGTACATCCGCCTCCTCCCCTCAAAAAATGGCTCGATAACGAAAAATTGCTTACATGTAAACGGTAATGCGCGATAGACCGACGTTTTCACGTAAACGACAATGAGTTCAAGCCATGAATGGTACATATCGCCAAACGTTCAGAGTAGGCCAAGGTTTTCCAGCGAATGAAACACTTACTGGTGGCTCTGATAACTTGACTTGTGCAACACATAAATTTGTCGGCTGTCGGAGAAACTTTTTACTACTCATAAGCATGATAACAATAGTGTCTCGTTCCACACCAGTCTCCACGCGTGTTCAAGCAACTGTCAACGGGAGGTAGGACACCTCATGACAATTATACCACATAGTAATGCGTTTACGATATATTGCGAGCGTTTTAGAATAAAACTGTCACGGTTTTTGGAAAGAGGACATGCCAAAACCTCGGATACAAGTTTGCTTTTAATTTTAACTTGAAAATTCGCTGAACAGAAAACAAAAGGAACATAAAAGCAATATTTTTCCCTTGTTATGTTTTAATAAAAAAATAATAATCGCCTATTTAACAAACCTTACTAAAATTTCATTACATAAATTGCAATAAATTGCTGTTTTATTGAGCATAATGTACTTTTAAAGCAATTTGAAATATTCAAAGCGATCTGGTCACGTGACTGATGACGTCACCCAAGAAACGTGTTCAAAAACGTGTTCTTCACATAAACATCTATCCACATGTAGATTTTGGTTGCTATACACCTTACGCTTTATGAGATATCGCAAAACAAAATTTCCACATATTTTTGCTCTCATGTATAGCCCCCTTAAATTTAAAATGCCAGAAGTCTAATGGCCATTTCAAAATGCCCCATTTCAATGTCTTGCTAACTACTTTGATTGCTTTTCAATTGATAGCGACCTGTTCTCACAGTAAACAAAAACGCATTTTCGGGCGTGGTCACGTGACTAATGACGTCATCGCACTAAGTTTGATATGAGAGTTATTTTATGGTAAGTGTTATTACCTTGTAGTGCTTCACCCTTCTGGGCCTCAAATTGACAAAGTTATTTGTCATTGAAAAAATTCCAGTTGCAAAGGATTCTGGGAAGGTTCTTATTATAATTATATATTGCTTTTATAATTATTATTATTATTTAAAGCGGACGACTTCGCAATTTTAAGACATTTGACTGCAAGGTTTTGGCGGGAACTGCGCGCGCGCAGTACGTTTGACCGCTGTGTGCATTGAGCCGACATGGAGCCGACATGTCCACACAGCGGTCAAACGTACTGCGCGCGCGCAGTTCCCGCCAAAACTTTGCAGTCAAATGTCTTAAAATTGCGATGTCGTCCGCTTAAAAGCTCAAACTTAAGAAATTTACTGAAAACTTAAGGTTTATACTCGGAGTATGCATAGATAATGTAATAATTGTTATCCAAAAAGTGTCTCAGCTCGTATTTTGGTTTACCACTGCATGTTCTTTAACGTTTCCTTACAAACTTCGCGGCCATTACGCTTCAAACTCATGGAAAAGTCAAGGCCGCGGAAACCGGAAGTGGCGCGCAATTTTTGCGTTTGACCGCTGTGTGCCATGGGGAAGGCCATGGGGTAGGCCCACACAGCGGTCAAACGCAAAAATTGCGCGCCACTTCCGGTTTCCGCGGCCTTGACTTTTCCATGAGTTTGAAGTGTAATGGCCGCGAAGTTTGTAAAGAAACGTTATAGAACATGCAGTGGTAAACCATAATACGAGCTGAGACACTTTTTGGATAACAATTATTACATTATCTATGCATACTCCGAGTATAAAGCTTAAGTTTTCAGTAAATTTCTTAAGTTTGAGCTTTAAAGCGGACGACTTCGCAATTTTAAGACATTTGACTGCAAAGTTTTGGCGGGAACTGCGCGCGCGCAGTACGTTTGACCGCTGTGTGGGGTAGGCCATGGGGTAGGCCATGGCCTACCGGTGGTTAATTTCCTAAAAAAAAATAATAATTTGGGTAAAAAAAAAATCGCTTGAATACAGTCAAATTCCGATGGTAATCTTTCTGAAGCCTCCAAGCCTATACCTAAATGGTTAGTGGATTTAAAACGATGTTTTAGTAACTACAGCAAGTAAGGATGTCTGGTGCGTGCCGAATGTTCCGGGAATTTTGGTTGACTTTTCTAAGAAAACGACCGGCTTTGAAAAATTACATTACGGGTTTCTGAAGCAAATATTATATACACCCAACACAGTAAAAACGTTTTTCGTGTACAACTCATGGAATTTACATGCAAGGAGTGGATCGTTCATTCGCTGCGAGGATCTTAATAATTATTTTACTGACTGAGTCAGTTCAACTGGATGGAAATCAATCCTTCGGAAAGCTTCCAAGGGCGTTATATGCTGAATGCAAATTCTGCTGAGATTATTGTGTCAACAAATCCAACTGGCGAGGAATACAATACAATACAATATTTATTACTCTCCCCGAGGGGCTTTTCAGAGTTTTCAGAGGAAGACATTCTTTGCTTATCACCAGTATAAGGGATGGATCTACAAGTGGCCTTACAGTTTTTTATTTTATTTGGAGTACTTATCTGAAATCGCGAGCTCATGTTTATAGCCACTGTTTTGTTATGTTGTGTCGTCACGCAACGCTTCTCCCAAATAACTTGACGGATGTCTTGATGGGGACTGTTTCACGTAATCGCACACATCTTTAGCTTTCCATCGGAATTTGACTGTATTCAAGCGATTTTTTTTTACCCAATTTTTTTTTTAGGAAATTAACCACCGGTAGGCCATGGCCTACCCCATGGCCTACCCCATGACCTACCCCATGGCCTACCCCAGGATTAAAAGTTAAACAAGCTTTTAATTTCTCTTGTATAAAAGTGTTTTTCTCTGCTAATATTTTGTAAAGTTTGAGATTAGTCAAAGTCAAAACAGAAGGACCAAAAATATAAACAGAAATCCTCACTAGAAAGTTACAAAATAGAAATAAAAATACACGCTAATGGTTCCAAGGTAGACTTTAATAGTAGAACGGAAAGGGGTATTCTGGGACAAAAATGAGACATTTTAATTATAAATTAGTGAAATTGTCTCGCTCGCTCGCTCACTCGACAATTTCACTAATTTATAATTAAAATGTCTCATTTTTGTCCCAGAAAATACCCCTTTCCGTTCTACTATCTATTTCTAATCTATTCTGACAAATAACAAAAATAAATAAAAAATCTCATCTACTAAAATGGATTATACTACTTTGAAATGTAAGAATTTAATTAAAATTTGTAAAGAACGTAAAATCAAATATGCAACAAAGATGAGAAAACAGGAGATGATTGAAGTTTTAAAATGGAATGATGAAAATAACACAGTAAAAATTCATTTTTTAGCAAGAAAAAGAATCATAGATTATATGAATAAATATAGAGATACTGAAAGTTCGAGAGAAAAAGCGAGAGAATGTTCAAAACGTTGGAGAATAAATAATCCTGAAAAAGCGAGAGAAAATTGGATAAAGTTTAATACAGAATATAAGTCGAAGACTGAACGAAGTGAGAACCCTGCTGAGAATGATTCAGAAACTATTAATATTTGAAAAAATAATTTTAATTTTTTTCTTTCAATTTTGAAAGAAAAAAAAGTTTCTCACTTCGTTCAGTCTTCGACTTACTTTGGAATTGCATAATGTCCCCAGGCAAGAGTTGATATACCATCTTCAAGAATATATTTTTTATCATCATTTGCACTTAAAGCTATTTTATTAATTTCTTCAGTAAATAATTCATGTTTATGAGATCTAATAACATTCATTTTTCTCATTTGTTTTATTCCACTGAAAAGACAATCTTCAAAATCTTTAAAGCAAAGATATTTATCTACAACTGACTTTTTTATTCCTTTTGATTTTTTATTTTCTTTTCCTTCAAATAATTTATAAGAATAAAGTTTTGGTCTAAGTCCAGCAAACTTTTCAATGATTTTTCCACAAGCTTCATCTTTCATCATCCCTATCACTTTTTTATTTTTCCCCTGAATTCCAGAAGGATGATCTTTTGGAAAACCTGAAGTATCAAATTTTGTTTCTACATCACCTTCTATATCTTTATTAAAGTCATCTGTTTCAATTTCATACATTAAAGAATCAGTATCGGTAAATAATAGTTTTGCTCTTTTTCTATATTTCTTTTTGATATATTCATAATGAAAGTCAAACATCAGAGTTTTTGAAATTTCAAGAATACTCATTCCACAATAAATTGGTTTATTAAAAACCAATTTTATTCTTTTCATATGTATTGCAATCAAGTTTTCATCAAAAATTGTTAAATGATCGAAATTCGGTTTTGCAGAGAATTTCTTTGCTATTTCTCTATCACTTATTAATTTTATATCTACTCTTTTTCTTATATTTTCCATTGTTTTTCCAAATACTGAATTATTCATTAATTTGAAAAAATCTTTTTCAAAATCATTTTTTGCATTGGTTCTTAATTTTATGTTTTTATCGATATAACTTTTCATCCATGGTTTTTCAGAAAAAGATATTCCACGATGAATTTTTTTCAATTTCATACCGAGAGAAAGATATTGTTTCAAATTTTTATGATGAATAACATATTTATTTTTATTCCAAAGATTAGGTACTAATTTTTCTACTTTATTACAAATAAGTCTTTCAGGGGCAAGTGGATAATCATTATGTAAATCATGAAGTTCAACTGGATATTCTAAATCAACTTCAAGAATGCAAGGAATGTTTTTCCAATTTTCTAAATCATCTAAGCTCATCCACTTGAAATCACTAACAGGAAGATTTTCACTCATTGCCCAGGCATAAAGGCTGTTTGCATCTAAATAGGTAATGAATTTTGATTTTAAATTTGGATTATATTCTTCTTTCATATATTTATTATTTGCTTGACTATATCTATTTGAAATCATTGAAATTCCTCCACGAGTTCCTTTTTCAAACATCAGCAACATATCAATATCGGTTAATAATTCAAGTTTAATTTTTGATTCTTTCAAAACAGCATCCCAAGAAAGTCCAGGAGAAGTGTAATACCAAGCGGGATCAAGACTATAGTTTTCAAGACAAACATTTCTGAATTCTTCAAAAACATCAGCGAGTAAAAGAACATCAGATTTCAAATAAAGATCGTGATATTCACCCATATTTTTTATTTTAAATTCTTTCCAAACTTTTTTTGCGTGTGAATAATCTTCATCACTTATATCACTTTCATTTAGTTTTGAATAAAATTCTTCTTTTGAAGGTAATTCAATTTCTTCAAATTTTTCAATGCAACTCATATATTCATAAGGATAAATACCTTTTCTTGAAACTAATTCAATATTTTCGAGAAAAACTTTTTTTGTTTCTTTCAGTTTTTCATTTCCAGATTTTGTTAAATTCACAACCAAGTTATCGAGAGAAGAAGCCATAAATTTTAAACTATCAATAAACCGGAGTTCATGAAAAATCTTTTTTCATTTTTATCTTTATCTAAATATGTTCCCACTTCTATATTTTTACTGAAACTAATATATTTTTCTTCATTATTTGGAATACATTTTATAGTGGCTTTACTATCATCTTCTTCACTTTTTGCAAGATTTTTAATAATTAAATGAGAATCATATCCAGATAAATTATGAAGCACAATTGGAGTAAATTTTGGTTTTCTGAATTTAAGGTTACATTCTTTATGAGCTGCTCCACGATATTTTCCAGTGAAATGACAGTGATCTCTAACTTTATTTTCTGAATCAAGTAAATTCTCACATATCCAACATTTTTCAGATTCTTTAAAATCTTTCCAATCTTCTTTTGTCATAATTATCTTTTTTGAAAAATTAAATTTTTTATGAATTTCTTTTATATCTTTTTCAAGCATATCAACAAATATTTGAGATACATCTTCATTCGCTTTTTTCCTATAAATCACTGGTTTTTGAGAAAAAAGATTACCAGTCTGGTCATCAAAACATTTAATATAATAACAAAATCCACAAGGTGTATGCTTTTGATATTGTTGACAAAAACTTTTTTCATCTGACTTACAACATCCACTTATTGGTTCAAGCAAACATTCGAAATCAGCATATACAATGAATGGAACTCTTATAGAACGATTGTGATTTTTGAAACTCAATAAACTACCTTCTTCTGGCATTTCAATTTTTACAGCTTTATTATTTGAACAATATTCTTTATGAGTTTCCAGAATATCTTTTCTTGAAAAATGATTTAAACATCTAAAGCAAAAGAATTTTGCTTCATGATGTTTAGAAACTTGCATTGACAATAATCTATTCATATCCTTAATCAGGCAATAGTGCTTCTTTTCATCTTTCTCTATTAGTAATAGATTAATTTCATGCAACCGATTCTCACTTCGTTCAAGTTTCACTTTCTCACTAATTCTCAATGGATATATTTCACTTTCATAGCCAAGCACACTTATTGCTATTTCTTTATTTTGCTTTTCAAACTTTCTTATTTCAGCCAAATCAACAGGGAATTTAATTCCTATCCAATTCAATTCTTCAGATTGAATTTTAAGTTTCTTATCAATTCTTTCAGGATGACTTTCAACAGGATTAAGTGCTCTTGTTATACACCATTTAAAGCATTGGTTATCCTCATTTTTCATATTAATAACAGCTTTTTTATTTACAATAAATGTTGGAAGTGGAATATAAGATGAACCATTTAATGGTTTAAATTCTGCAATTTGAATATCAAGATATATCACTTGTTGAAATCTCCAATTACTTCCTCTTTTATTAAAATTCTGAATTTTTTCTTTAATGTTTTCAATAAAATTATTATATACTTCAGATTCATTTGTAGCTTCAAGATTACGGACTGTATCTGAATGGAAATAAACATTTAGAATTTCAATAGCGGTTTTGCCGCCAGGTGCGGCTCCACTTGTTAATTCTTGTCTAACCATCTCACAATTTAAAATTACTTTGATTATTGTCTGACGATTTTCTCTCATTATTCTAACTACTTCTCCTTCAGCTTGTTGCATAAACTCAGTTAGACCATATTTTTCAACTCCTTTAATTCTGAATTGTCTCGCAAAACCTCTTAATGCGCTGGCTGATTCTTGAATTTGAAAATGTCTTGATTTATTTATTTCTTCTCGCTGACGCTCAAGCTTCGCTTCTTCTTCTTCAGGACTCGTTATTTTTATTTCTGGAATCGTTTTTCTTAACCCAAGCATCTCTTCTATTTCTCGGATTTCTTTTCTTCTTTTATCTTCTTCTTGTTCGAGAAGTGAATTATCAGGTTTTACATATTTAATCGGTTTTAAAACTGGGGCATGTCTGAGTTCTGGAATTGGTTGATCAAGAATATTAGAATTTTTTCTAATCAAATCAATTAACTCTTGTTTTCTTAATTTTGAATATCTTTTAAGTCCAAGCCGTTTAGCTTCAGCTTTTAACTCAGAAACTTTTTTGTTTTCCATTTTTAATACATGTAAAAAAAAAAAGAATTTTTGAAAACAGAATTTTTTTTATTTTTTTATATATATTAAAAATGGAAACACAAACTCTTATTCCTATATCTTCAAAAGAATTCCGAGAAATAGTTAAAGGCTGTGGAGTTAAATATAGAAACAAAATTCCAAGTAAAGAATTAAAAGCAATGTTTGGTTATTGCCCTATTAAAAGAGGAAGAAAAGTAGAAATTTCTGATGAAACTGGATTTTGCCAGGTTTTCGAAACGACTAAAGAAGCGGCTAAAATTTGTGGAATATCAGATCCTTCTGCAATTAAATATGCATTAGATCATGGCAGACATTTTATAACGAGAAGAATAGACAAAAAAAATTTTATGTGAAAGAAATTTAAATGCTATTTTTTAGCATTTAAATTAAAATTATTTTGCAAAAAATTATAAAATAAAATGTTTAATGAAGAAAAGTGCAGAAAAATATTCGAAAATATTTTCAAAGAAAAATTCCCTAATATCAGACCATTATGGTTGATGAACTATGAAACAGGTTTCTTGCTTGAACTTGACGGGTATTACCAAAGTCTGAAATTAGCATTTGAATACGACGGGATTCAACATTATGAATATCCAAATATTTTTCACCGAAATCAAAATAGAATTTTATCGCCAAAGGAATAGAGATGAGATGAAAAATACAAAGTGTAAAATTTTTGGAGTGACTCTGATAAGAATTAAATATGATGTTGAAAATATTGAAGGTTTCATCAAAAAAGAATTGAAAAAGAAAAAATTTATTTGAGTGATGAAATAGCAGGTGAATTTTTCAAATTTTGAAATTTTGACAATTTCAAAATTTTGACAAAAAATTTGAAGTTTTCAAAATTTTGTACAAAATTTTGTACAAAATTTTGTACAAAATTTTGAAAAAAACCGCTATTCTCGAATGATGATTGGTTTAAAAGTGGTTTCCATGCGAATAAACGCGTTTGACGCGCGTTCGTAATTAAATATTCACAGAGCGGCTTTGCCGCGGCGAGCTTTGCTCGCATCGAGAAATAAACAAAGAAAATCCATTCTGTCTCCGGTCGAATTCGACTCTTAGCTCTTTATGTTTACGAGTGATCCGAGTTTTTTTTGATATTCCCGTTTTATTTCTTCTTTCAAAGCTTCAACGTCGACTTTCTCACCGTTTCTTGTTTCGCTTATCACACGGGATCGCAGCCGGTCTTTCAATGAATGATATTGTTCAACCTCGCGTAAAATCGAGTTGAATTCTGAATCACTTATCGAACCGTCATTCAATGCCTTTGAAATCAACTTGCTGATAGAAAGATGCTTCGCTTCAGCGAGAGAGACGGTCTTTTCATGTTTTGTTATTTTTTTATCAAGCCTTTCACTGCTGAGGATAAACCCAGATGATACTGTACCCATCAGAACAGCAACAGCAGCGAGAGGAGCGCCGGCAATGATGCCGATTCCGCTCAGAGAAGCCGCCAGTCCTGACGATGTCAACATAACTGCTAATAATCCTGTGACAGAGGATGAAGTATAAGCAATAGATTTTGCTCTTTTATATTTTTTACAAACCTTCTTATAATGAGAAATTTCATTCTCAAGTTCTTTCTGACAATCACAAATCTTTTTCAATCTGAAGTCACTCACACCAGTCTGGTCTGTAAGTGAAGGATAAAGTTGTGGAGCGCTTGGAATTATATTTTGATCCGACATTTTAAATGAAATTATATAAATTCAATTTCAAACTTCAAAGGCAAACCATTAAAGTCAATCATCTCACCATTCTCATCTGTCACGAATATTCTCATTGAAGATATTTGATTCCTGCTTGTTATTTTTCTCATCACGCTCGAGCTTCGCTCGTAAGTCACTCTTTCAAAAGGTTTTCCAACGATGTTAAAACAACTTAACATGTCGGAAGGTGAACCATTGAAAAGATTTTCATATTTGTTCAAAAGATCACAATGGATAAAATAGTTGTTGAATGTGGTAAACCGATTGATTACAGTTTTTTCTCGTAATCGTCGATCTTTTTTATCTGTATGTTCAAGTAAAGAAGTCAGGTCACGATCGAAAATAATTTTCCTTTCATGTGGATTTTCGATGAATATTAAACCTTTTTCATCATTGAGTTTGACTTCAACTCTTTCTTTTTCAAATATTTTCTCAAGCGCTTTTCCAAGACTTTCAAGATTATAATTTCCAGGATAAATTTTATATACAGATGCAGTGTTCTGTGAATCGAAAAAAGAGATTTGTCCAATTTGTTTCAAATTATACCAGGAGTTGTAAAGAGAGCAACTGTTCAACCTGATATATTCATATTTCTTAACTACTTCTTTGAAGTGAACTGTGTGATCATTTGAATTTGCTATGATAGTTAAAACAACCATTTTAAGAGAAAACAAAAACATTATTTCATTTTCAATAAAATGGAAATGTTGAAATGGATGCAAACATCAGATGAAGCAAAGAGAATTTCAAGAGATGCTAAAGCAAAAGCCTGGAAAGATTTTAAAAATAAATATCCATACGCAAATATCAGCAAGTTTGAAGCAGAAACAGAGTTTATTGACCAGACTGGTAAAAAATCAGCAAATGCTGATATTCTTTTCAAAGCAGGTCCCGGTTATCTGAAAAGTGTGTCAGGATCAGAACGAAAATATTGGAGTGATGAAATGAAGAATGCACTTGGGGTCGCTCACTTTCCAATTGAACTTATTTTCAATAATAATTCTGATAAACCTGTACCTGCTGTTAATTTTGAAGAAAATCCAAAAGAAATAAAATGAAATGAAAAAATAAAAATATTTGTTACACCAACTGAATACTTCATTACAAATTTCAGAGAAATTTTCATGGGAACAAAGATTCAACATGAGTCAGGAGGAGAATCGAAGAAATGGTTATCAGGTCCAAATATGTCATATTGGCCTCAACAACTTAACTTTGCATTTTGGTGTGCAACAACAGGATGTGGTATTTCAAGAGATTTGATAAATAAATTACCTGAGCAAATAAAATCATTCTTTTTGTTTCACATTTATTTCACAACGAGAAGAATTCTTTTTGAAATGGGTGGAATTCAGAGTGAAGCTGCCCTTCCCGGAGATCCAACTTTCAGTCAGATAAAAAATAATTATGATATTCCATCTTTCAAAAGAATTTGTGCAGAATTCGGTATTTCTTCGAACACAGATTTTAGATTCAAGAAAGGACGAAATCATGGATTGGGAAGTGTTTTCATTTATATTTCATATTCTGGACCTGAAGCAGTAAATTATCCTTATCCAGGAAGCACCAAGTTCAGTGATGAAGGTGGAACAGCTGAAAAAGGAAATCTTGTCTATTTCATCAGAAATGATAATCCAAAGACAGAAAACCAATTTGATTATTTCATGTTGAATAAATCTGAAGGTCTCACACAATCGGGAATGGCAAGAATAAATCAATCGATTGAAGCATTTGTTTATTGCATTCTTGGTTCACAAGTCAATGTCAGATCATCAATTCTCGGAAATTCAGGAAGTGCAAAAGAAGCTCAACGAGAATTTTTAATTTTAATGGAAGATTCAATCAGACAACCAGATATATCAAAATCAGTTCAAAGATATGAGTTAGCGATTTATGAAGCAAAAGTCAGACTTGATCTTGCTATTTCTCCTGGAACTTGGCTCATGCCTTCAAATTTATTAATAAATACTCAAAGCACTGTTGGGTATAATAACAATCTGAAAAAAGCAAATGGAGATATGAAACTTGGAGTAAATAATTCTGTTAATAAAGAAATTAAAAAAGTCGGAGTTAAGCTGATGAATGGGGGTGAATCAAAAATTAAGAGACCAACTTCTCAACCTTCAAATCCAATTCATAAAAAAGTTATGCAAGAAACTTTACCTGATGAAAAAACTTCAACAAATGAAAAAACTTTACCAAATGAAAAAACTTCAACAAATAATCATGAAATTTTAAAAGCTGGGTTATTTATTTCAGCGGCAGCCTCATCGTTTGTTTTTTATAGAATGTTGTAATTATTTTTCTCAAAAGAAAAATAATCGATTACATTTTCTTTTTAATCCCTTCAACCATAAAAACAACAACCCCTAAGATAAGAAGCCAAGCATTTTTACCGAGAAAAGAAATAACTTCTCCAGCTGTCTTAAAGATAAAACTTGCAATTGTTCCAATAAGGCCGGGAAGAATATTGGCGAGTTTTTTTCCAAGTTCTTTTAATCCATTTCCAACTCCTTTGGCGACAGTTGATAAACCTTTTGTAAATGAATCCACAATCACTCCAATGGTTGTGCCAACTGCAATGAAGACAGCAGCGACTGTAAATCCATATTTCTTGAAGATATTTTTAACCTTTTCTTTGAGAGAAATACCTTCCTCAAGTTCTTCTCTTTCGTTTTCAAGATCATCAATTTGTTCTCTTTTCTCAATTATTTTTTCTCTTGCTCGTTCTCTTACTTCTGTTTCTTCATTTTCATTATTCACAATAATTTCATCTTCTCGAATAGATTCTTGAAGTTCTTCAATTTCTTTTTCTTTTTCAGCAACAAGAATTTCTCTCTCTGGACCAAGAGCAGTTTTTATTTTTTTTGTAAGTGTTGGATTTAACCTTTGCTTATTCGTTCTCCTCTCAATTGTATATAGATCATAATATCTATTACCTTGGCCGGCCATTTTGACCTGTAACCTTCCATTTTTACTATAGGTTGCCTTAATATCTGTAGCTTTTGCTTCAGGAAAAATATCAGTAAGAGTTTTCCATGCTTTTTTATTTGCAGCGAGTATACTTGAATATTTATCAAACTCAATTAAATAAGTTTCATCAGTTTCAGTGCCTTTATATTTGTCTCTATTCATTGTTGTTTTCATTGCAATTTCTTCACTTGAAGGCCCAGGTGTTGAATGATCAGGTGGAAAAGGATTTGTTGTTTCTTCATCATCATCATTATCATCATCACGATCATCAGTATTTTTTAATAAAGGATCTTCTTCTCCATATTCTTCCATTTTAAATAAAATTATATAAAATGGAAGTCAGTGAAAAAAACAATCCAAATTTTGAACAAAAATTGTCAAACGCTCTTAAAGCAGATCGAACAGTCCACAGGGTTACTTTTAATCCAAACAAAGCATCTCCAGGTGAAACATTAAATATTCCAGTTCCAAAATTAAATGATAATTTGGTATTGGTTCCAGGATCTCTTGCGTTGGTTTTTGATGTAGCAGTTAGTGGCCATGCAAATAATTTCCTTGTAAACAATGTATCAAGAGCATTGGTTGACAGATTGACTGTGAAATTTGCTGGAGAAATCTTACAAGATACAGATGGTTATGATTTGTTAAAGTTATATGAAGACCTTTTTTTAACTGATAATGAAAGAAAAAGCATGTTGAGAGAAGGAATTCAATCTGAAGTTCTCTCAAAGATTAGATGCAATTCTGGAGACAAGAAAACTTCAGGAGTTGATAAAGAGAAAAAGTTGAATGAAGTTTATGGAAATAAATATAGAATACCAATAGATCATGAAATTTTAAAAGATCATGGAGTTTTTTTCCTAAGAGCTTTAAGCGATGAATTGGTTTTTGAACTAAGGCTTGCACCTGCTGCCAGTGTTGTGAATGGATCTGATCCAACAAGTCTTGGGTATGAAATAAATAACATCCAGCTTGAATATGAAATAATTCATAGTAAAGAGCTTGCAGATAAAGCAATTTCAAATTATCAGAATGGGAAGAGATTCATGTATGAACATATCACTCATCACAAGACAATCTCAGTTGTGAAAGGAACTGATTCAATAATCAATGAAAGCATAAATGTTCCGAGAAGATCAATGAAAGGACTTTTGTTATTATTTTACGAGCCATACACAGCAGGAATGAGAGATAGTGAAAAAACATTCAATCCAGATATCACAGAAGTAAAAGTTGTTGTGAATGGAATTCCGAATAAGATTTACAGCCAAGGAATGAAAACGAGAGATCTTTGGGAGGAAATGTGTAGAAGATTCGGGAAAGAGAACTCCTCAATGATTGCAGAAAACTTTTATACTTGGAACAAATTTGGATTATTTGTTGATCTCAGAAGCCAGAAAGAAAACGATCTTCACGGTTCAGGATTAAGATTGGTTAACACGAAAGAAGGAGTTCAACTTACAATTAACAGGAAAACATCAGGAACAGGAAATGTAAAATGTCATATTTTCATATTATCTGATGCTCAGTTTAACATTGTGAACAGAGAGCTTGAAAGTGTTACTTATTAATTAAATTATTAAAAAATGAATCCTGATAATATTCCATTCAATGCATTAATAGTTGGACCAACAAATTCTGGAAAAACGAGATATTTGGTAAATCTTTTAAGTAATGAATTCAGATTTAAGTTTGATTATATTATACTTCTTTGCCCTACATATATTCATAATAAGACATATTCCAGTTTTGCTGAAAATGATAAAGACTTTTATACAATAATTCCAAAGCAAAATGAAATCAATGATTATCTGAAATTTATTAGTTACATATTCGAGGGAACAAATTCATTGATAATTCTCGATGATTGTGCAGCTTCAGAAGATGTAAAAAAGAGAACTAATGAATTAGTAAACTTAGCATTTAGTGCAAGACATAAAGGAATCAGCGTATGGGTTCTAACTCAGCAAATGACGAGTATCACAAAACCTTTTCGTGAAAATATTGCAGCATTGGTCTTATTCTACACTCCATCATCTGCTGATATGAAAACAATATTTGATAATTATGCAGGAGAGTTAGCCAATGATGAAAAAAATAAAATGATGAAAGATCTTAAAAAAGTTAAATATTCAAATCTTGTTTTCTCCCTGAGACATCCTTATGGTATTAAATTAAATAATTTTTCATTTTAAAATGGAAATAAGTGAAAATGTGAAGCTCGAGCATCAGCGAGAAGAAGATATAACTGACATAATGAATTTACTTGAAGCTGAACCTGAAAATGAATCAAGCAATCGAGAACAGCTCGCAGTTTTAGTTGCAAGTGGGAAAAGTAAAGAGATGATTGGAGTTTATTTAACTCAAGATCAAGTTAAGAGATTATCAGAAAAAGATGTTGAAAAATACTTTAAAAGATATGAAGCTTCATTATCCTCAAAAACTTGTGATGCAATGGTTGATACAATTATTCAGCTTTCATGTAAAGCATTGTCTCATTTTCTTCCTCTTGATAAAGAACGATTATTAAATGATTTGAATGAAAATTTTCTGGTTAAGAGAGAACTCTCTATGATTGCCGGCAGATTGAGTTTGAATTATGGAAAATATATGGCAGCTGTGAGTGCTGCTCTTTTGACTGCTAAGAATTTAAATCTGGAAAAACGAGATGAAGAACCTGAAAAAGAACTTAAGAAAGAACCTGAATAAGAACTTGATAAGAACTTAAGAAAGAACTTGATAAGAACTTGAAAAAATAATTTATTTAATTAAAATGGAAGAGAACAAAGTTAACACAGATGAGAGCAAAGTTAAAAACTCAACAAAAACTGAAGAGAATGAAGAAGCACAGCAAGTTACATCAACTATTAAGAAAACAAAACCAAAAGATCCAGGAAGAGTTGCAGCAGGTAAAAAACTTGTAGAACATAATAAAAAAGTAAGGGAAGCAAAACTTAAAAAAACAGATGCAAACACGAATAAAACTAAAGAGAATAAAATTGAAGATGAAACTTCATCATCATTATCAATAAATCAAATGATTTCAATAGCTGGTATTACTGTTTCTCTTGTGGGATTATATTATAAGAGAGGAGAGTTAATGAGCTTTGTTAAACCAAAAAAGAGCGCCAGCGAGACTGAGAGAGAAGTGAAGCTTGAGCGCCAGCGAGAAGTAAACGAAGTTAAAGAGTCAGATGTGAGCGAAGCGAACTCAGATAAAAAAGAAGCGAAGCTTGAGCGTCAGCGAGACCCAAAAAGCTTTGTGAAAAAAATGGATTAAATTAATTTTTGTCAATAAAATGTCTGATAATAAACTTGTAAAAACATTGACTGATGCTGCAACAGTAACAGGTATTGCAGCTGGAATGGGATGGATTGCAAAAAAAGTAATCAAAGAACCAATGACAAATGATCCGAGTTCAAGTTTTATGAATTATTTAAAATTCACGGTAATAATTGCAGCAAGTATGGCAACAAAAAAATATCTTGAAGATCAAAAAATATTACCGAGTTAAAATGTTAAATTTGATTACAAAAGGAGCTCTTAATTTTGCTGCTTTTTGCTTATTAATGGAAACAGTTTCGATGATGATTGATGAAATCATAGAAGAAATTCATGAACAATGTAAAAAACCTGAAAATGTTTAATATCTTTTAGATATTAAACAAAATGGCAAGCATAGCAATAATGATTGGAGGAGCGATTATCAATGCAACCGCTTTTGTTGGCGGAAGTTATTTAGCAAAATATTTTAGTAATGGATCTGATCCTGAAGAAGAAAAAAAGAGACACGATCTTGCTGTTGAAAAATATCAAGCTGCATATGAGAAGTATGAAGAAGATCGTACAAAATTGTTGGATTGGATTGCGACAAATGACAGAATAAAACATCAAGCAAAACAAAATTTCGAAAACACTGATTATGCCTTGAAGTTATATAACAAGATTCATCACAAAACACTTGATTTGAAAGAACCAGAGTTTAGTAATTTTTATAAACCAAGTCAACAGCAGAAGAAGGGAGAAATAATTTACGTTGGAGCATCAGCTTTAGCAATAGGTTTGGCAACAAGTCATTTCTTATAATAAAATGTTAAATAAAAAACTTTCAAATGTTTATTATTCTCCAAAAGGATTTTGGAAGGGATTGGCAGCTGTGAAAAAGTTAGCTCAAGAAGCTGGAGTATCAGAAGATATTTCAAAACTCTGGTTGATGAAACAGGCAATCTGGCAGATTTATTTGCCAGCTCCGAAGAATATTCCAAGACCAACTTTTGATGTTCAATCACCAAATTCTGTTCATCAAGCTGATCTTCTTTTCCTTCCTCATGACAAGAAAGGAAGAAAGATTTTCAAATATGCATTAACAGTTGTTGATATCGCAAGCAGATACAAGGCTGCTGAACCTTTGACTTCAAAAGATTCTTTGGAAGTTTCAAAAGCTTTTCAGAAAATTTATAGAAAAACATCATTGAAATGGCCAAATGTTCTTCAAGTTGATCCTGGTCGTGAATTCATGGGTTCAGTCACAAAAGAGATGGCAAATCATAATGTAAGAATAAGAAGAGGAAATGTGAACGTTCACCGTGATCAAGGAATAGTTGAACGTTTCAATCGAACTTTGGGTGAAAGATTATTCAGTTTTCAATATAGCCAAGAAATGAATATGAAATCTGACCAGACTGGTGAAAGAAGTAAAGAATGGGTTAAAAGGCTTCCAGAAGTTGTAGAAGCATTAAATAATGAGACTACTCGATTGACAGGAAAGAAACCAGTTGACGCTATTAAAGAAAAAGTAGTTGATGCAAAGAGTTCAACTTTATATAAAAGACCTGTTGGTTTGAAAGAAAAAAAACTTGATTCTTCAGTGAATGTGAGACATCTATATACTGCTGGTGAACTTGAAGGCGGAGGAAAGAGAGCAACTGACCCGAATTGGTCTATTAAAGTTTTTAATATCGATAGGTCAATAATAAATAAAGGAGAACCTGTTCTCTATTATTTAAAATATGGCCCCAAACGTGGATTCGTTCGTGAAGAATTAATGATAGTTCCAAATGGAACGGTGTTACCTCCAGTTTAACATTTTTATAGATAAGTCTGTAAAAATGTTTAAATCAAAATCATTTTTTTTAGTTTTCTTCCTCAAATTCTTCTTCCTGATTTTCTGAAAAAAGAAATAAATCCATTATGCAATTCCAAAATAAACAAATTATTTTTTCAAATATAAATGACTTTTATTTCACTTTCATCAAGATTATATTCTGTATTAAACTTTATCCAATTTTCTCTCGCTTTATCAGGATTATTTATTCTCCAACGTTTTGAACATTCTCTCGCTTTTTCTCTCGAACTTTCAGTATCTCTATATTTATTCATATAATCTATGATTCTTTTTCTTGCTAAAAAATGAATTTTTACTGTGTTATTCTCATCATTCCATTTTAAAACTTCAATCATCTCCTGTTTTCTCATCTTTGTTGCATATTTGATTTTACGTTCTTTACAAATTTTAATTAAATTCTTACATTTCAAAGTAGTATAATCCATTTTAGTAGATGAGATTTTTTATTTATTTTTGTTATTTGTCAGAATAGATTAGAAATAGATAGTAGAACGGAAAGGGGTATTTTCTGGGACAAAAATGAGACATTTTAATTATAAATTAGTGAAATTGTCGAGTGAGCGAGCGAGCGAGACAATTTCACTAATTTATAATTAAAATGTCTCATTTTTGTCCCAGAATACCCCTTTCCGTTCTACTTTAATTGCTCGAGAAACATTCGTGTTCGAGTTCTTGACGTTTAAATTTTCTTTCGCGTTGTGCATGTCTGAGACACCTCATTTGAAATTTACCTCGACCGTGGAGAGGCATGGTGCGATTGTTACCTTGCCAAAAAAAACCCGGTGGGAATTCAAACGGCATAAAAAGAACGCCGTTTAAGCCTGGTTTTCACTAGCAACACAAGTGCAAGCAACAGACGCAGTAACGCGTTGATCATTAGTGCCTTTTGTTTACGACAAATCAGTGCATTACTGTGTCTGCGTATGTTGCTTGCGCTTGTGCTTGTGTCGCAACCTCGTTCTCAGAGTCCTCGTTACCCTTGTCCAGCGGTGGAGCTGCCAACAAGGACCACTGGGGGGAAGCAATTCGCCATGACAGGATTTTTGGACTTCCAGCTCTACTACACATGTGTTCGACCCCATGTTTCAACATTCTCGTCCCCAGAGGCCACGATCCTTTTGGTCAGCACCAAGAATCGAGACCTCTGGCCGGTCCCAATTTGTTGAGCATGACCGGCCAGAGGTCTCGATTCTTGGTGCTGACCAAAAGGATCGTGGCCTCTGGGGACGAGAATGATGTTTCAACTAACGGACGCCAAGATTCTTGGACTTCCAGTCTTACTGCGCAAGTCAGGCGGATCACTCTATCCCAGAGGTCCTTGTTGGCCGCTCCACCGCTGGACAAGGATAACGAGAACTCTGGGAACGAGATTGCTTGCGTCGCTAATGAAAACCAGGCAAAAACAACAACGTGAAACATGCTGACCATTTTCAGAGCTTTCGGAGAACGGCAACGACGAATTTTTGAAGTTTCACTTTGTATTTGAACGCTGCCTTTAAATTATTCAGCAAAGGATAGTTCTGACACCGAAAGATCAACTGAATGAAACTAGAGAGTCGCGAGATTCTAAAATAAAAAATAATCGAGTTGTCCTTCGTCTCCCTTATCCTATTATATTCCTTCCGCTTCCGGTCAAATCGACCGAAGGGACCATCCCACCGGAAACCAGCACGTGAAAATTTCCCGCCTAAACGTCCCGTCACATTCCAGCGAGGAATCGATCCGTCCGTCTGAAAGCTAGTCCGCAAATGATCCCAGGACCGCAAATGATCCCCAGAGTGGACCGCAAATGATCCCGCTAAAAATCGAGGAATGGCGTGGACGGTGGACCCGATTTTTTTCCATTTTGAATATTTTCCCAGGAACTGAATCTGTGCACACTAGACATTTTTATCTATTTTTTTCATGCATTGATGCAGATTTTAGTAAAAAATAAATTCAAAATCATTGAACAAACGCGAGATATTCTAAAAATAGTTAATTCGAAAAGGTCATGTGTTTTTTTTGGTTTTCGCGGTAAAATTCATCCGCGTCTAGAATTATTGCAGATTTACACAAGAGTTAAAGGGAGTGTTTTACGGTTCGGCGCATGTGCCGGCTTATCAACTTTATCCGTTAAAAAAACCCCACTCACATGTACTTCTCGATACCTCAGTAAACATAGTCCAAGAAAAACGATGAATGACCAAACTTCACGAAAAATTTCAACGGATTACACCGAGAATATCGACATTAAATACCAGAATAAATTACCAGAATAAAGTGTTGGTCCGAAGGATTTATTCTGGTATTCAAATCTCATAATTTCGGTGTAATCCGTTGAAATTTTTGGTGAATTTTTGTCATTCGTCGTTTTGCTTGGACTAATTATCATTATGTGATTACTGAAGTATCGAGAAGTACATGTGAGTGAGGTTTTTTCAAACGAATAAAGTTGATAAGATGGCACATGCGCCGAACCGTGAAACACTCCCTTTAACACCGCATGTTATATTGTTTTCGCGAAGGACGGTAGATCTGCGCCATGAAACAAGCTAGACATGGAAATTGACACGAAATCGGCAAATAACATTTCCGGTGAATTTAACACCCGGCCCGCTGTGAAAAAAAACTGTGAATTTGTTTTCAGTCTCCTAAACTCACTCTCAATAATGCCAATGTAAGCACGAGAAGGAGCAATTTAGCCATTTTCACACTGCAAGCACATGGGAGAAGCAGCTACCTCGCATGACATTGATAACTGAGGTGACACGCCTTGACGGTTCAGATGACCTTTGATTTCATATTTCAAGATGTCAATCACCGTGACAGCAACCCTGGAGTAGCCTGAGATCAGGCTCCGAGAGAAATCGCCGAGCGCGGACTGGGGTGGGAACGAAGGCGAAGGAGTGGCTTTCGCGCTTGTCTTCACAAATAATTACAGTCGAACCCCTCAGTTTTAAGCGGCCCGTTGTCAAAGTACCGAAACTATTGTCAATATGTAAATGAAACCCCTATTAGCGGCCACCTTATGGCCGTCCCGATGAGAGTTCGTCTCCTCTTGGTTTTTTTTCCTCTTGTTTTTTTTTAGGAGCCTGAAAACATCATGCCGATTTCGTAAAGTAGTTTGCTGTAACAGACGAAAATTATAGATAAATGAATCTTGGTGAGGCGAAAACGACGGATGAATTTTTACTTTGAAAACCAAAAAAACTCCTTTTTACTGATATCTCGCGTTAGTTCAATGATTTTGAATTTATTTTTTTACGAAAATCTGCAGCAATGCATAAAAAAATTCGATCACTTCAATTCTGTCATCAGTAATTACCTTACCAAGAGAGGAAGATCTACCACGTAACTGGATAAAAATGTCTAGCATGCACAGATTCAGTTCTTGGGAAAAATATTCAAAATGGAAAAAAATTGGGTCCACCATCCACGCCATTCCTCGATTTTTAGCGGGATCATTTGCGGTCCACTCTGGGGATCATTTGCGGTCCAATTTGGGGATCATTTGCGGTCGGGGATCATTTGCGGTCCCGGGATCATTTGCAGAGCTGTACAAGTCTCCTACGCAGCCGTTGTGTCGTCACGCACGCTTCTCTCCACTAACGGCTGCTCAAACCTGGACCACTTCCCTTTGCAGATTTAAGCCAATCACAGTTGCAGTGCCATTGTCGGAACTTGCTCGCGCCCAAATACACCAATCATAGATTGTGTCTAATCATGACCTTAGTATATAGCGTCGGAAACGTCTAACGCACGCCAGTATGCCGCCTTTTGAATTTTTTATTTTCATTTTATTTTATTTACTCAATTTAATTATACAGATGTATAGATAGAAAAAAATATATGCTTTGAATGAAGAAAGAGTCACCAACGAACTTCTCACATGTATTGGTTTAATAACAGACGTTTCGCCCGTTCGGGCTTCTTCAGTGTATTATACAGCTAATAAAATACTTGGGTCTTGAGAGAAAAAAAAAAATATATATATATATACAATAAGATAAATAAGATTAAACTACGTAAAACTACACACTGTATAATTTGTTTGACGCACATCAGGCATCAAAATAAAACACGGTTTTACTGAAGAAAAGAATAGATGGAGCTCGTCGATTGGGCTGAAAAATACAATGCCAGAAATGTTCTGCCCAATCAGAGACCGTGAATGCAAATGTTTCTGGAAGTAGTGCGATAAGAGTCGCTACCCAGGGGTTATTTCACAGCTACTTCGAACTTTTGCCGCTCCGACTTTTGCCGATTATAAACTTTCTTCGCGCCCGACTAACTACCCCTGGGTCTCCGAGGATGCAGAAGATACGTTTCATTTTCCAACTTGGTACCAGTCAGCCGCGCCCGTTTTGAATTTATTTGAATTTCTCTCTCTCAGGTGCGCACTATCGTTCAAATGTACGTTGGAGTCGCGGCTAATATAATGCTTCGACCAACCCACTGATGAAGGACTAAGCCCGAAATGTTTTGACATTCAACATTGTTTGAGCGCTTTTATTTTATTTAACTTATAATTAATTATTTTGTCTCCTACAAGTGCCACGCAGCTGATGAACTTTTCTGTTCAGTGCCCCGGTGACAATCTGTATCTTCAGAACCAATCACAGGCCAACGTTTGCCGGAGACGACATTAAGCAAAACTATAAGTAGATCGCGATACTTGTTTGAAATGTTGGATGAGCGACTTCTGAAACTTGATCATGATATAAATAGGAGGCTAACACACGATCATACTGATCGAAAACACTGCATTTCCTCTCGACAAACGTTTGTCCAGAGACCTAATCATTGCATTTTAGACCAATTCTGCGTTTTTTTCTCTCCCTCGATTCAGTGTATCATGTTGCGTGTGTCAGGCTATATATTGCTTTTCATAGCGGCGGTGTTTTGTTTGAAAAGAGTAGCTCTATTTTCCTTGAGAAATAACAGTGCAGACGGAGAATTGGTTTATCCACGAGAAATGCTTCAACCTACGGCATTCAACGTTCCTCCATTTGTAATGGAATTGTACCAGACATATGCCAACGATTATGGAACTGTGGAGAGAAACTCAAAAAGGACCCCGGCTGCCACAGTACATTGTTTTATAGCTCAAGGTAATGTTGTATTACTTACATAACGTTCAGCTCAGTTTTGTAAGCGGTGTTTGTTTGTTGTTATGGCCAAGGCTTTTCTTGCGGAATCCTAGTACGCTGCGTTTGCTATTTCCGCAAAACAAAAAACAACTTTTGCCAGTTCCAGTTGGATCTAATATAGACTAAAGAGGTCCTTCAACTCTAAATATTGCCATACGTTCGAGTAATGGGTCTGGATGATTGTAAGGTTTAATTCTCTATTCTAAGCCAAACTATTAAACGAGTAGGTTTGTTTTAGGTTCAGCTTATATTGCTTGTACGAAACCGTCCAGTAAGATACATTTATTCTATTTTGTTCATTTCCGTTTGTCAAAAGGAAAAATCATAACTAATGCACAAAAGTCAAAATTCGTGGAAAGAGCTCACGTTTATAGTCACGTTCCTCCGACTAAAAATATCTCAGTGTGAAGATTACGATTTCCGGAAACCCTGCATACTTTAAAATACTTTAGTGTTTTGTTGTTAGGAAATAATAGACGTTATTGCGTCTTGCCTCTCTCAATACAATCACCTTTCTATAATGGCCACACGCTCTCTGACAACGGCCAGGATATTTGTCCGACCGTAGAAGCCTACCTCTCTTCTCATGAATCTGAGACAAACAAAAAAATGGGTATATTATTTTTATCAACTTTTGTAATCGATTTGTTATTGACCAGCACACAATTAGTTGTTATTGCTAAAGACCAGTAACTTATCTACAAACGATGAGTGCGAATTACAAATATCCGTTCAAAAGCAGTAACCTGATTCAAGCAGGCTGCCTGTTTACATTAACCTTGACGCATTAGCGCCCCGTAAACACATTTACTATTCTTTGTCTAATAGATAACGTCAGCTAATCGCACCGAACCTAGCCAATTTTTCCTGTAAGTTGTCTCGCAATTTTCCGTTTCACACGGTTGCACGAAAAATTATAACACACCCGGAAATAAACTTGTTTCGCAATACTTAGAATCAAGTTCTATTTTTCGCAATGAATGCGGCGGCGGCGACGCTGTATTGGATTTTTTGTGTTGCCTTGGCGTATTACATGTACAATAAAAAAAAGGCGAGAGCACATTTCCAATCATCCGTACACTGATATTTATTTATTTTTTTTTCTCCTTATTTTGAGAGCATGGAATTGGTACAAAATGGGTTAGAAGCATGAACAAAAGCAGACACATGCCGGGCAATCCCCAATGAAACTTAATTTCCTGATTTCGTCTAGCTTGGGTAAAGCTTTCTCGCCAATTTCCGTCAATTTATCTGATAAACAATTCCTGTCTCTGAGTTGTTTTTATCGAACCAGCTTCGGGTGATTAGCTTTGCATACAATTGTCTCGTTACTCGAAATTCAGTTTGACGTAGTTTTTTTCCGGGGCTTGTTTTAGCTTACAAACGGAAATGGATTCCTGCTGTTGTTTCACTTCGCTTAGAGAAAAATTATGTTCTCGACATTCAAACAAAGTTTAAATTATCATAGTTACCTCCCTTTCATCTCCGATTTCTTCTGTATAATACAATTGAAATATTAATGTAAATCTAGAGTGGAGAAACTGGCTTGGCATGAACAAAGCGGGGGCTTATCCATCTTTGTAAAATAAACAACGTCTTTCTAAGTAATTTCTCCTTGACGAATTACGCAAAAATGAATGAAATCTTAGGATTATATGTAACCAGTTGTACAATTCCTTCCTGACTAGACGTTACCGGGGAGGAGGAGGGGGGGGGGGGGGGAGGGGGGGGGAAGGGGGGGGCTTCCGCTTGGCTACTGTTTGTTTCGAGAAAGGTTGTCCAAAAGAAGCGTAAATTCGACAATGCCGAAAGGTAGCCTGGGAAATGATCAATAAATACTAGTAGAATCTCCAATAAATATTAATAAATGTTCAGATCCTGCACCTAGCCTACTTTTGTTGTTTTCTTTTAGTACGCGCAAACATGCATATAAACATAGTTTCAACTGTCAGCGCGCTGAAACACCGTGAACTGTGAACTACCACTACCCATGATACCATTCGTCATTGTCACAGCAACAACCTTTCTCGAAATAGCTATAACAAGTACATTTGTTGCTTGAAAAGTAGCAACAAATAGGGATGCCGTTAGTGACGGTATTTCCTTGAAGGAAGAGGTTAGCTGTCAATTAGTAACCTTTCCGGTTCTTCATGGGCCCAGTGACGATTAGCTGGACATGCTTTTTTAACAAAACAAAGTAATAAATGACATAGCATTTGATATTTTGAGGTTATTGTTCCGGTATGGGTCTTCCCTCTTCGAGGACAGTGTAAATCTGAGTTGGTTTGCTGGCAAAAAGTACAAATGTATGGAGATTAGACAGATTATTATTCATTGATTTATGTCCGATCTCTGATGACTATAAATTAGGAACCAAACCGAAGGTTATTTGTATAAATGGTATAAATTCATTGCTGTGAGTACTGGTAGTCACAAATGGAATGATTGGACCCTTTCGTTTGGTTAGTTTGGGTGTGTGTGTCTAAGTGGAGAAGAGGGACTTTTTACATTACTGTATTACACATTTTAAGCCACCAAATCTTTATATTCTCTACATATATTATTTTTATTCCATATCATTATAAACAGTAAAAGATACAACATCTTGTGTGCTGGTGAAGAGGACACAAATACTTCGCATGGTTTTCACAGGAATCATTCCGTTTTCTAGAGTGGAAAATAATAATATTGTTGAAATGATATACAACTTTATTGCATTATAAAATTATTAAAATCAAGAGAGGATGATCTAAAACACATATTTTTTTAACAAATGCTGCCCGTTTAATTCCTAAAATATATTAAAATCAGCTTCATACATTTTATACCAAGCTGAATAAAAAAAGCAAAACAATTGAAGAATCGCCGCCATATATCGCCCTGTCCGGTTTAAATATTGCGTGACATAACGTGACGAAGACGTGTGTTTTTTGAGCTGTTTGTTTCGTTGTTTTTGTTCCTATTTTTATGGCTGCGCCTTAAAAGTTTCTTCATTGTAATTTTTCCTCAATGTAGCATTTTTCATAAAATGGCTTAGCATTTTCACATTAAATAAATGTTTGTGTATAAAGGTTATGTTTCTTCGCTAAAATTACCATTGGCCACAAACAGACTTACTTTTTGATAACTCTTGATAATTACCTCTGCTGAATAAACCTAATTATGTACGTATGTTCCGTCCTAGTAGCGTTTTGAGCTGCCTTGCTCGCGAGATGATACGATGCAATGATTGTACAATTATTACAGAAAAGTCTACAAAAAATATAGTATTCTTGTTTCACTGAACGGGTTTTTAACGTTTTACTTTTTTACCGGCTTAGGCAGAAGTGAATGAATATACAGCGCGCCGCTGTATTTTCAGTTCCCTCAAAAGTCAAACAAAAACCTTTCAACAATCATTGGGAAAATTGTTCAATGTATTCTTCATTGCACGAGTAGAGACTTCGTTTTCGGATGAAAATCTCATTTTCGCAAGCGCAGCGAAGGTTTGTAAACAACACGGGCTATCTTCTTTCTTTTAAAAACCTGTTTGTGATAATGTCCCACAACGTCTCTCCAGCTTTTCGAAACAGGTTTTCAGAACTCCCAAGGGGCCAATATCCGCCGTCCTAATTGGTCAACAGCCAATTTGGTTACTCCCATGGGAAATACACACGCATCGTGAAAATAACTAGGGATGCCCTTGGCATCCCTAAAAAGAAAATGCTCAGTGATATTTATCGCCAATACAAGCATTCGTGCATGATGTGACTGATATTAGATAGATTTTAAAAACACCACGTTCTACGGCAAACTGCAAATGTCAGCTTGCACTCCAATCGTTAAATAAATCCATCAGAAAAATCAAAAATGATTCACACGTTCACGATAAACGCGAAACTTCTTTGACGTACAAACGGCAAACGCCAGACGGCAAAAGTGGGATTTTTGCCGTTTGTGGGAAAAACAAACGTGGTGCTTAATCTCTTTATTGTTTAAACAATCCGTGAATATCATATTGTTTATCATTTGGCAATGTGAGATAACGATTGTGGCCGCCATTACAGACAGCAAGCGATGAACGGGGATTTATAGAGGGAGGCGGCTAAATAGAGCAAATACGCTTATGTTAACTATGTTGCTTTATTCACAACCAATCCAGGATACAACGGTATTTTCTTCAACCTGAGCCTCTCCGATATTGGGAAAGACGATCCTATCCTGTCAGCCGAAATAAAAGTAATGATACAGAATATTGGTCCCCAGGCACCCCTCCTCTCACGCGGAAACCTTGTAATGTATGACCAGTTCAACAAGTGGATTGTTCAATCGGTGATGATTCAGCGGGGAGGTGCTAGGTCGTTCGTGTTCCCTGTTCTCCCTTTGGTGAAAAGGTGGATTTATCTCCCGCGTCTCAATCATGGTGTTTATATCATGCTGCACCCAGATCACCCGGGGGATGATAATCAAGGGTCTATCAATGTGAAGATGGACTCTCCAGGTGCCGCCATAGTTAACAGACCACTGTTGGTTGTGCAAACACAATCCAAATCTCAAAAGGTCGAGGCACTGTCATTTGGAACAAGGTAAATTAATTCTATGATTTGTCACTGATAGAATATTTTCCTTGTGTTTTACATCTGCGATAGCCGATGACTCTTTCTTATCGATTCTAACATGATCATATCACTAACAACAACAACAACAACAACAACAACAACAACAACAACAACAACAACAACAACAACAGCAAAGAAATGTTCTTTCTATATTTAATCTGAGTACTTTATCATACCAGACTACTGGGGACGAGCCAGGCTCTTTAACATCGGCTGCTGAACTTAGGGCAACAATTCGAAAGCGCAAGAGTTAAAAGCATGGGGCCGATCGAGGGAGCTAAGGGGCCAATAGAAGTACACAATTTTAGGGGACCAATGAACTTGAGGTTCAGAATAGAACCAGTAGCTAGGTAGCATATTTTAACTACAGATTATGATTTCACAGTCATAACCAGTTGTCTAGCCCCAGACATTCTCGTGCCATTCGTGACGAGGGACCTTGTTCCAGGCGTCCTATGCGGATTGAAATGGGGAAGAGTATCCTTTGGAGAGATGTTATTTTTCCTAAGTTCTTTGACGCCTACAGGTGTGGAGGAGACTGTAAATATCCATTGGATAAGAAAGTAAGTTCACTTATCTAATGTGGATAGTTTTAACGCTCGGACGTACAAGTGGTGGGAACATCCCTCCAGGAGTTATTTTTTATTTTACAATGACTGCAAAATTCCCGCGCGCTCATTGGCTAATTTTTATTGTCAATAAGAGGACAGACACATGAATGACGTAATAACGCGCGGAAAGGCTTCAAAATTTCGCCAAAATGGCAGCGTTGTCAGTTCGGTAAAGTGGAAAAATTACATCTTTACAGGAGTTCTTTGAGGCGTAAATCGTGAAAAGTCGTTCATAGGTTGCTTTTCAATCGGCAGACTGAGAATTAATTCAACGGTAAAGCGAAAGAGAACAGTATTTGTTGTAGTTTGACGTTGAAGTTGACTGGAATGGAAATGATGGAATCCGTTTATTTTGCCGCGTGTAACTTCAAAACAACTGATAAGAATGGACTGAACTTGCGAATATCTCAGCGGGTGTACAAAAATTTCTAAATGGAATAAAGGTTAGTTTCAGAAAATCTGTCTAAGAAATTTATTATCGATCGAGTTATTGTACGTAGTTTGAAGTTTACGAAGCTGTGATTCTCGGAAACAAATTCAGTTCACTTTTACCTGGTTTCCCCTCGTCGTCTGAAGTCTATCGTTTTGGCCTGTTGTTATTGTAAAAAACAAATGGACGTCAGTGTTTAATGCGTCTGTCCTGTTATTGATCATGAATTTCGTCATAACATTGTCAAAGTAGTCTGCGGATCCACTCGGCTTCGCCTCGTGGATCCACAGCTACTTTGACAATGTTATGACGAAATTCATGATCAATAACACTGACAGACCACAGGTAACCCAAGCGCTCTATATGAGTAATAGTAACGTAATATAAGCTAGAAGTAGTTGTCAAAACAATGAATGGAAATTAGTTTTATTTACTTCACCCTTATCACTGTTTGTTCACTGTCTTTGTAGTTGAAATGATTGAAATGAAGTGATTTGGAGCGGTTTGGAGCGATTTTGAGGGAGTTTTTGTTTTTCGATGTATTTAACAAATAAAGAAGCCAAAACCATGTATTATACTGTCATAAAACACGACGGGAATTTGAGAACACGAGAGAAATTTAGAAAACACGAGCCGCAGGCGAGTGTTTTCTATATTTCTCAAGTGTTCTCAAATTCCCGGAGTGTTTTATGACAGTATAATTATTACATGGTTTTGGCTTCTTTATGTGCTTTAAAATATAGATTTACGCGCGCGAAACGATAAAACACGCTTTTCTATGTTTTATACTCTGATAAAACATGGTTTTTAACCAATTAGAGCGCGCGAAATTTTCAGTTTATATTTTAAATCTATATATATAATAGGACAAAGTCCTATTATATATATAGATATACATCGAAAAACAAAAACTCCCTCAAAATCGCTCCAAACCGCTCCAAATCACTCCAAAATCATTTCAACTACAAAGACAGTGAACAAACAGTGATAAGGGTGAAGTAAATAAAATTTTAATTTCCATTCATTGTTTTGACAACTACTTCTAGCTTATATTACGTTACTATTACTCATATAGAGCGCTTGGGTTACCTGTGGACAGACGCATAAAAAACTGACGTCAATTTGTTAACTATTTTGAAAAGAGGATTTACTCTAAAACTTTCAGTAGCTATTCATTCATCCCTCAAGGACATTGTGATGTGAAAATTGTTTGCCTTTAGTTTACTAAAGGTATAATGATATGTCTTATAATAACAATGGGGGATCCATCGACCCCCCTTGTACGGTCGTCAGGGTATGACTTTGGATGTACGTCCGAGGGTTAAGCACGTTTTACAGAATGCTTGTCCAATGCAGTATATATAGCAGAAACTGGAGTTAGCACCGTATGAGTCACTAGACAGGGCGGATCCAGAATTTTTGAACGGAGGGTGGCTGTTAGCAAATATTTTTACTGTTATATTATTTTAGCTAGAAATAGCAACAGTTTTTACACCTGCCCAGTGCGCTTCTATTCATTTTGTATGTTAATGGATTTTAAATTTTATTTTTTTGGCGGATTTTGGAGGGTGGCGAGCCACCCAATCCACACCGCTCCCCCCTGAATCCGCCCCTACCTGACTTGAGATAACGCATACGCGTAAGCAATGGGCCGGACTAAAGCGAAATGATGGATAACTTTGCCTGAAGGGGAATCTTATTGATCTTCAGCAGTACTCTGCCATTTTAACCTTCGACTCTATGGGTTGCAATCATGACTTTTACACGTTGAAATCAACGGGTTTTCAAACAATTATAGGTTTACAAACAATTCTAAACAGAGTTTAAAGGTTGATGAGTTCCATTTTCTTTCAGGTCAATCCCACGAACCACGCCATCGTACGAGCTCTTTTGTTTTCTTCAAGACCGGACCAAGGAAGTGGCGAGCCCTGCTGTGTTCCAATAAAGCTAGGAGGAATGAGCACTATCGAGAAGCATAACAACCGTTATAGCATGCACTTTTATAAAGAGATGGCTGTCGAGGAATGTGGATGTCGATAAACTCGCCTTACCAATGCCGGCAAAATGTGGCATAGGACAATATACTAATGCTTGTCCAATGCAGTATATATAGCAAGATGTAAAGAGCAAATTCATGAACTGATTACAGCTGTGATTATATAAAACCTTGAAACGAAACTGTCAAATTGCCGAATACGTGAAGGAATAGTATATACTATTTTCTCTTGCTGATTTTTTTAAACTAAATAGCAAAAGAGGTAGCGCACAGCTAGGAAAATATCCAGAATAGCAATATGTAGGAGCTAGAAGAGCTATTATTCCGAGCGTTGGCTGATTTCTTCACCTTGTAGAGCCACTTAAATACCTAAAACTAGTTTTGACACACTTTTAAAAAAGTGCCTCAAAATTTCCATTCAAAGTCATATAGCCAGTCAACAGTCAATGTGAGAAGATATTTTGGCGAGTTCTTCCGTCGGCTTTTAGACTACTCTTGATCAATCAGTTTTAACACATTGTGTATAAATGTATAAGTGTATACGAAATTTCAAAGTTCATTGTAGCGACTTTCGAGGATATATATTAACCCTTACGATGTAAGATGTTAATCTTACGATGTGATTCAAGTGATACATGCTGTTATTAAACCACAGGTGACCAAAGCGTACTATAAGAGTTTGTATGGATTAAAAAAAAATTGAAAATATCTTTTTTTCCCTTTAAAAAGCTACAATAAAGTTTGAAACATTACCTGGTGTCCTTTTTTTGTCTTCCTAGTGCTTCTTTAAGCCATTCGACGAGCGATTTTCGGTTCAACGGTCTTATGATCATACTCGGCTAACGTCAGAACTACGTCAGGAAACTACCAAAAAGACTCAAAGGTATTCAAGACCAATAAAACGATGCCCGCGAGGACTTAAACCATTTATCACTTTAATTTGATTAATACTGAAGTGAAAGCCGCCTTTCGACTTTACCTAAAATTTATCTGGTATGATATGTCATTGTTCATGAAACTTGCTGTTCCCGGTCTGAAAATACAAAAAAAGTGCCCGGCTTACCCGGTCTGAATACGGTTAGGTAACAATGTTTTCTTAATATGGATCGGTTGTTTTTATAGGACGATTCCAACCCTGCTAAGCCACATGTGTTCTTGTTGCTAGCTCACTTAGAATTATGGCCTGTTTCGGAGAAAATTGCGTCCCAAAAGTAGTCTTTTTACGTCCATGCATGTGTCGTGTGTTTTGGGACGCAGGGCCGGAACCACATTTCAGCCGGATTTTAGTTTTTAGTTCAACCGTTACCTAAATAAGCAACACATGGACAGTGTTTGATGAGGTATAGGTCAGTATAAAATGAAGACTAGGTATAAAATGAGGGGCGGCGAATGGTCTTTGAAAAAATACGTATACGGGTCTTGCAAAATTTATAGTCGAAATTTACGGGTCTCGCAGTCTCGTTTTTGAGCGGTTCTTGATTTTTTCGTGACGCCTTAGAGTCTCAATTCTTGGTTTCGCAATTTAAAAAGTCAAAATGTCTCGGGCTCGCAGAGAAGAGCGATAGTCTCGCCGTCTCTCAAATTTACCATTCGCCACCCTAAAATGCAGACTGCTGACTCGGTATAAAATTCAGACTGAGTTCATCTTATTAAAACGTACATCAGAGTCACTTATCGTTCCTCCTAAAATTTACACTTTTCAATATTTAGCATGTACAACACATATAAACGTTTTGATAAACTTCCGTACCATCCAAAATCGCTCACAGACAAAACAATACGTGAGAAAAAACAACATATTTTTAACATATAATTCCTTTTCTTCTGAGCATAATTAAACAAAGTATAGTGTTTTATATGTACGGCACCCATACGGCGACTTGTATTAGACTTGTATTTGCTATTCGTACGGGAGTCCAGAATTTTCGTAGAATTTCTATGTAATTACTTAGTCTTAGCTAGTCTTGCTAATCAAAAATATTATATGTTTGCGATTTTGTTAAGATGCATTAAGCGATTCTAGTGAGCGCTACTGATTTCATTCAGTTTACTTTGCTCAGTCTAGATCTCTGTATATTGAATACAAATTAATACATGTGTAAACCAGAGCTACTTCAATCGCCATTATACCGCTCAAAACTATTGTACTCAGCTGCTGCACATTGTTTTCCTCTGCTTCTTTGCTTCTTTCTCTTACTTTTTCTGCCTTTCTCTTGATCCATTCCCTTGGATGTTTCGCTTTTCAGTGCAGTTGAAACAAGCGAACGGGCCTTGTAAACACAAGCGCTCGTAGCGAATACAAGATTAGCCTCGTCCTGATGCAAAAATCGCGCCCGCTTCACGTGTATCCAGCGGTTTCGTAAAAGGAGCGTGGAATTCGAAACTGGACTAGTCAAATAAGCAAATTTTAGCCAACGCTGTCTGGTGACAGTTTGCATGTGTCCTAGTCTGAATTTTATACCCATCTACAAGTGGACTGGAATAGGTTTAAACGAAATCGAACATGATTGATGGATGATCAACAGTAGCCATGCATAAGCTAAATCTCTTAGACATGATCTCTATTTGTGTCCTTTGTCAACTCTGAATCCATGTTCCATGTATAAATTAATCCCGAAGGGGGTCCACCTGTTTTGGTTACACACGCTACATGTAATGGTCGCACTCTTAGCACAAACATGTGTTCTTCTACGGCATGAGAAGTCAGAAGGCTTGTTTGATTTATTAAAATTATGATTGCTTGAGTTGACAGTTTAGTTTTATCGAAATTTTCAAGTTTTAGTGAAATATCCCCTAGCAAACAGACTCTTTGGTGGAACAAGCAGACAACTACCCTGGTAACAGATGTTTCTTCTCTTTCCATCTCAATTGACTACAGTATTACGCTTGTTGGATACATGTATGAGATGACAACACAACCAATCGGTCAGTATAAAATGAAAAGGAAAAGCCAAGCGTGACAAGCGTGGTTTCATGAGTATCCTGTTGTTTGGTTAGCTGTCAAAATATGCAAATTTGGAGTCAGCCCTTTCATCACCTAATCTCATAGGGCGCTCTCATTGGCTAATTTGAAGGCAGAAGATGTCAACTTTCGTCAGTTTCGTATACTTTTATAATAAAGTGTGAATGTAACACGCGCTCTGATTGGTTTTCGCCCCATGTAAGGGAATCCGGAATCCGGAATCCAGCATATTTTTGCCTTTGGAATCCGGAATCCAGGCCTTTGGAATCCGGAATCCATAGGTATGGAATCCGGAATCCAGTCATTGGAATCCGGAATCCACGGTGCGGAATCCGGAATCCAAGACCCTCTTGGATTCCTTTACATGGGGCGATTGGTTTAAACAGCGTGCGCGGGCGTGCTTTACAGCGATGAGAGTACAAAGCACGGAGCATTGAACAAGCTGATGTTCAATCAATGAAACTCGGAAACAATTTTTTTTTTTCACTTGTGGAAAAGCACAAGCACTAGACAAGTGTCTTGCCGGACATATTTTGCACTCGCCTCGTTTTCGAAAAAAATCCATTAAACCAGGACTATATATATCGAGCTAACAAAATGTATCAGATCTGATAGAATACGATAAGGATTAATTCCAAGAAAGTTAGCGACCTGTGCAAATCGTCACTAAATTTTACAAAGTGAAACGAAAGTGAAATAAAACCTTTTCAGCTGAATTTGAACTTTAATTGTTGGGCGATTTGGTGGCCCCCACAAAATTAAAACCTGGAAAAATGAGTTTTTGCGGTATACAAACTAAGAGCGCTCATTAAAGGATAAAGTTTCCTTCTACCACTTGAGATTTATTAACTGGCGGTGTATAAGCCAATAACAAAGCCAAATCGAATAAACACTTAACAGTTTACAAGACAAATAAACGGACAGCAGGTGAACATTCAGTACATGCTCGAGCTCGGTTTTATCAGATCCAGCGAAACTTGTTCATGAAAAGACCAAGCTGCATCAAGAAGGATGATTGTCGCTAAGTTTTTGATTAATTTTCTTATAAATGTTCAACCTCTCTGGAAATTTATCGAAGCAAAGGCGCACTGCCATAAAGGATCATGCCAAAAGTACACCCTTGTTGTGTACAGAGATGGTGAGCTAGACTCAGCGTTTGTTGATCATGTATTTCGCAATTCTGTAACGTCAAGCCCAGTTCAGTGCTTTAACTGGTGCACAGACAACTGTCGATGTCTGTCGTTCAACTACAAGGAAAACCACGAAGGAAAATACTGTGAGTTGAATGAAGGCAGCCATTTTACCAACAAGAGTTCTCTCGTGCATTCTCCAGGATCACGTTATTACAACCTCCGCAGGGAGCACTACCTACAGGTAAAGATTCACACATTCATGTCTTTGTCCACTCCATCAGCCTTTCTTCACATATTTCAATTTAACTTTAGTAACCGGCTGTGTAATTGAAGATGTTCTGCCTGACTCCGCGAGGAGAGAAAGGACAACGAAGAAAGCTGCTTATAAATATTTCCCGCATAAAACCGTTATAAATATCACGATCTATCTATTGAAAAATCCTTGCGGCCTGAACTAGTTTCATAATTATATAAAATTAGGAAAAGTCTCACTTATTCAGTAGGTTTCCCGGCACCTTGTATATTACTTAAAATTTTTAATTAAATTTACATAGCGCAAATTTAACAAAACTGATCAAATTTACTTTACATATATAAAAAGATAACAAGTAAAATGATAATATTATATGCAGTTACAAATCTTATGCCGGTAGATAAAATATATCTTTAGGTTTTTAAAATATGGCTGCAACTGCCAAAAAGTTCGGAAATTTCTAACCAGAAAGATTAGACCGATCATACAAAAATTTGCCTTCCCTTTGACAAGTTTGTTTTCACTCTTTAAGCTTCTTGAACAGGTACGGGGAATTGGCAAACGTTTTACAACAGTTAATACCGGGAAAGGCAGAGAATCCCGGAAATTTGCAGCAAAAATAATTAAAATACGTAATGAGATTGGAGCTAGTGTAAGTGATGTGAAATGGCCTGTTTGGCCCTTTCTGGCAAGTCACGTAACCAGAACAGAAGACTAAAACGCAAACGTTTGCATTTTTTAACAAACAATGCCTTATGCCTAGCTCTTGTAGGCCTTGACAGCGAATCTGCTTCAATGACGTCACTGGGACAGTTCCTCAGTGTACGGCTTTTTACCAGGCCTCAGTTGGCCGCGAATGCGGATTGACTGCGGAGAAGGCCTAAGAACTAGGAAGCAGAACATCCTGAATCCTGATACAAAATGTACTCAAAAAGCATCGTGTGGATTTGTTGAAATACGTTATGACGTCATCAAGACACATACCGTATTTACACATTTTCTTCGGTATATTTTTAGTAGGAATTTAGTCTTCTTCGAAGCTGTTAATATTGTTTGTCATGTAAGGCGCTTTTCCACCGCCGGAGAAGAGCGTTGCGTGACTATCTAAAATCCTTAGAAGAAGGTTACAGTCCTCTTCATTAACTCTTACCCAAGTTTCACACGCCCCTCTGTTCCTGTTGCTACAGGGAGTGACGTCATGTGTTGGTGACGTCACCTGCACCAATGGCTGCTGTAGGAACAATCCGTGTCTCAATGGAGGAACCTGCAAAGAAATCTGTGAGCCCACGAGCGTTCGGTACAAACTGTTCGTGTCCTGTACCGTTTTTTGGAAAACGCTGCGAGATTCACCCGAGAAGAAGTTGTCAGGACTACAAAGCAGCTGGGATAAAGACGTCTGGATTGTATACAATTGAAGATGACAACAGTCGAACCATTGAAGTATACTGTGACTTTCACTCCGAACCCGGGTTTGCATGGAATTTGGTCGAGTCATTCAGTTTGTCTAAGAAGGACCTTTTTCAGGTAATTGTCATCAAAATCACGCGCGAAGACCCACGGAACGATCCTATAAAGCGAGACTGAGGTGTTCAGAGTGCCAATCACAGTCCGCAATGGAAGCGCCTCATTGGTTAGCGTCGCGGAAAAAAAATTCCATTATAATGAGTTTTGAAAAAGAATCACTTCGAAAATAGTTTACGCTCGATAAAGTGCAACTCGATATAAAGTGACAAGAACTTTATAGATGAGCTAAAAAAGGAGGGTAAAAGAAAACGAATAAACAAAGATTTCACAGATTTTAATTTCTGCAAGTTGATTTCTGTACTATTTTGCCGGTCAGTGTATTTTGCTCATGGCGTTTCGATTTTGTTCTTGGTAAGTCAACGCATATTTACAGCAGTTCTGAGACCAACCTCGTCCCCAGAGTCTTCTCGGTGTTCAAAATGGCGGCGCGAAAAAGACCCTGGCAAACAGCAGATCACGTGACCACAGAATTAGCCAATCGCGAACCCGCCGCCATTTTGAAACAATCAAAATCTCCAATATTTTTGGAGACGCGTGACCTGCTATTTGCCAGGGCTATCAACGCGCCAGCCGCCATTTTGAAGGCGGATAGCCCTGGGGACGAGGTTGTTCTGAGACATGTACACTGTACATGAGAATCTCTACTTTTTTGGGCCGATTTTTTGAATGGAGAATTTCGCAAAGAAGCAATGAATGGAGAGGCGAAATGCTTGGCGCTAAAAGTTAGGCGAGAATTAAAACGAAGATGTGAAGATGGCACTCGGTGAACTTGCTAGCGTGTTCTGATTATAGTTGAACCTGTAGACATGTTCGAAAATTATTTAAAACTGCAGCGTCGCTTCGTCCCTAAAATCGAGCCTCTTGATGACTCAGTTCAGTTCTTGCTTAACTCAATTAATAAAGATATAAAAATGAAATCTTAACTGTAGGATTCCCGAGTTTTTGCTTTTTAAAGTTATATTTTAGCATTAGACGGTTTTGGCTGACTGCGGAATTTCAATTTTTAGCTCTGGGTGGTTCAATATTTCTCAATTCCTGTTCAGATTTATTTTCTTCCACCTTTAAAACTTGTTAAAATCAAAATATACTCTTGTACTGTGGAAAGAAATGATGGTATACTCTTGTAGTGTTTTGCTCAATGAACCACTTCTTATGAATCGAGCAAAGAATCATCTCGGAAATGTTCAATCGTCTCACGACCGTTATTTCTTGTGCTATTTGTGATCAATTGAAGCCAACAAAGTGCTTTTTTCAGTCCTTTTATAAGCTCGCTCCGTGTTAATATCTGTTAAGAGTCTCTCTCTGGGAGGTTGACAGGCTTGAAAGGCAGAGAGGAGAGGGGTGGTGGTGATTGACTAGGTTAGGGAATATTCCAGTCTTCCTCGACATTCTATTTTTGTCTTTCAGAGTGACGTTGTCTTTTACGATTACTCTGATTCAAGTGCAGTGAGCGGTGATGCCCCAAACTGGGAGGCGTACCTGATGAAACGGCATTTCCTTGTATGGCTCAGAGATCACTCGACTCACTGGCGAGCAACTTGCCGATACAACACAGACGGCACGGTATATAAGGATTACATACGAACCTCATTTGAAGAATTCGACATCGTCAAAGTCATACCCACGGTGATAAGGAGTTGTCGAAAGTACGAGCTTGTCAACATCCGGGGAAATGAGTGTGTGAATTGCACGGCGCCGACCTGGTATCTAAAATACTGGTACCCTCTGGCTATCGACAGTTCTCCTGATTTCCGTCTTGGTTGCGATTTCGACGGAAGTCTGAGTGGTGATGTCATATATAGCGAAGATAATTTTGGTGGTTATGCTGTTGTAAACCCAAAATTTCGTTGCACTTCAAGCTCAGAAGCAACGACTCAGTTTTGGTTTGGAGGCAGGTGATTTCATAATTACATAATTTGTAACCAAACACTAGAGGGCGGGGAAGGGAGTGAAAAAACCGCCTGCCAGCAAAAGCTGGGAAATCCGTAAACGCTCCCTAAATAAGTTGCGCCCCTCGCCTTTCTTCGTTACTCTCTCTCTTCGCCGTCCTTTTGCACTCGCCCCAAGCCTCCAATGTTTTCCTAATCCAAGATGGCGGCTTTAAACACTTGATGGAATATTAAGGTGGCCCGCGGGTATTTAACGGGCTGACAGGTCATTTTTTAAAGCGGATTTTTGAACAGGAAAACGTTAAGAGATTTCTTAGATTTTTCAGAATCCGATAATAGAATCCTAACATTATATAAAATTACAAATTTTGTGGCAATCAAACTCGATTTGTTTTAGTTATAACAGATTTTCCGAAGCCTTCTTTTTTAATCAAATGCGATGAATTTTTTTCTAATGACCTTTGCCTAAGCTGGCAAACAGTTAAAGTTTACTCTTCGCAAGTTACATGATGATCCGGACCGTAGATTTTCCAAACGAGCGACTTCTAAATTATGCTCCTAAAACTGCTCTATTGTTGCGTCTGTCTCAACTGCCGCATCATGTCCATATCTATACTAACCCAGTACCCACCCTTTTTAAGGTTGATATCACTTAAAACGTCTGTGTAAAATTCTAAAAGATCGGAGACTTACAAAGAATCTTAGCAAGCAATAAAGATGGAGGTTTTTTTGCCTAATGATTGAGAAAATCAAAAAATTTTTATAATTTCAACTTTCAAAAAATTTATCGATTTGTTTTGCATTATTTTCAAACAGGAGCTAGAACAGGATTTTCCAAACATCCATACCAAGTATCAGCGTGTTTCGTTCGTACGGTGTGAAGAATTTTAGAACGGGATAGGATAGGATTCTATTATCGGATTCTGAAAAATCTACGAAATCGCTCAACGTTTTCCTGTTCAAAAACGCGCTTTAAAAAATGACCTGTCGGCCAGATAAATACCCGCGGGCCACCTTAAGCGCTCGTTCGCCCAAAATAAGCCTCCCCTGCAGGTTATTTAAATACTTAAGATTTAACCAAGAGAACATTGTTTTAGAGACTCCTCAGTCACAAGTGACATAGTATATGATTATGTGAAATCGCACGAAATATCGCCTGATGCGGCCTCGTCGGCCGAAATCAGACGACCGGTATTATCTGTCATGTACGGATGACAGATAGCAAGGGATTCTTGACCATATATTATTGGGCATTGTCACAATTTGATAAATAATATTACTATTATTGATAAATAATATTATTATAAATAAATGCAAAGCAGAAGACGTCTAATGAAGGATGTTAATCAACTAATAAAGCTTAAAAATTTAAGCTGAATTAGAATATTTGTTCTTATAGAAAGCAAATAATTTATCCTTTAATCAACGGTAACAGTTCAGTCAGAATGTTATTTTTAGTGTATGTAAATCAATATATTTTAATTCGGTGAGGTTAATTGCTTGTCTCATTTTTAACTCGGAAAATGGCTAAAAGCCATTTCCGAGTTGTAGCTGTGGGAGGCTAATTTCACTCCTTCGCTTCCTGTTAAAACATTTTGTAAATCCGCTGACTAGTGCATAACGCTTGCGCATATATTGCGCAAATATACAGTGGGACATACAGTGGAACTCTCCACGCGAAACGAAGATTGGTTTGAGAAATCAGGAAGTTCGAAATATCGGGAGTAAAATTACAGTGAAACAAGTCCAAGGAAAACGACTTTTGGTTCGAGTTATCGGGGTTTTCGAGAAATTGAGGGTTCAAGAAGTTCCACTGTACTAGCAGTATAAATCGAGGGAGAGAAGCCGTCTTACATTTCATTATTTATTTCATCCTGCAACTGATAAACATACACCTTGTTTGAGTTCGAAATCGAAATACTCGACCGCAAAAAAAAAGGGTTTCCCATGACATAAACACGCGTTAAAAAAGTAAAGAAAAAAAGGGACCTTCTAGGCGCCGAACCCACGACCTCTAGACTCCAAAGCGGTGCTTATATCCACTGCGCCACGTCGCGGGAAAAAAATTATTTAACGACTGGGTTTGTATTGAGCGGCTGAGTTATTTGACTATCACAACAGGCTCAAGTGAGTTCTGAGAACTGAAATGGTGGCGAACTTTCGCCGAAGTGTTGGAGTCCTGGATTGAACGTGCCGGTTGCTGTTTTTAACCCTGCTCGTTGCCGAGGTTGTTGAGGTGGACGTGACACGATTTACTCATCAAGTGATTTGTTTTAGTAGTCTTTTAGTGGCAATGTTTCTCATTTGTAGATCTGTTTAGACGTTCAAACGATTTACAATGATAAATTGAAAACGTAATTTGAGTTCTGCGTGTTTCACATACAGATATAAGAATGATATCACGTTATTAAGGCAACTTGTGTTTCAAATATTAACATTATTTTCCGAGTTCAGTGGCTCGTAGCCGCTTTGATTTGTTCTACCAATGAATTAAAAAAAAACGCCTATGGTTTGTTTCTCGTCGCAAAGCGGGTGACAATAAGGACCTCAGATCGGAGTACGCGAATACGACTACGAATATACGGGAACTTTTCAAACTTAGGGCGCGTGCTCAAGCTAAGGCTGTCACGTGTCACACCAATTATTGGTCTATTGGTCAACCACAGGGAGAAGCGAGGGCCCTGGAAAAGTGATTGATTTGAATAATAGTCGTACTCGTTCTAGTACTAGCTAGTACTCGTACACCGATCTGAAGGTCGCTAATAAATAATCCACACATGCAGCGGTGAAATGCAAACATTTAACGCCACTTCCGAGTTTGAAGCGTTATGTGCAAGAAATTTGCCATAAAAATGCAGCGGCAAACCAAAATATTAAGCGATAAAGCTGGTGGATAACAATTATTTAGTTATCTATGCATACTCGGCGGCGTACAAAGCTAAAATGGAGGACTTCACAAATTTGAAACATTTGGATGCGGCAGTTTCATGGCGTGCGCGTAGTGCGTTTGACCGCTGTGTGGCAATAATCTTGCTGTATACACTTCGGACTTTTCACTGTAACATCCTAGTAACCTGCCTTTATCATATACAGTCAATAGTTACGCAGTCATTTTACGGTGAACCAGAACAACGCCTAGGCTCATATTTACCAGTAGCCACGGAAAAGAACGGCTTTGATCTCTGGCTTTGTTCAGATGTATAGTTGCATTTTATTTTGTTAGTTTTTAGCATTAGGATTAGTTATTTTGAAGCTTTTTAGAAATTGTTGATTTGTTTTTATATGCTGTCTCAGATTAGGTTTAATTTTATTTCTAACTTGTTTTTAATATTAGGATTGATTATTGTAAAGTGCTGTTGATCATAATATTGATATAGCGCTATAAAAGTGATTAAATTATTATTATTATAGTTAAACTATACAGACTGCCTATATATGCGGTACTTAGCTATACTTGTAAGATGTTGGATAAGAGACCATTAATACAAGAGGATAGTAACGTTCAGGCTGAGTTTTATTGTTTCCGCGACTATAAATAATGTATCCTTAGGTAAGAATGTTATGTACATCGTCCGGTAATAACTTTTCTCACAGTACAGGGTATAAAAGTTACTTGCCAGTTTGTTTGCATGATATATAGGTAGCTTTGCAACCTAGACACCATCTTCTCGGGTTATGGAAGGGGGATAAATATGAGGCATCCTCATCTTTCCTCAATGGATTGTACAGCGAGACGATGCGTGTAACACACTCTTTGTGTGTATTGTATGTTTTGCTTGATTCAACGTAATATCTTAGTGCTCAGGCCTGATTATGGCACATTCACCTGTATCAAATAATGCAAATAAAGGAGAATTTAATCGATCAACTAGTTTCGTTTCCTATGACTGCAATAACATTAGTGTCCGCCGCTAGCTGTCACCTTTGAAGTTCTAAAACTCCCGATTCCCGTTCATTTTACTCGTGGTTCTCGCCGCTTCCTTAGTGGCTTCTGCCTCTTCGTGCTTTGTCTGATTTATTGCAAAGTCTGATTTCTCCTGGTCCCCCGCCTCCGTGGGATCCCGCTTACCGCCCTTTACACGCTTGCTGCCTTTACACGGACAGACGCGGTTTCAAATCGACACGGTTGCATGCTTTAGAAACCGTATCCAAAAGTACATGGTTTTGCTGTGCTTCTACGTATACGTCATGGTCAGGCAAATGCGTCAGCCTGCGTAATAGTCGTGACACATTTTGTTAGCTGGAATCTGGACATGACAGCAGCGCCTCCATTTGTATTTAACGCATGCTGATAGAGAAGTTAGACAGCAAAATTAATTCGTGAAGTAAAAGCAAGCACTTATACGCACGTTCACCATTTTGATCAGTTGAGATTCCCGCCAAGATTTCCAAGCTTTTTTCGCGCAAATCACTAATCGTTATCAAAATCACACGGTTACGTGACCTTATTTGTTTACACGGCACTTTTGATAGCGTACAGACCTGAGTACGAATATGATCTCAGTTGCGCTCGTCTATTAGGTCTGCCTTTAAAAACTGACCAATCTAGTTTGCATGCGTCATTAGCAACGAAACGAATTAGTAATGCTTTATGTTTCTTTGAAATCTTTGGGCCGAATATTTAAACGAAGTCTAAGTTAGGGAGTGGAGAGAGAAATTCATGAGGTCTAAATCTACTTAAAAAAAGGTCAGTATAAGTAGCTAATTAAGCGGCCGACGCCCATGGCGGCCGCTTCTAGAAATGGACTGTTTTTTTTCATGGTGACTAGCCTTAGACCCCCACTCGGCCGTGTCCGTCTGTTTGTTACAGGCATCGTTCCCAAGGCTGTACGAGCTGAAATATTTCCTGAAGTTTATCAGCGTACATGTATTGCGTTTATTACAGGAATCGCATTGAAAAAAGCAAAGACAGATGTCCCACAGCAGTGAACAGCAGTGTTGTTGCAAAATGTGCTAAATTTGGCGGTGTGACCTTTGCGCGTTATTCGATCCCAGCGGGGAATCGGCTTCCGGTTTCACGCAAACTGCGGACTTTAGCGAGACTGGCGTGACTCCTTGTTTTTTCGTAGTCACTGCACTTGCCCCAGTTGACATTGCATTGCATTGTCTAAAATTAGCCACTAGAGAATTTATCTTCCACAAGCTTTCTGGATAATTTCTTCCTACTTTTAGAGAAAATTTCGATTTTCGTATCGTGTACGGTGCTCTTTTCATGTTCTTTACAAAGAAACAAGCGAAATATTTAACGAGACAGGGGAACATGACATGTATCAGTTTCAATTCTAGGGGGTTTTCCCATTACATGGTAAACATGGCAGCCCAGTGCAGTATACGCATGATGTAATAGCTTGTAATAGAGAGACACCATTAATTTGCTCTTCGTATCTAGCGTTCATAGCGCGGGCAGAGTTGTAAAAGTGCGTATTATCCTGTATAGCTTTATTAGTGGGTGTTAAGACATCTATTCTTGGTAAAGGTAGGTGTTCAAATGTTTATTTGGCTTTTTATAGTTGACGACATTTGGTTAGATATTACAGTTTCTACGCAGTGAGTTTAATATTAAGATTGCATCACGCAGTCACGTTTTTCGTCACGCAGGTTCGTATGGTGACTCTTATTTGGGGGTGCACCTCAGAGTCCAGTGACCGATGGGGAAGAGAGGTGGATTGTTCTTGTTTCATGTAAAGAAACAAGCGAAATATTTAATTAGACAAGGGAAAATAACAGTTTTTCTTCATACAATTATATAATTACAGTATGTCATCCACAATTTATTTACGAGGAAAAACGCATGACTGACCTTTTGAGAACATGACGCAATTGTCAAGAGGGGTTTTCCCATCTAAACGTAGCCAGGAGACATGCAAATAAATAGCCACTAGAGAATTTCTGTTCTGTTTAATACATGCACCTCAACCAGTTAACGAACGATAAAACCCGGTCCCAAAAAGATAACAGTTTTTCTTAACACAATTCCACAGCATATATGTCATTCACAATTTATTTTCACATTGAGCAAAAACATATCTTTTCCTCTCGTTGAACATGATGCAATTTTCATTAGGTAAAATTAACCACAAGAGAATTTCTCCGGCTTCCGGAGCATGATGCAAAGTAGCACTTTTCCGAATGCTCGAACTTTGTCCGACTCTAATGAACACGGTTATTTGAAGAACGAAGTCTCTGAAGAACGACGCCTCTGAGAAAGGCGATCGAGAGTTTAGGGTTTAGCCGGTGGAAACGGATTAATTAAACGCCCCAGATGCCGTATCCTGCAGATCCTACGCTATCGGATTTGGATATTAAAACAACTTTGTGTTTTGATATCAGGAGAACAATAATGTTGGGTATTAAAACAGGGAAAGAACTATACTTTCTTAAATGTTTTAATATAAAAGGTTGCAATGCAGGTGTAAAGGCTTATCCTTTGCGAGGAACCAACCAAACATAGAATATGTTGGTTTAAACAGCGCGCGCGCGCGTGCTTTACTGTGATGAGAGTACAAAGCACGGAGCATTGAACATTTTTTTTTCTCTTGTGGAAACTGCACAAGCACTAGACAAGTGTCTTGCCGGACATATTTTGCACTCACCTCGTTTTCCAAAAAAATCCATTAAACCAGGACTATATATATCGAGCTAACAAAATGTATCAGATCTGATAGAATACGATAAGGATTAATTCCAAGAAAGTTAGCGACCTGTGCAAATCGACACTAAATTTTACAAAGTGAAACGAAAGTGAAATAAAACGTTTTCAGCTGAATTTGAACTCTAATTGTTGGGCGATTTGGTGGCCCCCACAAAATTAAAACCTGGAAAAATGAGTTTTTGCGGTATACAAACTAAGAGCGCTCATTAAAGGATAAAGTTTCCTTCTACCACTTGAGATTTATTAACTGGCGGCGTATAAGCCAATAACAAAGCCAAATCGAATAAACACTTAACAGTTTACAAGACAAATAAACGGACAGCAGGTGAACATTCAGTACATGCTCGAGCTCGGTTTTATCAGATCCAGCGAAACTTGTTCATAAAAAGACCAAGCTGCATCAAGAAGGATGATTGTCGCTAAGTTTTTGATTAATTTTCTTATAAATGTTCAACCTCTCTGGAAATTTATCGAAGCAAAGGCGCACTGCCATAAAGGATCATGCCAAAAGTACACCCTTGTTGTGTACCGAGATGGCGAGCTAGACTCAGCGTTTGTTGATCATGTATTTCGCAATTCTGTAACGTCAAGCCCAGTTCAGTGCTTTAACTGGTGCACAGACAACTGTCGATGTCTGTCGTTCAACTACAAGGAAAACCACGAAGGAAAATACTGTGAGTTGAATGAAGGCAGCCATTTTACCAACAAGAGTTCTCTCGTGCATTCTCCAGGATCACGTTATTACAACCTCCGCAGGGAGCACTACCTACAGGTAAAGATTCACACATTCATGTCTTTGTCCACTCCATCAGCCTTTCTTCACATATTTCAATTTAACTTTAGTAACCGGCTGTGTAATTGAAGATGTTCTGCCTGACTCCGCGAGGAGAGAAAGGACAACGAAGAAAGCTGCTTATAAATATTTCCCGCATAAAACCGTTATAAATATCACGATCTATCTATTGAAAAATCCTTGCGGCCTGAACTAGTTTCATAATTATATAAAATTAGGAAAAGTCTCACTTATTCAGTAGGTTTCCCGGCACCTTGTATATTACTTAAAATTTTTAATTAAATTTACATAGCGCAAATTTAACAAAACTGATCAAATTTACTTTACATATATAAAAAGATAACAAGTAAAATGATAATATTATATGCAGTTACAAATCTTATGCCGGTAGATAAAATATATCTTTAGGTTTTTAAAATATGGCTGCAACTGCCAAAAAGTTCGGAAATTTCTAACCAGAAAGATTAGACCGATCATACAAAAATTTGCCTTCCCTTTGACAAGTTTGTTTTCACTCTTTAAGCTTCTTGAACAGGTACGGGGAATTGGCAAACGTTTTACAACAGTTAATACCGGGAAAGGCAGAGAATCCCGGAAATTTGCAGCAAAAATAATTAAAATACGTAATGAGATTGGAGCTAGTGTAAGTGATGTGAAATGGCCTGTTTGGCCCTTTCTGGCAAGTCACGTAACCAGAACAGAAGACTAAAACGCAAACGTTTGCATTTTTTAACAAACAATGCCTTATGCCTAGCTCTTGTAGGCCTTGACAGCGAATCTGCTTCAATGACGTCACTGGGACAGTTCCTCAGTGTACGGCTTTTTACCAGGCCTCAGTTGGCCGCGAATGCGGATTGACTGCGGAGAAGGCCTAAGAACTAGGAAGCAGAACATCCTGAATCCTGATACAAAATGTACTCAAAAAGCATCGTGTGGATTTGTTGAAATACGTTATGACGTCATCAAGACACATACCGTATTTACGCATTTTCTTCGGTATATTTTTAGTAGGAATTTAGTCTTCTTCGAAGCTGTTAATATTGTTTGTCATGTAAGGCGCTTTTCCACCGCCGGAGAAGAGCGTTGCGTGACTATCTAAAATCCTTAGAAGAAGGTTACAGTCCTCTTCATTAACTCTTACCCAAGTTTCACACGCCCCTCTGTTCCTGTTGCTACAGGGAGTGACGTCATGTGTTGGTGACGTCACCTGCACCAATGGCTGCTGTAGGAACAATCCGTGTCTCAATGGAGGAACCTGCAAAGAAATCTGTGAGCCCACGAGCGTTCGGTACAACTGTTCGTGTCCTGTACCGTTTTTTGGAAAACGCTGCGAGATTCACCCGAGAAGAAGTTGTCAGGACTACAAAGCAGCTGGGATAAAGACGTCTGGATTGTATACAATTGAAGATGACAACAGTCGAACCATTGAAGTATACTGTGACTTTCACTCCGAACCCGGGTTTGCATGGAATTTGGTCGAGTCATTCAGTTTGTCTAAGAAGGACCTTTTTCAGGTAATTGTCATCAAAATCACGCGCGAAGACCCACGGAACGATCCTATAAAGCGAGACTGAGGTGTTCAGAGTGCCAATCACAGTCCGCAATGGAAGCGCCTCATTGGTTAGCGTCGCGGAAAAAAAATTCCATTATAATGAGTTTTGAAAAAGAATCACTTCGAAAATAGTTTACGCTCGATAAAGTGCAACTCGATATAAAGTGACAAGAACTTTATAGATGAGCTAAAAAAGGAGGGTAAAAGAAAACGAATAAACAAAGATTTCACAGATTTTAATTTCTGCAAGTTGATTTCTGTACTATTTTGCCGGTCAGTGTATTTTGCTCATGGCGTTTCGATTTTGTTCTTGGTAAGTCAACGCATATTTACAGCAGTTCTGAGACCAACCTCGTCCCCAGAGTCTTCTCGGTGTTCAAAATGGCGGCGCGAAAAAGACCCTGGCAAACAGCAGATCACGTGACCACAGAATTAGCCAATCGCGAACCCGCCGCCATTTTGAAACAATCAAAATCTCCAATATTTTTGGAGACGCGTGACCTGCTATTTGCCAGGGCTATCAACGCGCCAGCCGCCATTTTGAAGGCGGATAGCCCTGGGGACGAGGTTGTTCTGAGACATGTACACTGTACATGAGAATCTCTACTTTTTTGGGCCGATTTTTTGAATGGAGAATTTCGCAAAGAAGCAATGAATGGAGAGGCGAAATGCTTGGCGCTAAAAGTTAGGCGAGAATTAAAACGAAGATGTGAAGATGGCACTCGGTGAACTTGCTAGCGTGTTCTGATTATAGTTGAACCTGTAGACATGTTCGAAAATTATTTAAAACTGCAGCGTCGCTTCGTCCCTAAAATCGAGCCTCTTGATGACTCAGTTCAGTTCTTGCTTAACTCAATTAATAAAGATATAAAAATGAAATCTTAACTGTAGGATTCCCGAGTTTTTGCTTTTTAAAGTTATATTTTAGCATTAGACGGTTTTGGCTGACTGCGGAATTTCAATTTTTAGCTCTGGGTGGTTCAATATTTCTCAATTCCTGTTCAGATTTATTTTCTTCCACCTTTAAAACTTGTTAAAATCAAAATATACTCTTGTACTGTGGAAAGAAATGATGGTATACTCTTGTAGTGTTTTGCTCAATGAACCACTTCTTATGAATCGAGCAAAGAATCATCTCGGAAATGTTCAATCGTCTCACGACCGTTATTTCTTGTGCTATTTGTGATCAATTGAAGCCAACAAAGTGCTTTTTTCAGTCCTTTTATAAGCTCGCTCCGTGTTAATATCTGTTAAGAGTCTCTCTCTGGGAGGTTGACAGGCTTGAAAGGCAGAGAGGAGAGGGGTGGTGGTGATTGACTAGGTTAGGGAATATTCCAGTCTTCCTCGACATTCTATTTTTGTCTTTCAGAGTGACGTTGTCTTTTACGATTACTCTGATTCAAGTGCAGTGAGCGGTGATGCCCCAAACTGGGAGGCGTACCTGATGAAACGGCATTTCCTTGTATGGCTCAGAGATCACTCGACTCACTGGCGAGCAACTTGCCGATACAACACAGACGGCACGGTATATAAGGATTACATACGAACCTCATTTGAAGAATTCGACATCGTCAAAGTCATACCCACGGTGATAAGGAGTTGTCGAAAGTACGAGCTTGTCAACATCCGGGGAAATGAGTGTGTGAATTGCACGGCGCCGACCTGGTATCTAAAATACTGGTACCCTCTGGCTATCGACAGTTCTCCTGATTTCCGTCTTGGTTGCGATTTCGACGGAAGTCTGAGTGGTGATGTCATATATAGCGAAGATAATTTTGGTGGTTATGCTGTTGTAAACCCAAAATTTCGTTGCACTTCAAGCTCAGAAGCAACGACTCAGTTTTGGTTTGGAGGCAGGTGATTTCATAATTACATAATTTGTAACCAAACACTAGAGGGCGGGGAAGGGAGTGAAAAAACCGCCTGCCAGCAAAAGCTGGGAAATCCGTAAACGCTCCCTAAATAAGTTGCGCCCCTCGCCTTTCTTCGTTACTCTCTCTCTTCGCCGTCCTTTTGCACTCGCCCCAAGCCTCCAATGTTTTCCTAATCCAAGATGGCGGCTTTAAACACTTGATGGAATATTAAGGTGGCCCGCGGGTATTTAACGGGCTGACAGGTCATTTTTTAAAGCGGATTTTTGAACAGGAAAACGTTAAGAGATTTCTTAGATTTTTCAGAATCCGATAATAGAATCCTAACATTATATAAAATTACAAATTTTGTGGCAATCAAACTCGATTTGTTTTAGTTATAACAGATTTTCCGAAGCCTTCTTTTTTAATCAAATGCGATGAATTTTTTTCTAATGACCTTTGCCTAAGCTGGCAAACAGTTAAAGTTTACTCTTCGCAAGTTACATGATGATCCGGACCGTAGATTTTCCAAACGAGCGACTTCTAAATTATGCTCCTAAAACTGCTCTATTGTTGCGTCTGTCTCAACTGCCGCATCATGTCCATATCTATACTAACCCAGTACCCACCCTTTTTAAGGTTGATATCACTTAAAACGTCTGTGTAAAATTCTAAAAGATCGGAGACTTACAAAGAATCTTAGCAAGCAATAAAGATGGAGGTTTTTTTGCCTAATGATTGAGAAAATCAAAAAAATTTTATAATTTCAACTTTCAAAAAATTTATCGATTTGTTTTGCATTATTTTCAAACAGGAGCTAGAACAGGATTTTCCAAACATCCATACCAAGTATCAGCGTGTTTCGTTCGTACGGTGTGAAGAATTTTAGAACGGGATAGGATAGGATTCTATTATCGGATTCTGAAAAATCTACGAAATCGCTCAACGTTTTCCTGTTCAAAAACGCGCTTTAAAAAATGACCTGTCGGCCAGATAAATACCCGCGGGCCACCTTAAGCGCTCGTTCGCCCAAAATAAGCCTCCCCTGCAGGTTATTTAAATACTTAAGATTTAACCAAGAGAACATTGTTTTAGAGACTCCTCAGTCACAAGTGACATAGTATATGATTATGTGAAATCGCACGAAATATCGCCTGATGCGGCCTCGTCGGCCGAAATCAGACGACTGGTATTATCTGTCATGTACGGATGACAGATAGCAAGGGATTCTTGACCATATATTATATGGGCATTGTCACAATTTGATAAATAATATAACTATTATTGATAAATAATATTATTATAAATAAATGCAAAGCAGAAGACGTCTAATGAAGGATGTTAATCAACTAATAAAGCTTAAAAATTTAAGCTGAATTAGAATATTTGTTCTAATAGAAAGCAAATAATTTATCCTTTAATCAACGGTAACAGTTCAGTCAGAATGTTATTTTTAGTGTATGTAAATCAATATATTTTAATTCGGTGAGGTTAATTGCTTGTCTCATTTTTAACTCGGAAAATGGCTAAAAGCCATTTCCGAGTTGTAGCTGTGGGAGGCTAATTTCACTCCTTCGCTTCCTGTTAAACATTTTGTAAATCCGCTGACTAGTGCATAACGCTTGCGCATATATTGCGCAAATATACAGTGGGACATACAGTGGAACTCTCCACGCGAAACGAAGATTGGTTTGAGAAATCAGGAAGTTCGAAATATTGGGAGTAAAATTACAGTGAAACAAGTCCAAGGAAAACGACTTTTGGTTCGAGTTATCGGGGTTTTCGAGAAATTGAGGGTTCGAGAAGTTCCACTGTACTAGCAGTATAAATCGAGGGCGAGAAGCCGTCTTACATTTCATTATTTATTTCATCCTGCAACTGATAAACATACACCTTGTTTGAGTTCGAAATCGAAATACTCGACCGCAAAAAAAAAGGGTTTCCCATGATATAAACACCCGTTAAAAAAGTAAAGAAAAAAAAAAACCTTCTAGGCGCCGAACCCACGACCTCTAGACTCCAAAGCGGTGCTTATATCCACTGCGCCACGTCGCGGGAAAAAAATTATTTAACGACTGGGTTTGTATTGAGCCGCTGAGTTATTTGACTATCACAACAGGCTCAAGTGAGTTCTGAGAACTGAAATGGTGGCGAACTTTCGCCGAAGTGTTGGAGTGCTGGATTGAACGTGCCGGTTGCTGTTTTTAACCCTGCTCGTTGCCGAGGTTGTTGAGGTGGACGTGACACGATTTACTCATCAAGTGATTTGTTTTAGTAGTCTTTTAGTGGCAATGTTTCTCATTTGTAGATCTGTTTAGACGTTCAAACGATTTACAATGATAAATTGAAAACGTAATTTGAGTTCTGCGTGTTTCACATACAGATATAAGAATGATATCACGTTATTAAGGCAACTTGTGTTTCAAATATTAACATTATTTTCCGAGTTCAGTGGCTCGTAGCCGCTTTGATTTGTTCTACCAATGAATTAAAAAAAAACGCCTATGGTTTGTTTCTCGTCGCAAAGCGGGTGACAATAAGGACCTCAGATCGGAGTACGCGAATACGACTACGAATATACGGGAACTTTTCAAACTTAGGGCGCGTGCTCAAGCTAAGGCTGTCACGTGTCACACCAATTATTGGTCTATTGGTCAACCACAGGGAGAAGCGAGGGCCCTGGAAAAGTGATTGATTTGAATAATAGTCGTACTCGTTCTAGTACTAGCTAGTACTCGTACACCGATCTGAAGGTCGCTAATAAATAATCCACACATGCAGCGGTGAAATGCAAACATTTAACGCCACTTCCGAGTTTGAAGCGTTATGTGCAAGAAATTTGCCATAAAAATGCAGCGGCAAACCAAAATATTAAGCGATAAAGCTGGTGGATAACAATTATTTAGTTATCTATGCATACTCGGCGGCGTACAAAGCTAAAATGGAGGACTTCACAAATTTGAAACATTTGGATGCGGCAGTTTCATGGCGTGCGCGCAGTGCGTTTGACCGCTGTGTGGCAATAATCTTGCTGTATACACTTCGGACTTTTCACTGTAACATCCTAGTAACCTGCCTTTATCATATACAGTCAATAGCTACGCAGTCATTTTACGGTGAACCAGAACAACGCCTAGGCTCATATTTACCAGTAGCCACGGAAAAGAACGGCTTTGATCAGATGTATAGTTGCATTTTATTTTGTTAGTTTTTAGCATTAGGATTAGTTATCGTGAAGCTTTTTAGAAATTGTTGATTTGTTTTTATATGCTGTCTTAGATTAGGTTTAATTTTATTTCTAACTTGTTTTTAATATTAGGATTGATCATTGTAAAGTGCTGTTGATCATAATATTGATATAGCGCTATAAAAGTGATTAAATTATTACAGAAACTAGGTGATAAGCTTCTGATTATTATTATTATAGTTAAACTATACTGACTGCCTATATATGCGGTACTTAGCTATACTTGTAAGATGTTGGATAAGAGACCATTAATACAAGAGGATAGTAACGTTCAGGCTGAGTGTTATTGTTTCCGCGACTATTTAATAACTTTTCTCACAGTACAGGGTATAAAAGTTACTTTCCAGTTTGTTTGCATGATATATAGGTAGCTTTGCAACCTAGACACCATCTTCTCGGGTTATGGAAGGGAGATAAAAAATGAAGCATCTCCATCTTTCCTCACTGGATTGTACAGCGAGACGATGCGTGTAACACACTCTTTGTGTATATTGTATGTTTTGCTTGATTCAACGTAATATCTTAGTGCTCAGGCCTGATTATGGCACATTCACCTGTATCAAATAATGCAAATAAAGGAGCATTTAATCGATCAACTAGTTTCGTTTCCTATGACTGCAATAACATTAGTTTGTTAACTGGGCAAGTGTCCGCCGTTAGCAGTCACCATTGAAGTTCTAAAAATCCCGCTTCCCGTTCATTTTACTCGTGGTTCTCGCCGCTTCCTTAGTGGCTTTTCGTGTTTTGTCTGATCTATTGCAAAGTCTGATTTCTCCTGGTTCCCCCGCCTCCGTGGGATCCCGCTTACCGCCCTTTACACGCTTGCTGCCTTTACACGGACGGACGCGGTTTCAAATCGACACGGTTGCATGCTTTAGAAACCGTATCCAAAAGTACATGGTTTTGCTGTGCTTCTACGTACACGTCATGGTCGTGACACATTTTGTTAGCTGGGATCTGGACATGACAATACTTTGCAGCGCCTCCATTTGTATTCAACGCATGCTGATAGAGAAGCTAGACCGCAAAATTAATTCGTGCAGGCAAAAGCAAGCACATTCACCATTTTGATCAGTTGACATTCCCGCCAAGATTTGGCAAGCTTTTTTCGCGCAAATCGAAAGTAAGCCTACTCTCAACACCCAAATGGACTCTATTCGCGCCAAACTGTTCATTTTAAAACACTTTATTGTTTTGATTATGCAGCTTTTTAATTTTCATTTTACCTTTGGGAACTATACCCATAGGACTATCAAATTTCCTATTGTTTCACTTATCTATATATATGCTTAGTTTTCATTTTACTTTTGACTTGATAATGACGTGAAGTACCGTCGAAACGTCGTCAACTTTACAGTTTTTTCTGATGTATTTTAAATATATGATTGCGTTTACCTTTGCTATAAAATTAAATCACTAATCGTTATCAAAATCACACGGTTACGTGACCTTATTTGTTTACACGGCACTTTTGATAGCGTACAGACCTGAGTACGAATATGATCTCAGTTGCGCTCGTCTATTAGGACCAATCCAGTTTGCATGCGTCATTAGCAACGAAACAAATTAGTAATGCATTATGTTTCTTTGAAATCTTTGGGCCGAATATTTAAACGAATTCTAAGTTAGGCCGTGGGTTAAGAGAATTTCATGAGGTCTAAATCTACTTATAAGAAGGTCAGTCTAAGTAGCTAATTGATTTTTTAGTCTGTGTTATACACCTTCTAGACAGGGCTTACTATAAATTACGTTAACACATTTAGGTTGGCCAGTTTAAAGTCCAAAGGGCCGAATATTTAAACAAAGCCACGGCCTAACTTAGACTTCGTTTAAATATTCGGCCCTTTGTGTTTATTTCTTGCGCTGGAAATATCGACAAATCTGACGAGATAATTCAGTGACACATCGGCACACGAAAAATAATTTTTGCAAAGTTTGTTTCCTTTCTCGTTGCATTTCTTCATGTTAAGGGCGACTGCCTCACAGGAAGCTGTGGAGAGGTTACTATGATTGATGTGCACCCGAGATGCCGTGCTAGACTTGTTTTGAACATGTTTTTCACATTTTTGTCACGTTAAGCCCAGTTCAGTGCTACACATGGTGCATACAAAACTGCACGAAGGAAAATGCTGTGAGTTGAATGAAGGAAATCATTTTACCAACAAGAGATTTATCGTGCATTCTCCAGGATCAAGTTATTACAACCTCCACAGGGGATACAGTGCCAAGGTGAAATTCTGATCTATACAAAAATATAAAAAGGCCAAAAGCGACGTTCAGTGTATTATTATAAATATTTTCATGAATACTTTTTCACAATGAAGATGACTAAGTAGTCGAAAACGTTCGGTGTTCTACTATAACTTCTCATCATTTTTAGCATTTGTATATATTATATCCTAGCAAGCGACAATGTTTGATATTAATATTAATCTGTTCAGGTTACGTTTTGTTAATTAAAAAGTTAATTCAGTTCCGTCGATATATCTCGAAAAATTGGGAAAATTACTTTTTATAGCGTAAACGCTGGACACGGAATATTTTTCCCGGAAGAATGCATGTCCTGGTTACAAGCTCAGAGATTATTAAAATAATTAATTCATCTAATTACGAATTTTAAATATTTGATCAGTTTTAACAAACTCAGTGAGGGGCCAGTTTCCAGGATAGAATCGAGTCAATCTGTAACTTCCGTTTTTCACTCTTTTCTTCCGCAATAATTGTTTTAAAAGACTCAGAACAGCATCATAATGCTGCAAAATAGGATAATATTTTTTATTTTTGAGCCATATGCATGGTATTACGCCCGTAATTATGCTTTTATCTGGGCGATATGATGTAGCTAATTAAGCCGTGTTATTGGAGCACACGAAGCGGTGTCCAGCTGCTTCAATTCAATAGGTTCAATGGTTTGCGGTTCTATGCTTTTAGAACCGATACATTTGTAAATACACTGAGTCCAATCTGTACCTTGGGAATTTGGAAATTGGCCGCTTAATACAGGTTGGCCGCTTAATACAGGTTTACCAAAAATACTTCGTGGGCGTGGTCAAATATCAATTTTATTAACGTACCGTATTATACGCCAGCAACTCGTTCAAGCTAACAATAACAAAATCAAGCGATACAGTACATTGACATCTAGAAAGAATTTACGAAATCGGTGAACTACATGCTGTAATGAACAATAACAACTTTGTAGCGCAGTGTTGATGGTGCTGTAGTGTTGATGGATCCTTTTTACGCGAAATAAAATCGTAAAATGACATGTGGTTTTAGGGGTTTCCATTCAAGTGTGGCCGCTTGGTACATGTAAATATAACAAAGACAGACAAACATGGGACTGCTAAAGGGTCATCAAGGGTGGCCGCGACTGCTTAATAGAGGTGACCGTTTATACAGGTAGCAAATACAAAGTTTGTATGCATGGGCGAAAATTCGGGACTTTGAAAACTGGCCGCTTTATAAAGGGTATTAATACAGGGCCATTACTATAGGTTCGACTGTACTCCATTCAGACATATTACCATAACAAAGTACAACCTTTTACAAACTCGTACAAGTTTTAAAGCAGTACGATTACAATTTTAGAAAGATAATTCGTATAATTTTCTCCGTCTACTTTTCCGCGCGCTTTATTTAGACGCGTTATTAGTCTACGGGTATTTGGGATCGGACGAGTTACCCGTACGTTGATTAGGATCCCTTCCAACTTCTGTGAAGAAAACGCACGCAATCTCGAAATTACGAATTTTTCTTTAACAACATTTCGCTATGAAGCTGACACGAAGGACCAAGTCACCAAAGAAACTTGGACAAGCGTTCAGCAAACATAATGATAATAATCTTATTATAATAATTAAAATTTATAAATTAAAAAAGATTAATAAAGATAGATTAAAAAAGGTAAAAGTTATTATTATTATTATTTTTTCATTTAAAGATTTTTTTATTTTTTTCATTTTCAGCATGTTACAAAACAGTATACAAACAAGCATACAAAATACAAATCACACACATGCACATGCACACACTCACACAGGCTACTACAGCAATATGATCTATATAATACCTATACTATTGTTACTATAATTTACCTAATTAGCAAACGTATGAATTAATTTTTCCCATTTTTTAAAATGATGAATTTGTTTATCTCTTTTCCTGGCAATATGGAGCTCAATCTTATAAACACGACCTGTCCTAGCGATAAAACCTCGGAGAGAAGGCATGCTATTTTGACATTTCCTTGAGTAAAGGTAAAATTTGCCTAACAACAGAATATGATTGATCAAAATAAAATCGTCTTTAATATCAAACTTCCCAAAAACCAAATCTGAATCCTTCAAGGTTCCAACGTAAATATTATTGTCTCGTAGCCAGGACAGGACATGTTTCCAAAAATCCGAGGATATCTTACAGGAAAAGAGTAAATGCTCGATGGATCCCACTTCTTCTTCGCAGAAAACGCAATCGGGTGAATCGATTATTCCAAAACGAAAAAGTTTATCATTTGTAAAAACAATGCGATTTAAAATCTTATACTGAAATTCCCTGAGTTTCGATTCTAAGGTAGTACGGAAGGCTAAAGAATAAACCTTCTTCCAATCTATAACGGTGTTCGGATAATCGTTCGTTAATTTATGTTTGGCAGTAGGCGTAACTTGCTTTTTCTCCAAGAAACGCTGGTAGATTTGTTTAGAAGAAACATCGAGAACTGGAACCAAGTTGTCCTCAATCATAATAGGAGGGATACTAGGGACTGGAGCTGGCGCGATAATAACATTTTTAACACTCAACCGCCACTGTGGTGAGATTGAGTTAACAATGCTCATAATAAAGAAACTTTGTTCGGGGTTAGTCCTTAATGGATTAGCATTGGCCGAGAATAAATCTCCTATTTTTAAAAAGCCTAGGTTCACAAGATCTCTCCGATATATAGATTTTTTATCAATGCAGATAAACTTATTGTTCCAAATAATCTCATTGCCAATATCCTGAGATGAGCTTGGTACTTTATTATTTAAATCTGACTATGCATCGAAACATTGTTTGTAAAAGATCGGTAGGTTGAGTTTCAATTTCGAGGTGGCAAAATTACAGTGCAGCACAAAACTACCTCCAACTGGTGCAAGATATTTGTGTAGAATTGTCTTCCAATGGCTTTGATAGTCCTCTAAAAATTTCTTTAAACATATTACTCGTTTTGTTCGAATCATAGAATCAATATCAAGCATGTTTAAGTCGCCTTTCTCGATATCTGACGTCAATGCATTTCGTTTTACCTTGTCTCTCCCGTTCCAGACGAAATTGTAAATAATTGAATTTGCTTCTTTAATCAGCCCGGTAGACATTGGAATGACAGAAGCTCTGAACATTAGCTTGGGGATGGCAAAGGTTTTAACGATTTGTATCCTCCCCAAGAGGGAAAGACCTCTCCATCTCCACAAATTGATCGTTTTCTTGATTGATTTTAAAGTCTTTCTAAAGTTTAAATCATCCTTTTGGTTTTCGTCATAGCCAAAGTAAACCCCTAAAATCTTGATTACCCCGCAAAGATTATACGTATCAGAAAAATCTTCCTCGAGAGTGTTGCAACCAAGGGCCATGACTTCAGTTTTCTCGTGGTTAACTTTTAATCCAGAACATTCCCCGAAAGCCTCAATAGTGCGAAATAGGTTACTATAAGATAGCTTATCTTTCAGAAAGCAGGTCAAATCGTCTGCGAAAAGAGAGAGTTTGATTTTTTCTTGTCCAATTGTAAATCCTTGAATATTTTCATCATGTCTTATTTTTATAGCTAAGACCTCTAGTGCTATTATAAACAGGTAAGGGGAAAGAGGATCTCCTTGCCTTACTCCTCTACCTAGTGTAAAGGGTCCTGTTGTAAAACCATTGTTCATAACACAACTGGACACATTTTTGTAAAGAACCCGTATCCACTGAATAAAAGAAGGACCAAAGTTAAATATATGTAATGTTCTTATCAGGTAATTAAAGTTTAAAGTATCGAACGCTTTCTCAAAGTCTATAGCCACTAGAATTCCCGACAAGCCTTTAGATTCTGTATAATCGATCACATCATCAATTGTTCTAATCGCATCGAAAATAGTTCTCCCCTTTACAAAGGCATTCTGATTAAAATGGATGATGTCAGGTAGCACCTTTTTCAAACGCTTTGCCAGAGTTTTAGACGCTAATTTCGCATCCACATTTATAAGAGAAATGGGACGCCAATTTTTTATCATTCTTTTATCTTTCCCTTTTTTTTCAATTAAAGTTATAATGGCCTGTTTTTGAGAGTTTGAGAGCTCACCGTAGTCGAAGGCATAGTTCAGACTGTCAACTAATAATCTTCCAATCAAGGTAAAAGTTATTGCCAGAAAGTTATTTTCTTCCTTAAAAAACATGAAAATCCCAAATTTGGAAAAACATGCCTGTCAAAATATGGTTGCTATGGTAATAGCAAGTTCCGTGAATAACGACATGTCATACCAAATTGTTTCCAGTAAAATGTTAGGTAAAGTCGAAAAGTTTGGCGGCTTTTGCTTCAATATTAAAAAGGTTATTAATGATCAAAGTCTCTGCAAGTCTCTCTCTCTCTCCAATACCCATCGTTGACCGCTGACCGTGTTCGATTTCACTACTTCAGCCACTATACAAATATATTTGTTTTTATTTAATTAATTAATTAATTAATTATTATTTTATTTTATTATTTTTATTTTTTGTGTTCCTGGGGTGTTCCGTTGGTGTTCCTGGGGTGTTCCGGGGTGTTCCGGGAGTGTTCCGGGGTGTTCCGGGGTGTTCCTGGTTTTACATACACCTAAAATAATCGTTAAATCTTTCCGTGTAACTTTGTGGTTTCGTCTTTCGCTTTCCAACGAGAAAGCAAACCAATTTAAAGCATGCGGAAAAAAACCGGCGACATGTAATCTCACAACCTTTTGTATAGTTTACGGTATAACGTACGTATTATGTATCAAGCAAATCAATAACTACGGTTAACAAATCGAATTGTTAAAAATAGGATTTTAGCCAAAATGTTCTAAGATGTCCTTGTGTAACCGAGCTCGAACAAGCGTGACGAAGCAATCTTTTAATTTCGGTATAATTTTGCGGTTCCGTTTATCGCTTTCCCAGGGTAAACAGCCAAATTTAGACTATACGTCGGTTGTGGTTTTAATAAGTGTATCAAGATCTGTGATTTCTCCCATTTGACCCATAAACAGGAAGACTCATAAGCAATATTTTCGTTTCCACTTCTCCATTGAAGAAGACACCAAGCTCATAACTGATTGACTACCAAACTAATGCTAAATTTTTGGTTTGACACTCATTTTGAGCATTTTGTACACCTAACAAACTAAAAGGGCAGCCGATTAGCTACCTATTAGGTATATTAGTTTAAACTTTAATTATGTTGGTTTTGACTTACAATTCGATTCATATTCTCGCTTCTGGCAGTTGCATGCAGGTTTCCCACATAATTTAAATAACTTCAAAACCTTGTCCGCTCGTATTTTTATTAATGTTTTTCGTTAAAAAACTGAAACAAGGCTTAGTTAGCTGTTGATCGTAAGCTGAGAAATGGCCAATCATTGTTACTGAGTCAATAATTAAGCCGCTTAACTTTGAGTCAGCGAGGACGGCAGCTGAATGAATATTTTTCGCGCGCTTCAAAAATGTAAGCGGATTCATGCAAGTTTAAAACTCTTTGCGGTTTATGTTGTGTTTTGAAAGAAATGGTAAACGCAGCAGCGTACGCTGTCGAGTTATAGTGTACTTGGGAGGTTTGCTAAGCACTCAAGAATTGACAAGAAGCTAGAAGCTCAAGAAGCTAGACTCTTACCCTTCTTTCGTGCTTAGAAACCTCTCGCGTACACTATAACTCGATAGTGTACGCTGCTGCGTTTACCATTTCTTAACTAGTCCGTGTTACAGGACTTTGAAGAAATCTCATGTGACCACGTAGTGACGTAGAATGATGACAAGATAGAATTATGAAATTAAACTAGACTTAACTGTAAGTTGAAGTTTGATTAAGATTCTAACTTGTTATCAGTCCAAAACCAAGGAGTCACATGCCCTTATTCCCGCCCATTTGTCCTGTACCACTCGCGTTGAATACTGACCAGCATCGCGCACGCGCATCTCATGTGACAACTTACAGGCAAGTCTCGTTTAATTTTATCGCAACGTTCGTTTATTTTACCAGTTGACCACGAATTTAGTTTAAAAACAATACAGATTGTGGTTAGAGCATCCGACCGGTGTACGGAAGGTCATGGGTTCGAATCCCATCGGGGACTCAAATTTTTTTCTTTGTCCCACGCTCGTGATAAACTGAATACAGTTTTTTTAATAATTTAATACTTTATTGATATGTAAAACGTTATATTAAAAATACAATATACTATTACAATAACACTGAAAAAATAACAGTTTACAGTTTCAGTTACAATACAATTCCAGTTCCAGTTACAATACAATTACAGTTACATTTAAGAAAACAGTTACAGAAAAAAAAGGAAATTGGCAGACGTTGCATGCTTTTCCATTACAGAAGTTTGTCTACAAACTTTTCCCATTTAACTAAATGGAGGTGCAACTTATTCAACTTAGATAATTGTATATTGTCTTTGAAAAGCCCCCTTGGGGAAAGTCAATAATAATTATAAGAGCAATATATAATTATAATAAGAACCTTCCCAGAATCCTTTGCAACTTAAAATTTTTCAATGCCAAATAACTTTGTCAATTTGAGGCCCAGAAGGGTGTAGCACCACAAGGTAATAACACTTACCATAAAATAACTCTCATATCAAACTTAGGGTGATGACGTCATTAGTCACGTGACCACGCCCGAAAATGCGTTTTTGTTTACTGTGAAAATAGGCCACTATCCATTGAAAAGCAATCAACATAGTCAGCAAGATATTGATATGGGGCATTTTGAAATGGCCAGTTTACATCTGGCATTTTGAATTTAAGGGGGCTATACACAAGAGCAAAAATGTGTGGAAACTTGGCTCTGCGATATCTCATAAAAGGTAAGGAGCATAGCAACCAAAATCTACATGTGTATAGATGTTTATGTGAAGAACACGTTTTGGAAATTTTATAAGCGTGACGTCATCAGTCACGTGATAAGATTGCTTTGAATATTTCAAATTGCTTTAAAAGTACATTATGCTCAATAAAACAGCAATTTCTTTTTAAAAAATGGTAAATATTTTAGTAAGGTTTGTTAAAAGTGCGATTATTATTTTTTTATTTTAATGATAAGCAGACTACGCATTATACTATGTTGCCAAGCTCAACTGTTCAGTGGTTTTTGAAGTAAAAACTAAAATCAAACTCGTATTAGAGGTTTTGGCTTATCCCCTTCCCATATGATTTGACAGTTATTTTCTAAAATCTCCGCTATATTCATAGATTAGATTTGCTTTTTCCTTAATAACCGACAGGTCCTGGGTTCGAAAGCCTGGGTCGAGGTGTGGAACGAGACACTATTGTTATCTTACATGACGTACTTAGCGCTGACCAGCGGTTACCCAGGTTGATTTTTTTGCTCCGTTTTTTGCTCGCAAATGCACATGTACATGTAGTGCTTTTGGACAGCCAACAAAACTGCTTTTGATGTTGGGTTGCTCAAGTCGAGTCATCAGCTGTCGAGGGAAATAGACTGAGCTACCAGTATTCAGTAAGTGTTTCATTCGGTGGAAAACCTTGGCGTACAAATCTGGAGGACCACCATTCATGGCGCTGGAACTCACGTACACGTTTTGGGCTTGTCGAGTACGTGAAAACATCGGTCTGCCATTACCGTTTAAGCATTTTTAAGGACTGGACTTCTTTATCGAGACATAAAGTTGAGGGAATGATCAGCAGTTCTATATAGGTATGTTTGGTTTGGTTTTGACAGATACTGTGGGAAATGATTAAATTTAGTTTTACTGAGCCGGGAAACTATTACTGCATGCAATAGCATGGTCGCTATTTTTGTCTGCTTTCAGTGATGCCTTCATGAAAATTATATTAGTTGCTCGATTGTACAGAGTTACTGAGAATTGTGTCGCCCACGCTGGGTTCAAAATTATTTTTCTCGCTTGACTGTTCTAAAATAAATCGATTTGTCACAGGGTTCAAAATTGTTTTTGTTGCTGGAATGGTCTGGACCATTCAGCGTTGTTAAGAGCCATTCTCCGAGAATGCCAAGAATCGGAAGACACTCAAAAAATTCGAATTTTTTTATATTTTGCCAAAACATTCCTTTGAGTGTACTAACTTAAGGAAAAATAGTTAAAAGTTCCAACGATTTTTTTAACGGACGAAATTTAAAATTGTTCGAAAATTGAATAATTAGCGGTTTTCAGCTCAAAAATAGCTTCAAATTCTCACGCTTCTTTGGGAAGACGGTGAAAGCGTAAAAAAGACTCTATGAAAACGAAACTTGGCACAAATATTATGTTGTTCTTCCTCTTTAAGACTGTGTAATAAGTTTCTCCAAACGTTGTTTCTAGCTTTTTCAATTGGAATATTTATACAGCTGCCATTTTTGTCGCTTAACACGAAGGCCGACTTTGACTGCTATAAATGGCATCTGGTATATATCATTTGATAATAAAATCTACATGTAACGAAACCTTGGTTATTGTGCTTTCCACCAGGAAAGTTTTAGCTCTGGGAATTAAATATTTCCTCGTCAGTAAAATAAACTGTCTTGGCATGTGAGCGGGTATAATTTTATGCAAATCACAGGCTTCGCATTCAAGGAATACATCTGTAAACGGAACAATTAACGTGAAAGAATGACTCACCATTACTTGTTACTCTTTTCTGCTGTCGTAGAAGTAAATTTCAGCTTTCTTGCTTCGTGTTGAGTCGTATAATCCATTAAAAGTCCAACATATTGATGAACGGTAATTGTAGCTCGAGAGTTCGCGATGACATTTTCAACCCGGCGTGCAGATTTCCCTCTAATCTCGACAGGATTTATATCGCATCGTGCTTAAAACCTTTAACATGCACATATCATATGTAAAATGCGATTAAAAAGGCATTTTCTAAACAATACATAAGGAAATTACTTGCTTCTAGTTCTCCAGTGAAGACCACCACAGAAGTTAATTTGGTCAACGCATGACCGAAATATGACCTTTAGTAACGCAAGCCGCCACCCGGAAACTAGTCACGTTTCGCGTCGCTCATAGTCACGCTTCGCGTTGCTCACTATAGCTAGTCTATTGCCGTTTGAGGAACAACTAATTATTAATATTTATTTTTCTATTGTGTCTTGCTTGAACCTTCTAAGCTTTATACGAACAGTTTCTGAAGACGGTTTTTCATTTCCAGACCTTGCATTATTGACCGCGAGCGAAAGCTGGCACAGAACTATTAAAGTAAGATTAATTTGTTAGTTTCTAATTTGATGTGAGAGCCCCCTGATCTCTGTGCCATGACTAGTCTGCAAAACAGGAGGCTACAAGTAAGATTTGCCAGTGTTGAAAAAGAGAGCTAGAAGGCAAAATGTGAGTAGCGAGAGCGAGGCGCGAATACACGTGGGCGTGGCGGTACTCCCCGCTTCATGCTCACTTCTCAGTGCGCTGCCCTGTACTTACCACTTTTAATACTTGACCCGAAAGGGACGAAATATCGTCAAGGAATCTTCCTGTCTCTAGAGAGAGATGAGGGTGGGAAGAAGTCTGCAGTACAGGCGGTTAGGGTTTTTTCGGCGAGCGAGCGCGTGACAGCAAGCGCGGAGCATGAGACGGTTGTTCTTTCGTCTTTCATCTCGCGCTCTGCGCTCGCTGTTGCGCGCTTCGTGCGCTCGCCTAAAAATAAACAAATCCGCCTGTACTACAGGCTACTGCTGTGACCCGTGCATCACATAACACTCAACATTGACTAAATCGACGCGAAACGTGACTAGTGGGTGGCCGCCTTGCGTTACTAAAGGTCATATTTCGGTCATGCGTTGATCAAATTAACTTCTGCGCGCTTGAGAACTAGAAGCAAGTAATTTCCTTATGTATTGTTTAGAAAATGCCTTTTTAATCGCATTTTACATATGATATGTGCATGTTAAAGGTTTTAAGCACGATGCGATATAAATCCTGTCGAGATTAGAGGGAAATCTGCACGCCGGGTTGAAAATGTCATCGCGAACACTCTCGAGCTACAATTACCGTTCATCAATATGTTGGACTTTTAATGGATTATACGACTCAACACGAAGCAAGAAAGCTGAAATTTACTTCTACGACAGCAGAAAAGAGCAACAAGTAATGGTGAGTCATTCTTTCACGTTAATTGTTCCGTTTACAGATGTATTCCTTGAATGCGAAGCCTGTGATTTGCATAAAATTATACCCGCTCACATGCCAAGACAGTTTATTTTACTGACGGGGAAATATTTAATTCCCAGAGCTAAAACTTTCCTGGTGGAAAGCACAATAACCAAGGTTTCGTTACATGTAGATTTTATTATCAAATGATATATACCAGATGCCATTTTTAGCAGTCAAAGTCGGCCTTCATGTTAAGCGACAAAAATGGCAGCTGTATAAATATTCCAATTGAAAAAGCTAGAAACAACGTTTGGAGAAACTTATTACACAGTCTTAAAGAGGAAGAACAACATAATATTTGTGCCAAGTTTCGTTTTTATAGAGTCTTTTTTACGCTTTCACCGTCTTCCCAAAGAAGCGTGAGAATTTGAAGCTATTTTTGAGCTGAAAACCGCTAATTATTCAATTTTCGAACTTTTTTAAATTTCGTCCGTTAAAAAAATCGTTGGAACTTTTAACTATTTTTCCTTAAGTTAGTACACCCAAAGGAAAGTTTTGGCAAAATATAAAAAAATTCGAATTTTTTGAGTGTCTTCCGATTCTTGGCATTCTCGGAGAATGGCTCTTAAATGCCATGCTAGTTGTAGCTTCAAAATTACTGTATTTTGCTTGACATTGGGATAAAAATTATGTTTGACTCTGTGTTTTTTTGTTGCTGGACAGTTTTGAGCTGGGTTTTGTTGCTGGGTTTGCTCTCGCTTAAAAACTATTTTTATCTATGCTGTGGCACTGTCTTGGATATTATTTTAGTTGCTAGATCATTTGTGTGCAACTTTTGATGAAATCGCTGTACTTAATTCTTGCACAGAGCTATATGTTTTCATCTAGCTAAGATTCTACACATTTTTGCATGTGCCTAGTTCATCAGCCAAACTTAGCATATTCTGTCAAAAACAAATTGTGGCAAACCAAATATAAATGCACTGGGAGACGTGGTGGCCTAATGGTTAGTGCGCTGGACTCCGGACCAAGTGGTCCGGGTTCGAGCCCTGGCCGGTGTAGCCTGCGAGAGCAGACGTAATTTCCGGCTCGAGTTTCCGGCGGGGAAACTTGAGCCGGAAATTACGTCTGCTCTCGCAGGCTATGGCCGGTGTGACTGTATTGTATTCTTGGGCAAGATACTTTACTCTCACAGTGCCTTTCTCTACCCAGGAGTATAAATGGGTACCGGCAATGGGGGTAACCTGTGATGGACTAGCATCCCATCCATGGGAGTAGCAATAATCCTAGTCGCTTCATGCTACAGAAACTGGATAAGCTCCGGAAGTTGTGGGCCATTAGGCTTGTGAAGACTTTACCTTACCTATAAATGTGCTACGATCCCTGACTGTGCAAAGTAACTGTGCAAAACATACCACCAAGTGAATTATGGCTAACACTCTTGGCCAGTTGGACAACCCAAAAAGGGAGCTGGGAGATATATATTGCCACTATAAAATTACTGCACTGCTATATACATGTACCCCTCTTTCCATGTGTAAACAAGCCCCTGGAATATATAAATATACAATTCAAACCCCCAAGGGAAACAAAAAATAGTTTGAGTTAGCGGGGTTGGTATTAAATTTCAAGTATCCTGTTAATAATTAATAAGGTATTGGGATTTTATTATTCATTCACAAGTCATTTTTGGTACAATTACATGTAGTTTGTTTTATAAGTTAATGATGTTGTCTTTGAACTGCATCACTCCGGAAAAGAATTACCCTGCTATGTCTATACCCTATATGGGCTTGAATTATGTTTCCATACATTATCACGTTGTTATCAATAAGCTATGTTATGACACTCTGTGGTTTACCGATCAACGTAAAAATAGAGTTTGAGTTGTCGGGGTAAATTTGAGCCAAGGAAAGTAAAATTAGTTTGAGTTAGCGGGGAGTTCCAGTTAACCAAGTTCAAGTTAGCGAGTTCTACCTTAATGTACTGCCAATAGTTTTCATAACTATGGTTACACTTGACTAAACATGACCATTGTAAATTAAGTCATCAAAATCTGGTCTATTTAATAGTTGTATGGACACAACCAACTTGCAAGAACATTAATTAATAATTTATTCACTCTTTGTTTTTTTGCAGGATATTACATTCATAGCCCTCGGTGTGTAATTTTGCATTGCTATCAGACCAGACAGGAAGCCAATAAGCTTCTGACCAGGCACTACCTACAATTCAATATGTACTGTAAACCACCAATGATGCAGTTTATATTAAGTGACTTCCAGAATAAATTAGACCTATTTAACGTCCGTTAATCATACCATGTTTCCAACATAATGTCTTAACAAGTAATGTAACAAGGGGACCTAATATAACGATAAACCTTATGATTTCTTCATAGGCCCCCTCACCACTTTCTGTATTAGTTAATTTATTTTTTTCTATTATTATTGTAATTTTTATTTTATTTTTTGTGTGGCAAATTAATAAACAAACAAACAAATAAAGATGACAGAAATGATTGTGCAACTGGCTAAAGAATTGAGAACTTAAAATATAAACCTTTTATGTTACTAGGCTTAAGTGGTTAAATTCAGTATTATAATGACTGTGACTAAGTACAAGTTACAGTGGAAAGCTGTTAATATGACCACTGACAGGCCTTAAAAGCTTCGACATACAGTGTATTAGTGGAGTCAGGTCCTGTTGACAGGGTACATGTACATCTAGGTTAAATTTATGGTACCAGTTCTGATACCTTTTAAATGATTTCATGACAGATATAATTTAATTCATTCTAAGTCCCAAAGGACTCCTGTTTGCAGTACAGCAAACATGACTGATGTACGTCATTGTACATTGTAACTGTATAGTAGCTACAATTTATTCACTTTTTATTTGCCTTTGTCACTTACCTCACTGGAAATGTACATTGGTTGCATTAACAGGACTCATGAGCTTTTGTTCCAGCCCAAAAAGTGGCTGTATTGAGATGTTGTTAGGTGAATAATTCAAGACCAATACAGTTTGACAACATGTAACTGGAATGGAATATAGTGCTAAAAACGTCTGTACTCAGTACATATTAGCCTAAGTGGCTGATTAGTCTGATTGTTTGGAGTTTTTATTATTATTATTTAATATTTCATTGATTGACTGGCTGGCTGGCTGGCTGGCTGATTGATTGATTGATTAATTTATCGATTGATGGTTTAATTGGCTGACTGATTAATTGACTACCAGTATTTGATTGATGGAGGATGAACAGTAAGGCGGTTGATTGATTGATTGATTGATTGATTGATCCAATCAATCAATCAATTGATTTATCGGTCAATCGATCAATCCATTTGATTAAAGAACCCAAAATATTGAATTTGATTCTTGCTTCATTAGTGTGCAGCATTTGCTGAAACTCTGGCAGGTAAAATTCCCCATCCTAATAGTCATGGCTTATAATAAATAATTATATATTGCTCTTATTCGGTTCCACTTGTAATAATAATAATAATAATAATAATAATAATAATATTTAATATTTATAAAGCGCATTTCTCTATATAATATAATCAAATGCGCGTAACTTAAAATACCTAAAACAATAACAATAAACTAAAACTAAACCTTAGAAAACAATAGCTAATCAAACAATTCGAATTATAAAATATAAAATTCAGTTAATCATGAATTAAACAAACAATAATAACGATCTATTAAAAATTCTATAAAAATAAAAATAACTATGTGAATTCTTCTATAAAAATCTTCTAATTCTATTATATTAATTCAATAGATTCTATTTGAACTTGTTTTATATAAATAATTAATCATAATATTAACTAGGCAAAAGCCTCACGCGAAATAAAAATGTCTTAATCTCTTGTTTAAATTTATTAAATTTATTGTTCTTGGCTGATCGTGCAGACAGTGGTAGTCTGTTCCATAGGGCTGGTGCGGCAATCATAAAGGAACGATCACCCATAGTTTTCTTGGTTGTTAAATTTGGTCTCGCAAGATATGTTCCATTGTCGTTCCGGCGAAGGCTGTAGCGTGAGGCTGGCAAAATTGATACCAACTCCTGTAGATAACTCGGGGCCAGACCTTGTAATATCTTGAAAATGATTAACAAAATCTTGAATGCAATTCGATTTTTCTGTTTAGCAATAAATTCTTCTATGAAACTGAATACAGTTACTTACTACAGTATGACCGAGCTTAGCATATACCATCTTACATTTATTACTACACAATACCGATTGTTTGCTCGGCTCTGCGATTGGCCAAAAACCCAAAACTCCTAGCAACGGCAAAAGTTCCTCCTAGCTACGCGGCGATGTTTCCTCCATTTATCTTGCGTCTCGCGGGACATTGAGCCGGAAGACGAAAGGATTCTTCCTTGAAAGAGGCGCCGTTGCATGCCTCAAATACCCAATTTATCGTTGAGATAACAAGAAAAAACCAACAGACTACTTAATTGTAAGTACTTATTTTCATTGCTTCTTCTTACCACTCTGTCGGAAGGTAGAATCGGGCAATATATGTATTAGTCCAGGAGCTAGCACGCAAATGTCATTGTCAACCTATTAAATTAAATGTTCTTAGTTTTATATAAACAAGTCCCTCGTGAGATTCATTTTCGAATACGCCACACCTATATGTGGTTAAGTATATTATTGCTCTCGAGAAGGTTCAGTGAAGAGTTTCCAGACTGATTCAGTCTGGGAATATGGTTTTATGAAATATGACTTTGGACTTTGAATTGTTAACAATACCCCTAGTCGCTTCATGCTATGGAAACCGGGATAAGCTTCGGCAGTTGTGGGCCACTGGGCTTGTGAAGACTTTACCCCACCATTGTTTACTGTGTGAACTTCATTTGATCTTAGTTCAATAAAGATGTCAAAAAAACAGAGTAATAAAATAACAGAAAATTAATATATGTACACATGTAACGGAAGGTTTTTGGTAATCCATCTGTTTTCTCATCTTTGTCATCGCTTGATGAGAGCTTGGATCATATCTTTACAGCTTTTAAGCCAGAAAGCACTTTGCGGGTTGTGCAGATTAACGGTTTGGTAAACAAGACTTTTGCCAGAATAGTCACTGGCTTGGCAGCCAGCCGACTCTCGTTATAAGATGCTAGAGGTACAGATTCCTTACTTAGCGAAAATGCAGCAGAAAAATCACACTAAGGCCCAATTTATACGTTTCAGTCGCGTCGAATTTAGTTCAAGTTCCAGTAAACTCTCTGAAATATCGCGCAATGCCCACACAAATAGCAAAGTAGAACACGTTGCCTTCATGGTGTATTACAACGAAGTTGAATGAAGTAATACCAGCAAGATTTATGCAGCTTGAATTCCATTAATGCGAGGTATAAATTGGGACTAATGCATACTACGAATCCATGGTACAATATAAGGCAATCAAGGTAATGAATGGACAACATATCGCGTTACTTATATATTGTCTTGGTAAAGACAGGTGTTATATTATTATCGATTTCTAGGAAAAAGAAATATACTTAAAAATATATATATTTACCATCATTTATTTCCAAGAAATACACCATTCATATAAAATTGCGGAAGATTGACGTATTTTACAGCATATTATATATAAATTCTCTGGTCGACTTAAAAATATCCATGCAGATTAACGTTCGGATGTTCACCTTGTTCTTTTTTTCATTTTGCGTACTAACTGAAAACGAATAAATTAGCAAGAATAAAAGATTCTGTGAGATGTAAAATCTATTATACTCATGAATAGATCGTCCAATTACTTCAAACGTTTCCCAAAAGTAAATTTCTATTGTAGGTTATAGGCAGATGTTAAATTGTATTGTACCAACCAATCATCTAAAACAAAAAACGTTTGGTACTATTCATACGCTAGAGAAACAGAAAAAACCCAATAACACAATGGTTAACGCTGATATTCCGTATCCATAAGGTTACTGATAACTTTTTGGGGTGCCTTCCGATGAAACCCGGTTTACCGTGGCACGGTAAACCAGAGGACTACAACTAGAGGTTTCCATCTAGCATTGTGCGCGGCTCATCAGATTCACGTTTAGGCTATTTTTAGACTATTTTCCCGCGAAACCAGCAGCCAATCAAGCATCATGCCCGACAAATATGGTCACTGAACGCGCCAGCTCGACAATTTTTATTCAAGGCGGTTTGTTCGTCGAGACAGTGAAATTTGAAACAGATGGCTAAAATTATTAAGTAAAAAATCTTGGCCCCTCTAAATCAAACAAAAGTTAACGGCACAATTAATTCGTCCAAAGAATGAAAACCTGGTTTAGAACACAAGTTTAAGCTTAGCCTATTCAGTATTGTTACCTTGTATTTCGAACTGAACACCGCACCACCGTTTTGCCGCGTTTTCATACAAAACATGCTTCATTTAGATTGAACTGAAAAATCACTCAGTCGATTCAGTATAGTTTTACAAAAAGTAATACCGAAGTTTAACCTAAATTTAGTGAAGTATTTAATAAAACAATTATGCCATTCAGCTGTGACGCTTTTGATTTTTTCGCTTTTCTTTGGCCAAAGTTTCTAGCCTTTGCGTAGCGCGCGCATTAAAAATGGTTCAACGTGATTGGCTACTGGTTCGCGGGAAAATGGTCTAAAAATAGCCTAAACGTGAATCTGATGGGACAAGACCCAATACCAGAGATGGAAACCTCTAGTTATAGACCTCTGGGTAAACTATATAACTAGGCCTAGTTGACACTACAACTGCCCCCGCTGTTTCGAGCTGTTAACTCTTTTAGTTCGCCGCATGCGTATTTAAAAAAAATGTGCACCTTAAAACTGACCAATGATTTTGGCTCGAAAAATAGTTTGGGCTGATTTTAATATTATAAGTACAGGTTACCAAACTATAAATAAAAATGTATTTCTTTTGTTTCAGTATCCTTTATTTATAAAAAATATTGACTCGCGAAGTTTGGTCGAAATTTTGCGTATTTTAAAAAATTGCTTCTTGTGCTTCTATTTGCTAAATTGGTTGAAAGTGTTTTCTGTTAGGCACGTTTTTTTGATAGGACTCAGAGATTAAAATTTGACCGAGAAATCACTCGCCGTCGTGTATTCTAAATTTCTACCGGATCGTGTTCTCAAATTGCCGTCGCACTCGGCGGTTCACAGAGTGCGTCAGAACTTTTATTTTGGCCGTGACTTTTATTGAAAAATTGTATGATTGTATGATTTCCGGGAACACGAAAAACCAGGATGGGACGAGGACGAGCGATTTAAAACCAACTTTCTGGATGAATGGTAGAAACGGCTATGAAATGAATTTAAAAAACAAAAACGGCGAAATTATGCGAAAAATTCTGAAAGACAGGATTGCGCTTTACTAAATTTAATGTATTTTGCTGAAATGGGTGATCGAAGTAACGTAAAACGTACTTTGTACGTAAGCATCTAAAAACTTTTCCGCGATAATCTATTGAAAATAGCCTGCAAATACAGCTGGCAGGGAGCGACGAGAAGTGGCTGCATTCGCAGACTATTTTCAATAGGGTATCACGGACAAATTTTTAGACGTTTACGTACTATTCTCGTTCCAGGAGAAATAAATTCCGTAACTTTTTTGGTTTTCAAACCTTGAAATAGAATTTTATTTTCCACAAAATCTGAAGAGCTCTGGCTGTGACTTTATCATCATTAACCAATCACCATGCAGACTTTTATCACACATCGCGATACCCCCTTGCGCGCTCACTTCAGTTTTTTCTCGATACACCCCCACGATCCCAGTTTTGACAAATCGAGATTTTATCCAGTAATTTGAACTGTATTTTCATACTGTAAGTACTCAGATTACGCCGGGACTCCAAGGATGCCTTCTCGGGTTTTTTCCTCTCCCTCTGGGGGCAATTTAGCATTCTTCTATTAGTTTTTGATTACTTCTAAGTCATTTTTGGTGGTTTTCTGACGTATAGGAAAAATAAAAAAATAAAAAAGATGGCGGACGTCACAAGACATCATCATCTCATGTTGCATACGTCAGAAGAAACATTTTTGTATGTACTATATACCCGCCAAGTTTCATTGTCGTATATTTAATACTCTCGGAGTAACGGGCGAGGGGGGCAATCCGCCCTGGTATGAAAAGACCAAAACAAAATGTATGAGCTACCGCAAAGTGGACTGTATATATAAAAAAAAGTAACGCGAATTAATTTGAACAATTGTAATTTGGGTTAATCTAAGTTGTGTTTAAAATGTCATGTAGCGTTGCGTTTTGCCACACGTACATTGCTAATTTCTATTATTTTGGTCTAACATTGAATCCTGACCCCTGCGTATACGTAATTCAAAATTTTCACAACAGTTTCGTCTGTTTGGCATATTTTATAATTTTTATTAATCCATCTTTTAAAACTTTGTACCTCGCCAGCGATCTTGTTCCCGAGATCTTGTTCTGTTCTGCTTTGTTCTTTATTTTGTTCCTGTTGTCATCACAGAAAGTGTTTTCTTTGTGCCATTTGCGTTAATTTCCCTTATTAGTTACCTTCTTAGTCGCGTTAATGTATTTTGTATTCAATTCGCGTGAACAATATAAACAATGGCTCGTGGAAGGGAATTGTTGTCACGGCGATTTCGATTGATTGCAAACATGTGCGTTTTATCCGAGCGACGAAGAGAATCATCACAACAATAACAAGTAGATGCAAGTTGCTTTTTAAAGTAGCGAAAATGAGCATGGTATTTCCATTACTTGGTCATATCTCAGATTGGGATCAAGCCATCGTAAATACATTTACATTTATACGCGAAAAAGCCTAATTGTAATTTTTTTTTACCAGAACAGCATAATTAATGTAGTGGTGATTCCAACTAGATTTACGGTAACATGCAAAAACTAAAATATTATAGTTTGGTTATCTACTCGTATTATATTTTTCAAATTGATTGTACAATCAAATTTAAAAGCAGTTCGCCAAATTTAAAAGCAGTTCGCCAACAAATATGGATTAATTTTTGGACTTAAAATTGTTTCAATCATTTAATATCGTATTTTTTGTACATGCTATAGGGATATATATTTAACTTTGGTTGGGCTATTTGTAGGATTTCTGACTCAATTTGGAGTTGGTTTTCAATATTATATCAATATTGTCATTCCCTGGGGCGTCAAAAGCAAATTATCAAAAGAATATTAGTCAGTATATTGACTGTCATTTGCGATGCTATATGAATCGTCAAGAGGCTTTCTTTTGTTATCCGTTTACATTATCTGTAAACATTGATTTTATTAATGGACTCTTCCTGACCCATATTGGCTTTCCCCCGAATATTTCATTATGAAAAACCATTTAATTAAATGAATGGTTTTGGCGCAGGTAATTAACATTTCAGCTCAAAATTTCTATCGGGTTTCCAGGGAGTTTTCTATCGGCCCATGTTGAGTTAATTTGCATAGTGTTCATAATAACAATTTGGTTTCGCTACGCCAGTATTACGATTCACTCAGCTAGAAAGAAACGAACGGTAACTAACGACAAAGGAACAGTTTCGTCGACTTGCGAAGTTGTAAATTTGTTTCTAATTCAAATCTAGGTCAGTGGTACATGTTATGAGTTGTTTTATTACATTTGTGTAAAGGTTTGTTTGTCGTCTTTGTACGTTGTACACGAACGTTGTTCAAAGGTAGATAAATCGTCTCCATAAATTCAACTGAAACCGAATTAATTTTACTAAAGTGGTTTGTGCGGAGAGCAAATGTTTCAAAGTATAGTACATTTTATCTACAAACTACGTTATAAAAAAATTATTCATCTTTCCATGGGATAGTGCCTGCAAACACGCACATTTTATTTATAGTGCAATGAGTTCCAGAAACGAGATTCGTGAGAGCTGTGATGCATGAAAGCGGAACTTCATGCTTGGCAACACTCACGCAATTCAGCTACAAGCCGTAAATTAATAGAGGCTTGGTCTCTTTCAGTTGAGATATTTGTAAAAGGTTTAATTAACACAAAGCAATTTCCTCCTCAGAAAGGCAAGGCTGGGCTTCAAGTCTACAATGGCTTCCTCGAACACAACCATTTATAATGTTTGGTCGACGGACAGTAGTGAGTTCATCGCAGCCGTTATTTTACTAGGCAAGTGCCGATAAGCATCAAACGATACATACAAAGCACTCATTCAAATATTCATTGCCAATGTTTTTCTACAAAAATCGGATTTTAGTTCACACGAGCTCAGCTAAAGCATTCTCGAGAAGTTGAAGATATACGTACGTTTATTAAAATTACAAATTAATTTATGGTATATTCGTCAAATCCACACTAAAATTGTTCTACGCTTCATTCGCTGCGATTGTGATTACAATTGAAATGAGTTAATGTTCCGATTATATAAATGCTATGGCGAATAGCTCGAGCTAAAAATTGACAATTCAAATTATTAAAATGCAAAGTTAAAATACATTGTAACAAAGAAGTATAACAATATAAATTTCACCGATCAAAGTAATTTTTTTTCCTGAATGAAGACTTGTATTGTTTAGATAACTGTTGGAGTTGTGTTTATTAGTGTTGCACCCAAACAAATTGTCATACCGAGGATGGTGGTCAACTGGTCATCTATAGAGTATTGCAATCGGCCAGGCTATTTACTTCTAATTTGTTGCTGTTAATTTTAAACCCAAAATGATATTTGCCAAGCGACGTTTGACATTTTGAACTCGTAAATTTGGTAAGCTTGAACAAGACAAAAAATAAAATCAGAATGTCGATGAAAGCAGATGCGAAATTCCAACAATATATGCAGGCATTTCCAGAATTTCGACATGACTGTTTTATTTTGCTTCTTTTTCTGTAACCATGGCGACCGTTCCAGCTGAGTGTAAATGTTACGTAGGTAGCACTTTAGGTTTATCTCAAGTTTTATTATTTAGTTTTAATTGAGCGTCTTAATTCTAAATTTTTACTCTGCAGGAGGACATATCAATCCAAGAATCTCTTATAATGGCCAAAACGAATATACGAAAAATACATAAAGGTTTTTATCTCGACTGAATACTTCATTGTAAATATGTCTCTAAAATATTTGCCGTTTAACCTGAAACACTTTTTCTAAATGGCCAGCTGCTGTTCGGGAAAATAAACCCACGCGCGCGCTCCCCTGGATGGCTCTTCTCGAGGAGAAACAAAAACCGGACTTTGGGGAGCGGCGGAAATGAAGCCTTCGCCTTTTATATTTTTTCTCGAAATTGGTCTTTCCATTCAAGTATAAAATTCCTACCTTTTATATAAAGCCTCGGCTGTGGCTCTGAAGTGTCACACCTTCACACCTTCTTTGAGCGCGTCGATTCGAGCTCAGGGAACAGTTACTTGTGAGGGATTTGGTATTATGTGTAAATTTTAAGCTCTTTTTGTGCTTGTTCTCCTGTTCTATAGCCTCCTGCTCTTTCTTCGTCTCTTCAAAACTCTTGATGCATTTAAGCGCACAGAACCGAGCTTGTCGTTGATAATAGCAACCATGTTTTGCGTCGTTGTTTGTCGAAGTCTTTACTAAGCTTCTTCTTTATTTAAGACCGTGTCTTCGTTCGTTTTGCGAGTTTTGATTCTTTATCGGACATTTCGCCTGACTTTGTAGCCCGGCCCGTTCAGGGTTTACATTTTAGTTTCTGAAGCGGAGCGCTAACAAGCGCCAGTCGATTCACAGTGTAGAAAACAGCACATACTGTGCTAAAAGCTAAACAATATTTAACGTTTATTAATTTCAATCTTGGTGAATATAATCACCTTTAGCAAAGTTTCAGAGTTGAACATCAGTTACACAGTAAAAAACAAACAAACAACCAAACTAAACATTCAGTCGCATTGACAGCTGCCATGGATGCGCACTTGTCGCCATTGACAACTAAGTGTATTTTCCGTATCTATTCACCAAACTGACAAGTATAACGATAAATGACTGAATCATTTGGTATTGTTGCACGATTGGTGCTGTTTGCAAGAGCAACTGGTATGGTTCATTTGTGATGAAGGGTCTCCAGGCGGTGTCAAGGGCATAAAACGTGTTAAACCGGAGCAAAAAGATAAAGTTTAGGGCTCGTGTGCGGAATGGGGTGGAACTGAAAATATTATATACATTGCAATGGTACAATTATAATATTCAATCCAGCCTTCGACGTGGAAATAGAAAATTGCGTATTCAGCCAGAATGGCAGACAAATCACATTGGAGACTAACATTGATGAGTCAAAATTTATATTTTTATTAACATCTGACACCTCAAAACAAGTATAGAATTTTTCCATATATATTAATATACAAATATGCGAATGAAAATATTATTGTTTGGAGAACGCTACATCCTAATGTAACACTCTCCCTCTTCAAAGAATTTAGTTGTGCACCATAATTTCTTTCTCCGACCTGATTCCGCCGTCTCTTTTAATATCCAGTCAAAAGACTTCGTTAAAAGAGGTCCAGGTTTCTCAGTTTAATTTTAAAAGACTAGAAATATCAAACTGAAAGAATAGTATGGCTATTTGAATAACAATAAACTCTATTATGGAAATAAAAAGCTTTACAATATGTTATTGTAAAGGCCCGATCAGACCATGCCCGGTCAAACGGCCTCAACAACCTCTCAACATTTCAAGAACAAAAGAAATGTTGTGACGATGTTGAGACCGGAGTTGAGACAAAGTTTAAATGGATTCGAACTCGTCTCAACATGTCACAACACCTCTCAACATTGTTGTTGAGAAGGGTGGTCAAACAGTCTCAACATCGGCTCTCAACAAATGTCGAGAGAATTTTGAGAAAAATGTTGTGACCGACGGTTTGATCGGGCCTTAAAGGGATCCCCGACTGTTGGAACAAGTTGCCGTTAAAGTGATAGAAAAATAATCTGAACCTAAAATTTGTTGAAAACCGCGCAATATTATTTCAGTGTTAACGAAAAAAACTGGCTACAAATCTCTGCCATTTTAGGTTTCAAATTACCCGCGCGCCACCATCTTGGATTTTATGACGTTTCATGGTTGCCCCTTTTGTTATACAACAAAAGAGCTATTGTTTACTGACAATAGCGGCAACCACAATACGTCATATAATACAAAATGGCGGCGCGCGGGAAATTTGAAACCTAAAATGGCAGAGATTTGTAGCCAGTTTTTTCGTTAACACTGAAATAATATTGCGCGGTTTTCAACAAATTTTAGGTTCAGATTATTTTTCTATCACTTTAACGGCAACTTGTTCCAACAGTCGGGGATCCCTTTAAGAAACTGAAAGATAAAGAGAAACTACTACAGTAACAGCTCTGTTCGCTTCGAAGGGAAATGATCAATGTCAATCACAGACGATCAACTTGTAAGAAGTAAAGATTGAACAGATCTCTAAATACAACGCAGAGGGAGCGTTAAGAAGTAAAGCGAGGTGTTGTGAGCACGAGGATCGCAATTCCAAATATATTTTACAACTGCTGAAAACATAATTGTACCATAACTGATCCAAATGAATTTCAAATCTAACAAAATAATTTCTATATCACAAGCCGAGAACTTATACGCGTCTATCTGACTGTATAAATCCCAGTGATTGGTCCTTCAAGAAATTTGAATACTTCCAAAGTCGACCCTGTGACAATCACAAACATGTGACGGGTTTTACACTAAAGAAGAGAGTTTTGACAAGCTACGGTAGATCCCCTGCACCGACGATTTAACTGCAGAGTGTTACTTAAAGTTTTGGGATTTATTCAGAGGTCAACAATTCGTTTCTACAAGCGAGGTTTTGATTACAAATTTTAAAATGAAAATTAGCGATAAAAGTAAAGAACAACGTTTCGCATTGTCAAGTTCGAATGCAAATGTCAACAACTTTCGATAAAAGTATGAAGTAAATAGAGGTGTAGAATATGACATACAGTTCAAGCTTTAACCCACGGGATACCCCATAAGGTCTTTTGACTATTTTGAAAAGAGGATTTACGCTGGGACAATAAAACTTTCAGTAGCTGTTTAATCATCCCTCCCGGACATTTTGATGTGACAGCTGTTTGTCTGCAACTTTTTATTTGCCATAGCAACCGCGTAATGACATGCAGGTTTACCCAAATTTCCAATTTTCCGATATTTTCTTCGTTCTCATGATAACATATATAAGTACATTTTTATAACATCTCATTATTGTTTTGGGATAACTTCATTTGAATGTTAGCCCCAGGCAGCTGCGACTCGGCTCGCTTCGCTCGCAAATTTTCTTCAGGAGCCTGATCTCAGGCTATTTGAATGTAAAACATTTTCCCTGTGGCTCGTATTTTCTAAAGTTCTCTCTTGTTCTCAAATATTCCCTCCGTCTACTGTTTTAGGACAGTAAAATACATGTACATGGCTTTGGCTTCTTTATTTGTTAAATAAATGCCTGGTATATACGCCAGTAAACGTTCATCATCCAGCGCGCGTATAGCACAGTTCTGTTGTTAAGATTTGGGCAGGAATTTGTGCAACTTTCGTTGTTTATCACTCAATTTCGGAAACTACATCATGTCTCGTTTAGTAAACGTTGTTATATTTACGTGCGGGGTGTTTTTTAGCCCTATTCAGACCGGGGAGGGGAATCTGCCCTCCAGGACTTTATTTGATCGTTTCAGTATAACCAGAGGTCTATAACTAGAGGTTTCCATCTAGCATTGCACGCGGCCCATCAGATTCACGTTTAGGCTATTTTTAGACTATTTTCCTGCGAAACCAGCAGCCAATTACGCACCATGCCCGACAAATATGGTCAGTGAATGCGCCAGCTCGACAATTTTAATTTGTTCAAGGCGGTTTGTCCGCAATCTCGTCCCCAGAGCCAGCGCGTTTCGGTCAGCGGTGACAGAACGCCCAACGTGATTCCTTGGTGCTGACCAAAAGGATCGCGGCCTCTGGGAACGAGATTGGTTTGTCCGTCGAGACAGTGAAATTTGAAAAAGATGGCTAAAAGTTATTAAAAAAAACCTTCGCCCCTTCTAAATTAAACAAAAGTTAATTCTGACTAAATAATGCACGAAGTTTGGAACGAAATATTTAATGGGAAATGCCTGTAAATGTACAACAAATGCGACTGAACGGCAGCCTGAAACAATTTATGGGAAGTAATTGCGGACACAATTAATTCAGCCAAAGAATGAAAACCTGTTTACAACACAAGTTTAAGCTTAGCCTATTCAGTATTGTTACCTTGTATTTCGAAGAGGCTTGCCAATTCCAGCTGAATTAAGTTTTTAAAATCAGCACAATAAATATCGGATATGAACGGCAGGTTGTCAAGCGTTCGTGGTGGTACAACTGAAAGATCACTTCACAGTGAAATTATCTTCGAAGATCACTCTCTTTTTCTCCATCTATGTAGATATTGAGGGTCTCCTTTGTTCTTTTACATCAGTCAACTTGATTTTAAGCTCTGTCCGTTTCAACACAATTAAGCTTAAGTTTACGCTTAATTCTGTAGTCGCACAAGATTTGTCCACCGTAAACAAGACTGAGAAACCTTCGGGCTCCGTTTAGCTGTCCTTCCAACTTGTAAAATGAATATAATGTTCAGCTCCATAATTATTTAGGATCTCCTAAACTATCTGCACAATTTTCCAGAATATTCGAAACTTCGGAGAGATTGAGCGAAGATTAATCCGCTTTTCATTCAACTTGCCAACTGAACACCGCGCCAGACTTTGCCGCCGCGTTTTCATACAAATCATACTTCATTTAGATTGAACTTAAAAATCCGCTCAGTCGATTTATAGTTTACAAAGAGTAATACTGGAGTCTAACCTAAATTTAGTGAAGTATTTAATGAAAAATTATGCCATTCTGCTGTGACGCTTTTCGCTTTTTATTTGTTTGCTTTTCTTGGCCAAAGTTTCTGCCTTTGCGTAGCGCGCGCATTAAAAATGGTTCAACGTGATTGGCTGCTGGTTCGCGGGAAAATGGTCTAAAAATAGCCTAAACGTGAAACTGATGGGACAAGACCCAATACCAGAGATGGATACCTCTAGTTATAGACCTCTGGTATAAAATTTTTAATATTGAAGTAAAAGTCGTCACATTTTTCAACTTTACCTAAAATTATTTATCTGTAGTGGGAACAATTTGGTATGACATGTCATTGTTGACGGAATTTGCTGTTACCATGGCAACCATATTTTGGCATGTTTTTCCAAATTTGAAAAAAGTAATTTTCTGGCAATAATTCTTACCCTTTTAGATGATTTTAGCATTCTTTTATTGGTTTTGGTTACTTTTGAGTCATTTTTGATGGTTTTCTGGCTTATTGGAAAAATCATGAAATCATATGACGCCATCATCTCATGTTGCATACGTCAAAAGAAACATTTTTGGACCTACTATATACCCTTCAAGTTTTATTGTCATAGCTTATGATACTCGTGGAGTAACGGAGGGTCTGAAAAATCCCGGTCTGAATAGGGTTAAAAATCAGCTATATTTTTGCTCACTTAGAGGCTCAAAATTCGGCCTGACTCTTAAAATAAACCGCCATGTTAAATATAAAATCGTTTAAAATATTAATACACTTTTTGTTCTTATCTTGAAGGAGTTGTCTCACTGGTTGGTTTATTTGGCAATGGCTTTGTTGTTTCAATAATCGCTTCAAGTCGTCGCCGCGGCCAGCGGTCTCCAGTGCAGCTGTTTATCATGCACTTGGCGATATCTGACCTGCTCGTGTGCATACTGTGCATACCGCTGACTTTGTGGGTCAATTTCTATTTTCCTGAAGAAGATAAGAAAGGAGCAAGTGGTGTATGTAAGCTGGCGCGATTTGTCCAGGTTAGCTTCTTTTAAAATGTTGATTTGTGGTCATGGCAAGAATACAGTTGAACCTCTCTACAACGGCCACCTTGGGGCCGAAATAACTGGCCGTTGTAGAGAGGTGGCCGTTGTAGGGAGGTTAGAATTAGAGTAAAGTGTATGTATCGGTGTACGGTTGGGACGAAAACTCCTGGCCGTTGTAGAGAGGTGGCCGTTAGTGGAGGTTCGACTGTAGTTACTTAACAATTAATAATTAACAATTATTGGATCCAGAATAATCATGGTCGAGGTAAGAGTTATCAGCCGAAGCCGAAGGCTGAAGCTGATAACTCTTACCGAGACCTTGATTATTCTGGATATCACAAAAACCGAACCTAATAATTGTTTTATTATACATTCAACGAAAAAGAATAACGCTTCTGCCACCGATGTTACTTAGCGGCAATCAACGCAAAGCGCGCGAACTTGACATGATTACCCTTAGAAATCATGCACCGCGGTCATAGATGACATGATTACCCGTGACCTTGAGTGTCCTTGACATGATTATTGTATAATCTGCAGGTTATTACCCGTGATCCTCTCGATAATCTGCAGGTAGATGACGTAGATGCTTTCAAAGGCGCTGATTTCGAAAATTCACTGTACGCTTTCGGCCAATCAGAAAAGAGATAGTGAGTTGAATGTATAATAACATCAAATAAATGAAACAAAACTCATCCCCCAGAGAGGAAATTGAAGATAAATTATGTGCGACGGGCGGATATACATAGGTTAGCTTGCTAGCGTACGAAAAAGAGTCAATTTTAGAGGTGATAGACCATCTGTTTGTTTGTTGCCCCATTTCAGAGAAAACGATGTTACTCTAGATCTAGAGAATCTTTTATTGAAAAAATTGAATCATATCCATGTGTATATCAACGCCACACGCGTTAATTTGTGTGGATATTAACCATAATTAGACGTGCTTTATATTTTCAGTTTCTGGCGCCATCAAGTTCAATATGTTTACTGACCGTGATCAGCATTGATCGATATTACTCACTGGTTCGTCCTTTGCAAGCGATGAAGTCCTGGCTTCGTCCTAAAGTCCTTATCACCACAGGATGGATTTACGCAGGCGCCATTTTCCTGCCGACGTTTTACTTTGCCGATACTGAGAAAGTCGAATCAGGAAATGGAACGTTTTGGTATTGTCGTACCATCCCGAATAACACAGCACCCGGATTTTTCTATCTAGTGTTCCTTTTCATCTTCGCCTTCGGCATTCAGTTGGTCACCATAATTGTGTTGTATAGCCGCGTCGGAAAGGCAGTCTGGAGCCGAGAAAGGAAAATTTCACGCGCAGGGACAGTATCCAGAGCCAATGTAGCATCAATGGACAGAACAAAAAAACGCGTTACACAAATGCTTCTAACTGTTGTCATATGCTTTCTCCTTTGTTGGGCTCCCAATGTGATATACCTAGGCTTCATTGAGAGATGGGTCGCCCCGTTCCCTAACCCCGCCGATGCTGTCCGAGTCATCACCTATGCTCTTGGGCTGTTCAATTCCGTTTGCAATCCCTTCATCTACTTTTTCAACAGTCCAAGTTTTCGGAGGGATTCTCTGCGAAGGATTTGTTTGGAGGTTACAAATCTCGGTGGACAAAATGATGAAAGACGGCGTGGATTGTCCGACAGCACGACGAGGAGCACCGTAGTAAGTCGAGCAGACACAGTTGTGAGGGCAAAAGAAATGAACGGTATGGGCAATGACGTCGGAAAGCATGCTTACGAGAATGAGATATACGATACCAGACTATAAAACATATACAGTCGTTATACGATAAACCAAATTCGGGTAATTTTCGGCAATGTTCGAAATTCTTAGGATTTATTACACATGTAATAATTTCAGCATTCTGATTGGCTGAGTGCATACCAATTTGAAACGTTACAATTGAGAATTCAGCAAGTTTTGACAGCTAACAGTCACCAAAAGACTTCCAAAGATCACCGAATCTAGCTCGAAGAATTGCGATCATTTTCTGTACATCACATCACCTTAGTACTTCAGGACATCGCAGTAGATCACCTTAGCATTTTGTGGTCTTTTCAGACCCCTCCCCCCTATTCCGTTACTCCAAGAATATTAATTATAAAGCTTCGACGTCGACAATGTGAGGGAAAATTCCAAATTTGGAAAAACATACCTGTCAAATTATGGTTGTCATGGTAACAGCAAGTTCCGTGAACATTGATATGTCATGTCAAATTTTTCCCAGATAATTTTTTAGATTAAGTCAAAAACTTTCGATGCTATTACTTTGATAATTAAAAAATTATAAACGGTTAAAGTTCGGGTGGGCAGACCGACCCTTCACCCATCTTCCCCCGGTCTGACTAGGGTTAAGGATTCCGAACAGTGCCGAAGAATCCCCGAATACCTTACCGTCGACTTTAAAAAATCGATGAAAACTTCCGAAAGCTACCAGAGACTCTCCAACATTGCCGATGGGTTAACGGAAAATTTCCGAAGATCACCCGATGATTTAGAGCACCATTGGAAGTTTTGGGGATATTATTACTGATAACCAATTACTATTTTGTCGTGCAATTTAGACTACATATTAACGCTACTCATTTATTCCAAATTGCACTTGAAATCAAGTGATTATCTGTACAAGTTACATGAATATATATTTAACAAATAAAGAAGCCAAAACCATGTATTATACTGTCATAAAACACGACGGGAATTTGAGAACACGAGAGAAATATTCTCAAATTCCCGTCGTGTTTTATGACAGTATAATACATGGTTTTGGCTTCTTTATGTGCTTTAAAATATAGATTTACGCGCGCGAAACGATAAAACACTCTTTTCTATGTTTTATATTCTGTTATTATATGGCAAACTGGTCCACGATGAAAAGGAGCATTCTGATTGGTTCCCTGAGCGGTCCGAATTTTGCAATACGGACCGCAAAGATGGACCGCTCACGAACTCATTTCGCCAAATTCCTTTTATGAAACATTGAACAAAAGAAAACTGTTTTCTATTAAGTAGAAACATTTTTCCTCATGTCTGGCGGACAATTTTGGTTAAACTTTTCGCAACGTGGCCTGAAAAATGCAAGAATATGCTTAGCTTTGGCGCGCGCGCCAGCAGAGATAATGGTTGCATTAATTTCTCAGCAAATGTTTTAAAAATCCATTATAATAAAAACTTTATTGAACTAGCTTGTTCGGTCCGTATTGGGAAATATTGGTCTCGTTCTTTTTTTGCAAGTTTATGAACCTCGCCTTCGGCTCGGTCCATTAACTTGCAAAAAAAGAACGAGACCAATATTTTCCCAATACGGACCTCACGCTAGTTCAATAACATCTATATAAAACATGGTTTTTGACCAATCAGAGCGCGCGCAGTATCCTATATATATTTTACAAAATCATAATAAGGGGCATCATCAAGAAAGCAATAACATTACTTGTAAATCTCTATAACGCTTTTGTAGTACTGTATTACAAACATTGTACTAGAGCGATAATATATTCCTTTTTTTTATTGCTTAAAATGTTGAAAATGCGGCAGTATAAGAATATAGTAGTATTATAATATGGTAGTATAATAATATAATAGCACTAATAGTAGCATGTCTAGCATTATAATATGGTAGACTAGTATAAGAATATAGCAGTATTAGACTAAGACAGTATTGGAATATAACATTTATCCGAATTAGGAAGGCAATGTACTTAAAATGTATGTTTATACGTTGTCTTCTGGTTGATTCACTGTCTGTGGAATATATATTTGGAAGAGACATATGTAAACTGAATTCTATTGGAGTAAAGTACCCGTGATATCAAATGTCAATTTGCCACGCTCAAGATTGATAATCCATCAGTCCACTAAAATTAATCATTTACACTTATTATTATCGTCAAAAGAGGCCACGAGGTAGGCCTAGACACAAATATCACGTAAAATCACCTAAATATCTTTCCGGAAAATCCCACAAAAAGTTCTAAATATCTCAAAATTTTTTCTAAATATCCCGATAAAATTTCTAAATATCTCGAAAATTTTCTAAATATCTTATAAATATCACAATTGCGACTCAATAAAAACAAAAGTTTCAATTTTTGGGGGACAACCCGTATACAGTCTCTACGTGTACAGCAATAATTTTATTGTGGCCACCGGTACATGTGGATAATGATAATATTGAAAACAAAACCGATGATCTTGTTCAGTACATAAATTTACGCTCATGGATATACCAGTAAGAGTTCCAGAATAGATCATAGATCATAAAGAACATTGTGTTTCAATATATAGTATGGCAGGAATAGTAGAATCGTAAGACTTATGGGATACATTATCCAAGACAAAAACCGCTGAATTGGATTACTGTTGGTACGGAATTGAGGAAAACAGCTTCCAGTGTCAAGGAAACAGAGAAAATATGCATAACGCCTGTAAGAAAATCCTAAATATCACACAAAATATCAATTTTTTTTCTAAATATCTTGAATTTTTCTAAATATCCGAGAAACTTCTAAATATCTCAAAAAATATCCGGATATTTGTGTCTAGTCCTACCACGAGGTCAGCACCAATTAAAGAATCGGGACCTAGCTCTGGCCTCTCTCGGCTTTTGCTCAAATTTGATTGGCTGGTATACTCTGCCCACGTTAAGAAAATCGGCTCTGGTCAGAGGTTGCGATCATTGGTGCTGATCGACTAAAAGGATCGAGGCCTCTGGGGACGAGAATGTTATTCTAACTTACTACTATTTTTCTTTATTTACTTATTTCAGTTTATGCTTTCTATTTAGCCATTGCATTGTTTTAATATATTAGCTGTCTTGTATCCTTTCTGTGTAATAAAGAAGACGTATTATATGAATATATTGTCAGTTCCAGTTCAGTTGTACATCATCCGTTGCAAGCAAAGCAGCGCTAAAAAAGTGCTAGCTAACCGAGCAGTGAGGCTACTGGCCCTTTGAGAATACTGAGTCCAAAGACACATTCTAGACCCCAGAGCCTTTGGGTTGACCAGCTGACGCGAGGCGCATGCAAATTCTACGCTATGTTCTAAAAACCAAAATGGCGGCGCCACTGAATAAAGACTTTGCTTCAGCTAAAGCTGCAAAGACTGCGACCTCTGTTTAAAAAAAATGTGTTAGCGATTTTACCCACAGGTTTTTTAATTCTTTGCAAGTCCTGTGATCTTTCAGAAACATTTTAGGCAAATTTTAGTTGGAAGGAAGTCCTCATCTTAATTCTTCTAGCCCCTCGATTCTTCTTATTTTCTTTCCAGCTGTTCTTTCTAACAAGTCTATGCGATCATTGATGTTAAACAGACGGGAATTGCAGTTACAGCGTTACACATTTTTTTCAGGGTTTCGCCCATGGTTGCCTTGTTGTGTAAACTATTTTCTTCTGTATGTTATTCTCGACCTCAGAGCCTGTTTCCTTTTTCACGTCAACCGCCAGCCGCCACCTCGCGCCGCAAGCCTGTTTAATTTTTCGTGTGGAAACGGAGATTGAAGCAAGCATAAGCATTAGGGCAATTACGTAAGATTCACTGGTCCCAAGTCCTTCTTGCGTAAAACAGGATATCTCGCAAAATAAATACACCTTATGCGATGGTTTAACATAATATATAAACATTATAATCCATCAAAATTTTTTCTCGCGCGCGATTGGTCTAAACACGTCACGTGACGCAGCCAAAACTGGGGAATATCCGGGTGATATTCCCCAGTTTTGAAAATTTGCATTTCACGTTCGCAGGTTCAGTTTTCGTCCCAAATAAATTGCTAAATTAAATAAAACTGATTGTTTTGAACAGACTAGAAATATTTTTGAACGCCAACATAATTATTTTGATGTTTAACAGCTTGGCCGACCGAGATCTTCCACGGCAAACAGAGCGGCCTTGTGAAAAAATATTTGAAGGATAATAACTACAATAGCCTCCATTTGGCTTCAAAAATATGCTCGGATATTTGTCCTTGGACATTATCTGTTCCTCGAAGCTCACAGTTTTCCTCGAGCTTCGCTCTCGGAAAACTGTTCGCTTCTCGGAACAGATAATGTCCGCGGACAAATATCCGAGCATATTTCCTCGCCAAATGGAGGCTATTGTTTTTATTATCCTTCAAATATTTTTTCACAAGGCCGCTCTGTTTGCCGTGGAAGATCTCGGTCGGCCAAGCGGTATTTGAGACGAAAACTGGACCTGCGAACGTGAAACGCAAATTTTCAAAACTGGGGAATATCACTTGGGGAATATCACTCGGATATTCCCCAGTTTTGGCTGCGTCACGTGACGTGTTTAGACCAATCGCGCGCGAGGAAAATTTTTTGATGGATTATAAATATAGATAGATAGGCTGGCCTAACAGTGGAGCTTCCTGAATTCTCATATTCAAGATGGGCCAATGCAATAAAAATATGACCAACTTACCAAAGGGTGGTAGCTGTCCTCCTGAAAACAACAAGTAAAAAATCAATTAATACATTACAGGTGAAAACAGATAGAAAGTGGTCAAACTCTTATTGCCAAATCCAAGAGAAATTACTCTTTGTTCGAGATAGAGGGGAGTTCGAGATAAGGGAGTTCGAGATAGCGGGGTCCTACTGTAGAATAAAGTTAATCCACAAAATGAAATCGAATTTACTATACCGTAAAATTCCGTTAATTGCTTGAAAAATTCCGAGAAAATCTTCACACTTCACAACGCCACGAGGTTCAAAGCATCGGCAAAAGCAGTCCTGATTTCTCCTCTCTAAGATATGCATACACGGTATTCCACTTTATAGGCAGTCCAGTTTCTTTAGGCTATTATCTTTCCATGTCTGACGTTTAGGTGTGTTGTCTTTCCGAAAACCCGATAATTGCCTTGAAACTCCATCTTTAACCACGCCGCCAGTATGTTTGATTACAAATTACTTCATGTAAAAATGTCATGTGGTGCGACGTACGTACGTACGGCGCACGCGCCCGCGAGCCATTCCGCTAGTCATGACCATGAAAAATGATCAACATGGATCTACTATGCGTATGGGGCTCCACTAGCACGGGCCCGTTCTAGGAGCTCCGCTATAATGCGCGCGGATTTTTTGCGAGTTGCGTAGTATTTTTCCGAGACCCATAGGGGCGAGGAAAACTGCGAGCAATGGGCAAAATTTCCGCGCGTATTATATGTTAAACTATCGAATAAGAGATTTATTATTCCACTGCAAAATTTCCCTATTATTTTGCTATTTTCTGTATTCGCTCTGTTCTAAACCGGTCAAACCAGGACACTACAGTGTAACACGCTCTCATATTTTACGCGTTCTCTTGACCTAATATGGTGAAATGACATAATAGTGGAGTAATAATTAAACTTATAAGGATATAAAGCGTAGGTCACCCAAGCTCTTGATAATTGTTGACAATGATAAATGTGTCAACAAAAGAGACATTAAATCACGTTCTTTCGTATTTATTAATATCAATTCACTATTGTCGATTTTGAAACCAAAAACAGAACAAAACAATTTCGAATTTTTCGATATTTAAGAAAACATTTCCGAAAAAATTACGAAAACTTCGCAATTTCCCGCGCTTACACAAGAGGGACCGTAGAACGAGTGTTTTAATTGGCCAAAGATATGACTCCCTTGTGCGTACGCTGTGTTCCGTTTTCACTTGAATAATGCGAACGCAAGCATAAGCTCAAGCACAAGGAAACGAAACTTTTTTGATCCTTGCGCTTGTACTTATGCTTTCGTCACGCCCGTTTTCACGGTGAAATAAGGGCTCTTGTGCTTGCGCTTATGCTTCGGCTTGTGCTTGCATCGTTAGTGAAAACCAGGCTTAATAGTTCAACAACTGAACATATATATCTGTTCGAAAAACTGCAAACCTGCTGGCAGTCATTTTTATTTGCTTTTTCAAAATTGGCGTCTCCCGCCATTTCCATGCCTAGCAATAGTATTGAACTCTATAATTCAGTTTTGCACTTTAACCTCAATATGCAATCGTCTTTGAACAATTAGAATCCAGAAATTTTGTTGAGCATATTATAAATTAGACAGTTGTAATATGTAGATGAGATTTACGAAAAGCGTTTTGTTTAAATCAAGATCGATCATCAATCAAATGAAGATAACATAAGAAACTACAGATTTTGTTCCATGTAGACAGATTATAGTTAACAAGCCCCATTTACACGACATTCATTTTGGGTCCGGTACTCCTAAATTTTGGCACTCGGGCCGATAGTTTAGGACACGGCCCGCTTCATTTACACGACCAAATATGCAAGCTATATTGAGCTGTTTAATCCTTCTGCGCTTGAGAGAGGTATGCATACATATCATCCCTGTTCTTTTGCCTGGTTTGACATGTTGAAATGAATCAAGTCGGAGAGCTGTGATACGAGGGACATTTGCTTCTGGGTGCAAATAACAAGAAAAATTAGCGTTCAAAAACGAATTATTGATAAAACAGTGTAAAAAGCCTGTATCTCATAATACAGCCGAGCCAAAGAAGATCTAATAATTATTCTCACTGTGTCCCTCGCGCAGAAACGCCCCTTACTCGCCCGTGCATCCGTTAGCCCATGGGGGTGTTTCTTATGCAAATCAGTTACTGGTTTTGTATAAAAGGATGTTTTTATCCAGTTTATTCATCTCTTCGTTCATTCAGCCACCAGATCCGCTTGGCGCCCCTCCCTCCTCCTCGCAGCGATGACTTCAGTTTTTCTGAGCTCTCGCTCCTTTCCGCCTCCGGGCTCGCTTCTTCCCATATCTTATTCCAGCCTGGGGCGTTCGGGAGTGAGGGTCCCAGTGGGAATTTATTACTAAGCCATATAAGCAGAAAACGGCATTGTAATACTAAAAACCGCATTATTGAAATACCGAGGGGTCAAAATTAAACATGGCGCATGATGTGAATTTATCAACATGCATGTACTGATACATCTCCTCTAGCTCTAGCTAAAATAATGCTACTGCTATGAATGACTATTCCTCAGTAATTTACATGAAGCAAATTACAAGGGTCGAACAAAGCCGTAGTTAGTGTCCAAAATGGAAAACGGCATAGACAAATCAGTCACGTCGGTTAAAATACTCGCTATAAGAAACAAGTTTTACTACCCGTTGTTGTTATAAGCCTTATAATAAAATCTATAACTTCAAACGAGTGGAAATCCGACTGATTACTCTGTCTCTCAGGCCATTTATATTCCTCTTAATTAGGCCAAGCTTTTACGGCATGAAGACATATCTCGTCAGGACACACCGTTTGCGCATATGTGATTGGAATTTTGGCGCCCCTGGAACGAGAATGCATCTCTTTTTGGCATGCGGGCCAACAATTTTGCATTTACACGGCAAAAATCAAGCAGGCCGTGCCCTAAACTATCGGCCCGCGTGCCAAAATTTAGGAGTGCCGGACCCAAAATGAATGTCGTGTAAATGGGGCTTTTAAAGTCATTGGCATTAGCTTAGAGTTTGAATGAATAATGAATTTACACATCTGAGTACAATTCTAGGAAATGTCTCCAAACCTGTCTTAAAGTTGACGAGTAAATGTTTACGAAGGCAGCTCCAGAAAGACATATATAGTTCAACCAGTCTGGTGTCCAAGTTTCAATTCTAGTTTCAGTACAGTTACACTTTCAAAACCAGGCGTTTAATAACTATATAACTAAGTGTTCGTTTACAGTAGAAATACACATATGTACATGTGCTGTGTATATATGTTGTTCAAACTTTATGTAAGTGAATAGAAGAAAAACGCTTTCGGTTCTACCATAAAAGAAACGTTGTCATGAGCAAGCGGCTGTGTAGTGATACGAAGAAACGGTTGAAATTATATTTTTGTCATGCTTAAAAGTGGACCATTTTTCACCTCAGCTCTATAGTTTATAGCTACCTAACAACTGTTAGCTATAAACAGCATTTAGCAAAATCAGAAAAAGATAAAATTGCCAAGTCCAAGCCCACCAGCGAGACAATGAAAGGGATTGGCATAACGATGAACAAAATACACCTTTTCCGTCGTTCGGCTTCGTCGTTATGGCCACAACGGTAATTACGGAAGTACCAGCACAGAGCAGCACTGAAAAAGAGGAACGGAGTTCCACAGAAAACATCAAAGGTTGGATCCAAGATCTTGATCCCCCGGCCATATTTCCTTATCGGACAATGAAAAAAGAAAAACTTGGCAATAACTGACTGAGGGAAGGCTTCCAATACCACTTTCATCGAGTTTATCCCAATACATAGGTCGTCGTAAAGCTTGTCATGGCTTTCGTCGTTTCTGCGGTTGAGGCAGATTCTCCAAACGTACAATGACATGCGCACGGCGGAAATGATGCACCCGATGATTGTAGAGTATAGTAGGGCTTTATATGCAGACTCCTTAGGATTATAAAACAACCTTCCTTTGTAGTACTCCACAGTTGTGGTCATGTCAACGGACTTGTCCAGTATTTCATATATAATCAAAAAAGCGTTGATTACTGAATAAAAACAGTTGTTTCTGCAATTCATTTTAGCGCGCAATAGTAGAAGCCAACGGTTTACTTGTTGCCCAAGGAATGTGGATTTCAGAACAAGAGTCTGTAAAAGTTTGAACTGCCAATCATGTGTAACCTCAACCCTGATTGGCTGCCACTACAAAGCGGTGTCAATCAGCAGTCATATATTTGTACATGAATGGATGGCAATGTAAAATGATGCCGGGTTATTCTCGGAATCGGGTCTGCGAGGTATCTGTTCTCGGCTGTAGACAATAATTTTCATAATTGATAAGACCGCGTTTCGAGCCCTTGGTGGGTACTTTAACATGTACCTCAGGACGAGTTCTGGATTCCATACCTTAGATCGATGGGTCATCTTTGAAATGGCAATTCTGTATCATACCAGTGGTAGTCGTTTCGATATATTGGTGGTTTTCATCAATGTTACAAAAACTATTTGCTTGCATAAACAACATCAGAAAATTAACAGCTTATAGAACAGGAAGAATGAAACGTTGTGTTCAAATTATAGCTTTGTAGCATTTTTCGTAACCGAGTTATTACGAAAATAATTTTCAGAAAATTAATTACAGTACTTAGTATGCAGCCGCCATGTTGGTGTCCTTTAGAGGGGACACAAATATGGCGGCCATAAAATTGCACAAGAAGTAGAGTAGATTCCACCAGCAATTATCATCAGCTTGCACTTCAAAGCTCTTTAGATATCACTTCTCAATTATTATCACGTCTGAAAATTTAAAAATGACATAAAACATCCGTTTTTGTGACAGTTCGGAAACACCGGGACATCACAAATTTAAAAATGCTTCATTTTCAAATCGATACCAAACTTTGCATAGAGATTAATGTTTTGTATATCTAATATGTGAAATGAAAAGCTTTGTAGAAATTACACAGTTTAGATTTTAGAATTTTGATGACACCAGATACAAACCACCAATTGGGCCGTTGGTCCAGAACTGGTTATCACCTAGGAGTATATTTCCATAATGAAAAGGAGCATTCTGATTGGTTCCCTGGGCGGTCCAAATTTCACATATTTTCTTTTTTTAAACATTGGGAAAAGAACACTGTTTCCAGGAAAGAGGTTAAACAATGCGTTAATGTTGTGTAACATCGTCGCGCGTGCGTTTGCCGACAATCAGGGATGTCTATATTTTCAGCAAAGTTGTATAGAGGCATGCAATATAATAAAATCTTCAGTGAACTAGCCTGTTCGGTCTTTATTGGGGAAATATTGTTCCCGTTCTTTATTTATTATTTTCTTTTTGCAGTCGCCTCGGTCATAAACATGCAAAAAAGGAACTCGTCCAATATTTCTGCAATACAGACTTCACGCCTCTATGTACTATGACAGTTTTATGAATTCATCGTTGCCATTCTTGGAATTAGAAGTGTTTGTTTAGTTGTTATAAAAACCGCAAGCAATGACTGCCCGATAACGACGAACTGTATCAGCCGATATATATCCCCCAAGCGACATCCCCGGCCCCAATAGGTGTACATATATATACTTTATTCTCGCAAATGGATTTCATGGTATTACCTGCGAATCGCAAAACACGTAACCTAAACATTTATCCATGAAACGAACCATAATTTACTATACTGTATATAGAATCAGGATCATAGTCTAACGCATGCTCTGGTTGGCTAATTGTTTTGTACGAGGCTTTCTGAACAAAGTTATGGCGTCACGAAGTTCCTTAATTATAAAATAAATAATGCTTTGATCCATAATGGCTTGGGTGAGGTTCGTAGAATTCGAAAATATTTTGGCCGGCAATTATCTCTGTCATCAGGCGTATGCACCAGGCTTTATAAAACAACCAGGATCAGCCATGATACGACACACGCCCTGATTGGCCGTCCTACGTGTATCAATAGTCTTGCTGAAACACGCCCAGCGAAGGCTATTGTTCATTATTAAAAACTGAACCATTGGATAATGCATTTCTAGAGTTTTGATTGGCTTAGAGGCCATGGGATATGAGCCATTATACCATGAACGCATCGGCGAGAAAGAGAGCTGAATTTTATTCTCTCTCCAAGGAACAATGGCCCCCGGAGAAAATTGTTTCACGGCAGAATTGACTGAAGACGAAGTAACAAAACTGCTAGAAAATGCAGCAAAGTTTGGAACGAAATATTTAATGGGAAATGCTTGAAATTGTACAACAAATGCAACTGAACGCACACTAAAGGAAGCCTGAAGCAATTTACGGGAAAGTCCGGAAACCAATACAAATCTGCACAAATTCGTTCAAAATGAATGAATTGCACTACAAATTTAAGCTTAACCTATTCAGTATTGTTACCTTGTATTTCGAAGAGGCTTGTTAATTCCAGCTGGAATAAGCTTTTAAAATCAGCACAATAAGTTAAATATCCATCAGAGACGAAGCATTGAAAACAATATCACAGTTCGTCAAGCGTTGGTAATGGTACAATCAAAGCCCGGCGGATCACTTCACAGTGAAATTATCTTGGAAGGTCACTCTTTTTCTCTCCATCCATGAAGATATTGACTCTTTCCTTTGCTCTTTACTTCAGTGAACTTGATTTCAACTGGCTCAGTTTCGCTCGTCTCAACACAATTCCGCAGACGTGCACGATTTGCTCGCCGTATAAACAACCCGTTCAGCTGTCCATCAGTTCAACTTGTAAAATGAAAAATGTTCAGCTCCACATTTGCACAATTTTCCAGAATATACGAAACTTTAAAAGAAACAGCGAATATTAATCCGAAGAAAATTCAGTCTTGCAGCTCTATTTTCATTCAGCTTGTTTACCGAACAGACCGAAGACAGCGCCGGTCGCCAGACGTTTGCCGCCGTTTTCATACAAAGCATGCTTCATTTAATCGAACTGAAAAATCCCTAAAAATCACCTGAAGTGACTAAAGTTTTTAATAAAACAATTATTCCATTCGCTCTTGTTGGATACGAGATGATTATAGCCAACTCGCGCTACGCGCTCGTTGGCTATCTATCATCTCGTATCCAACGCGGGCTCATGGTATAATTGTTAAATGTATTATTTCTTTGAAACATACGTGTTACGTCATCCTCCAGTGGATGTAAAACCGTTCTTCTGAATAGGGTGGTGTGCATGTTTTATAAATGGCTGAAACTAACTTAAGCATAGTCCGCCAGATAACGACGAACTAGATCGGACTTCATGGTTCTTTTGGGGTTCAATTTAATTGGGGCCGGGAATATCGCTTTGGGAATATTGGCTGATAAATAGCCTGCGTAATAAACTCTCTGGGGGGGTGGGGTGGGGCATGGAAAGGAGGGAAAGAGCAATAGCATACCTCAGCCAGAGAGCTTGCTACGCAGGCTATTTATCAGCCAATATCCCCCAAGCAATATTCCCGGCCCCAGTTAAATTGAACCCCAAAAGAACCATAAAGTATAGAAGGGGGAGGGGGATGGGTTGTCAAAAATGGGGGTGGGTCTAAAGCATTCAACAGTACAAAAGGGTCATTTCTGTTAAATGAGTTAGGAATAATTATAAAAGCAATATATAATAATGATAAGAACCTTCCCAGAATCCTTTGCAACTGGATTTTTTCAATGCCAAATAACTTTGTCAATTTGAGGCCCAGAGGGATGAAACTCCATAAGGGAATGACACTTATCATAAAATAACTCTCATATCAAACTTGGTGTGATGACGTCATTAGTCACGTGACCACGCCCGAAAATGCGTTTTTGTTTACTGTGAGAACAGGCCTCTATCAATTGAAAAGCAATCAACGTAGTCAGCAAGACATTGATGTGGGGCATTTTGAAATGGCCAGTTGACATCTGGCATTTTAAATTTAAGGGGGCTATACACGAGAGCAAAAATTTGTGAAAATTTGGTTCTGCGATATCTCATAAAGCGTAAGGTGCATAGCAACCAAAATCTACATGTTGATAGATGTTTATGCGAAGAACACGTTTTTGGCAACTTTGTAAGTGTGACGTCATCAGTCACGTGACCAGATTGCTTTGAATATTTACATTGCTTTAAAAGTACATTATGCTCAACAAAACAGCAATTTTTTTGAAAAAAATGGTAAATAATTCAGTAAGGTTTGTTAAAAGGGCGATTATTATTTTTTTCTTTTAATGATAAGCAGATTATGCATTATACCATGTTGGCTTGCTCTACTGTTCATTGGTTTTTAAGGTAAAAACTAAAAGCAAACTTCGATGAGAGGTTTGAGCTTATCCTCTTCCTATATGATGTGACAGTTTTTTTCTAAAATCTCCGCTATATTCATAGAATGGATTTGCTTTTGCCTTAATAACCGACAGGGACTGGGTTCGAAAGCCTGGGTCGAGGTGTGGAACGAGACACTATTGCTATCTTACATGACGTACTCAGCGCTGACCAGCGGTTACCCAGATTGATTTGTGCTCCGTTTTGCTCGAGGTTTGCATGTAGTGCTTTTGGACAGCCAACAAAACTGCTTTTGATGTTGGTTGCTCAAGTCGAGTCATCAGCTGTTGAGGGAAACAGACTGAGCTACCAGTATTCAGTAAGTGTTTCATTCGGTGGAAAACCTTGGCGTACAAATCTGGAGGCAGACCAGGGCTTTTGGCGAGATGTAAGCTTACCATTCATGGCGCTGGAACTCACGTACACGTTTACGTGAAAACATCGGTCTGTCGTTACCGTTTAAGCATTTTTAAGGACTGGACTTCTTTATCGAGACATAAGTTGAGGGAATGATCAGCAGTTCTATATAAGGTAAGTTCATTCGCGAAAATATATATTGCTTCGCCCTGGCCACGATGTTTGGTTTGGTTTTGACAGATACTGTGGGAAATGATTAAATTTAGTTTTACTGAGGAAACTAACTGCATGCAATAGCATGGTCGCTATTTTTGTCTGCTTTCAGTGATGCTTTCATGAAAATTATATTAGTTGCTCGATTGTACAGAGTTACAGAGAATTGTGTCGCCCACGCTGGGTTCAAAATTATTTTTCTCGCTTGACTGTTCTAAAATAAATCGATTTGTCACTGGGTTAAAAATTGTTTTTGTTGCTGGAATGTCCAGAGTTAAATTGGGTTCAAAATTATTTTTGTCACTGCATGGGTTCAGAGTTGTTTTGCTGTTTGTTTTTGTCTGGACCATTCAGCGTTGTTAAATGCCATGCTACATGTAGTTGTAGCTTCAAAATTACTGTATTTTGCTTGACATTGGGATAAAAATTATGTTTGACTCTGTGTATTTTGTTGCTGGACAGTTTTAAGCTGGGTTTTGTTGCTGGGTTTGCTCTCACTTGAAAACTATTTTTATCCATGCTGTGGCACTGTCTTGGATATTATTTTAGTTGCTACATGTATATGTACATGTAGATCATTTGTATGCAACTTTATGATGAAATCGCTGTACTAATTCTTGCACAGAGCTATATGTTTTCATCCAGCTAAGATGTTACCCATTTTTGCATGTGCCAAGTTTATCAGCCAAACTTAGCAAATTCTGTCAAAAACAAATTGTGGAGGACAATAGCAAATGCATTAAAATACCACTTTTATGTATAAATGCACTGGGAGACGCGGTGGCCTAATGGTTAGTGTGCTGGACTCCGGACTGAGTGGTCCGGGTTCGAGCCCTGGCCGGTGTGACTGTATTGTATTCTTGGGCAAGATACTTTACTCTCACAGTGCCTTACTCTACCCAGGAGTATAAATTGGTACCGGCAACAGGGGTAACCTGCGATGGACTAGCATCCCATCCAGGGAACCCCACTAACTCAAACTCCCAAGGGAAACAAAAAATAGTTTGAGTTAGTGGGGTTGGTATTAAATTTCAAGTACCCTGTTAATAATTAATAAGGTATTGGGGTTTTATTATTCATTCACAAGTCATTTTTGGTACAATTAGTTTGTTTTATAAGTTAATGATGTTGTCTTTCGATGGTGAAGTTAAGTGGTTCAGAATAATTTCGTGACTAACAGATCAGGCTCTCAGTTACTCCGGAAACGAATTACCCTGCTATGTCAACAGTGATCGACCAGATGTTTATCGGTCTTTCATGGGCTTGAATTATGTTTCCATACATTATCACGTTGTTATCAACAAGCTATGTTCTGACACTCTGTGGTTTACTGATCAACGTAAAAATAGAGTTTGAGTTGTCGGGGTAAATTTGAGCCAAGGAAAGGAATAATTAGTTTGAGTTAGCGGGGAGTTCCTTACTGTACTGCCAATAGTTTTCATAATTATGGATTGGTTACACTTACTAGACGTGACCATTGTAAATTAAGTCATTATATTAATAGTTGTATGGACACAACCAACTTGCAAGAACATTAATTAATAATTTATTTACTCTTTGTTTTTTTTTGCAGGATATTACATTCATAGCCCTCAGGAAGCCAGTAAGCTTCTGACCAGGCACTACCTACAGTTCAATATGTACTGTAAGCCATCAATGATGCAGTTTACATTAAGTGACTTCCAGAATAAATTAGACCTATTTAACGTCCGTGAATCATTCCATGTTTCCAACATTTGTCTTAACAAGTAATGTAACAAGGGGACCTAATATAATTATGATTTCTTCATAGGCCCCCTTTTTTTATTATTATTGTAATGTTTTATATTTTTTGTGTGGCAAATTACCACTCATTTCAATGCTACGCAACCTTCGAAACCAAAATTCACTTGGCAATAGATGTCTCGTCGTATCGTTATGCATGATTGACGGAAGTGTATTGTCAACTTTACAGTCGGAGGTTTGACTCCTACCTACGTTTGTAACCTCCTACGCAGACAAATTTGCATGATTTTCACAGCAATTTCTAAACCCCACTAAAACTAAACTTAAGGGCCGCAGTAGTTAATGGTATCATATTTACCACTTTTCCATTATGACAATTAAATTATATATTGCTTTTATTCCGGTTCCACTTGTAATAATAATAATAATAATAATAATAATAATAATCAGTTCCATGGAGTACAATTCCCTTAGTCTGAATCAGGGCGCAGGAAAGGATGGGCGGTGAAACGCGCACTGCGCTCTTGTGCGATGTTTGATGCGGAGCGAGACTGGGTCGAGCGCGCTCAAGAGCGCTCGAGTTTAAAACATGTTGGCAAATGAAGTTCAATAGCTGATGCAGAAAAGGGATTGCTACAAGAGAACGGTACGGGATTTACACTTAGTTTTTGTACAATGAACATGTCAACATGTTGGTAAAGCTGTTTATTAGATATTAATTGTTAAATTATTATTGTTATAGTCAATCAGGGCTCTATTTAAACTAGCCATGCTAAATTAGATGCTCCTGAATAAAATATTACAGTGCGACTACTGTAACCGGGGCCACCTAGGCAATGAAAACTAATCACATATTGTAGAGCAGAATAGAGAAATTCAACTTAATTCCACGTTGAAAGGTTGTATTGAGCTGAAAACTTATTAGCTCAAACAACTGAAGTTGAAATTCTTCGTTTCCATTCTGTAAGATGGTTTGGTTTTCTGTCTGAGTGGCCCCGGTTATAGTAGTCGCACTGTAATGTGGCGTACCCATACTAAGCACTGTAATTTTCCGAATATTTTTTTCGATAACTTCGTTGCAATGAACACTGCCAAATCAAAACTTGGGGAATATATTTCTTTCCACCTACTCTACAATCTCTGAGTTTTTCTGATGTTTTTTATGCACGCAAAACGATCTTGTTATTTTGGTGAAAACGATCATCGCCGCTCAATCCAAAATCTTCAGCAGTTTATCCAATGCAACCTCTCGGCTCCTGTTTCAGAACATTTTAACCAACCAGCGGACTGATCTTAGAAGCCAATTTTGTGAAAGTAAAAATATTAATAATAATAAAAATGAAGTTGTAGTAAAATGACGACATCGTGCAACCTCAAGTTAAGCGTGGGTCCCGCAGTCCCGCAGTCCGCAGCCCGTAACTCCGCCTCCCTTGCCCGTACGCCCAACTCTGGTACCCAGATTTCTCTCGTCCACATTCCAAGTTCGTTGTTCATGACGTGCTTACACGTCGTATTTTAGGCGTTGAAAATGGGAGGTTCTCAGTCTAACTTATCTCCTAGGCCACTGGGGTTTGATTATATGTGTATAGCCGTTCGCCCGCCAGATAAACTTCGCATCATTAATGGCACAGATTATGAAATAAGCATCATCCGGCAGATAATCGAAGAAACATGGCAGCAAGGAATACAGAGAGAAACGTTCGAGCTAAATGGTGTACACGAATTCAAGTTGAGAGGGTATCCATTTGTGCTGAACATTTCATCAAACGATGCCGTGCTCTCGAGGAGAATGGCCGGCAGTGTTCTACACAGGCTTTATCGCGATGGATGGAAGCTTCTAATGTCCAGTGACCTGACAAGAACCGCCGATCTTACGACGTGGTTCTTTAAGAAAGTGCCAGTTGCAATATTGACCTCTCGGCCATTTATGGTCGTGGGCCTCAGCAGCACTGACAGTTTAATGATACTCAACGCACCGGTCGATCTCCACCAAACGTTCAAAGACGTGCTCGACAAATCATGGCCTCGTGGAATACAAAGATGGTCCTATGATAATTCCGTGTTGTTGATCAAGTTGAAAGGCACCCCCTGGCACCCAGATGGTGACGAAACCGTCCAGTCAAGAGTTATCCTGCAGACACTTGTCAATGATCTGCACGTTAGACAGTGGAGTTTGTATGGAAATTCCAATCTTAAAAGTGGTACTAACACTCTGTTTTTTGAGCATGACCCAAACATTGCACTAGGGCAGCCTTCTCCAGCACACTTTACAATAAGCCTCAACAAGCACGATACACTAAGGTTGATTGGCATCCCAGACAGTTTGATTTCTGCTGTCCGTGACGTCATCCAAACCTGTTGGTGCAGAGGCATCCAAGAAGAGTCGCGGTACTTTGAGAGCTGGGAATTCAAACTGCGGGGAAACCCTTGGTGGGCATCAGGTGAGGAAGCGGTGGACTCGAGATTTCTGATATTGAAGCTGATTGAAGCCATGCAAGCATATGGATGGAGCATCATCGCCAGTATTGCCAGCTCAAGGAAATTGTCAGATAAAAGTGCCCTGCTTTTCAGACAATCTCAACCGAGACAGTCTCCAGTTTTCTGCATTAGCTTGAACGAGACTGATAAACTGCGGCTGATAAATGCACCAGAAGATGTCACAAAGGTATGTGCTAATGGAGTAGTTACATCAGGTTTACACAAATGTGTAAATGTTTAGTTGAAAAAGGAAACATCATCTTGAATATTACTATGAATCAGAAAAGTGTGAACACCAGGGGCAGATCCAGGAATTTTAGAAAGAGGGGGCCATATAAATTTCTATGAGAGACAATCTGGGTGCGCATTCTTTTCTAGGGGGGTCCGGTGGCATGCCCCCCAGGATAATTTTGATAATTTACACGTAAGTACTCTGAGATGCAATCTGGTGCATTCTGGGCCCTTGAATTTGGCAAATGCCAGGATCCCATATTGAACATAAAGAAAAAAAGAAAAATATATTGAAGAAAAATATATCTCAGGTAATGAAAGCAAAAGCTCTGAAAATAAAACAAAACCCGGATTTCAAACTACCATCCGGATAGACGTTGTTAAAAAAAACTCAGACAAAAGGAGGGGGGGGGGGGGGGGCGCAGCCCCCTCGGACCCTCCCCTAAATCCGCTCCTGAACACTGATTTAATTTGGAAGCAATGGAATCACTGCAGGAATAGCCTGCGAGCAAGCTCTCTGGGGTTTTTTGGGGGGTGGAGGGCGGGGAGGCGGGAAAGTGAAAGAGAGCTTGCAACGATGTCTCAGAGTTTTGAATATCTGCGCTCAAAAAATCGACGCGAAATGCTGATTGGTGGAAATTAATTAATTGATGACGTCTTCTTAGTAAACATGACGCTTTAGTGTTTATCACTCATGCAGAAAAATTAGTTCAGGTATTTTTGGAAGTAAACTTCGAAGGGGCACGTACTAAATATTTTTTCTGTTCAGCGCTTTGAAAATGCTTTCCAAAGAGACCTCTCTCGAGTCAAATGGTACGGTAGTTCCGGAGAAACAACATTTTTCGTAGCATACTGGGAAATACTACACACTGGCTTTTGTAATTAAATATGCAAAATCTTGCAACAGAAATTTCAGAGCGGAATTTCTAACAAACGGGGAACAAATATTCTAGCTGTCCTGCGCTTTGAAACCCCTATCGATAGAGATGTTTTTCGATTCGACCCGTTTAGTACTTTTCGAGAAACGACTTTCGAGCATGTGAGATCGAATACAAGGCATTGCGTTACGTAGAAAATTGAGACGACCACGAAGTTTCAATTGACCAAATTTTGACAGCTCAAAAGCTGGAAACGGCGGGGGGTTTTGGGGGGCGGCATTCAAAATTCTGAGACCTTAGTGCAAGCTCTCTTTCCCCCGCTCTTTCTCTTTTCCCCCCAAAAAGGCCAAGAGAGCTTGCTCGCAGGCTACTGCAGGAAAAAATAGACCAATTTTTGGCAAAGGCAAAGCCAAGTGTGGTTTTGTGACTATTCTTGCTGTTTGATCTTGCATGTGATTGATAGATACAAAATTGACATGTCAAAGTTACATGTACATGTATATCAAAGTGTTCATGCTTTTCTGATTCGCACAGTACATGTACATGCAAATCTTGCAATCTTACAAACATGACATCATATCACAGCAGATGTAACAGTGTTACAGCATTATCTTCGTAAGGACTGGCACAGGGGGGGGGGGGATAGAAACTCCTTATAAATGGTTTGCATAATTATGGAACATAGTGGTGCCGGGCAACCGAGCGTGCGCAGTAGCACTCAACTAGTTGCTAAGAGGATTGTCGCACAGGAACTTATTAACAATAAAAAAGCTTGTCAGGCAAGAAATTCACACCTAAAATTAGTATGCATGATAACAAAAAGGTGTTTTTCCTTGGTTGTTTTCGCTTGAAAACGAAGACGTGTTATTTTCGTTGTTGTCTGATTTCTCTTCGCCTCGTGTATTACTATAAACATTTTCATCCGACTTCGCTTCCCGTTCCAGTAGTAGCACTACTAACCGTATCTGAAAGACTCCCGCTGTAGCATGTACGTTGTACATTGTAAATGCAGCTCAGACAGATTTTTCGCTTGTTGTTTCACGCTGCCAATATATTTTCTTGGCAGCGTGAAAGATCAGGCCAAAAATCCGCCAGCGCTGTGTTTGCAGGCTACATGTACACGCGTACAGCTCCACGCTGCGAGGTTGAAAAAGTTTCCCGGGTTAGAAAACAATGAAGTTTTGGTTGACGTCATTCTTAGCAACGGCTTGATTGACACACGATTCGCACTGTTGGTCTGTTGCCCGGCACCGCTATGTCCTCAAAGAAAAGTGCCGGCTTTCTATCCCCCCCCTGGACTGGCACAATGCAGCTTGGTCCATGGTGTGATTTTCTGTTTCATAATAATAATTATACATAATTATCAATTCCAGTAGCACAGTGATTTCACAAAACTATAAAATTCCGATAATAACTATCCTCTCCACCCCCCCTCCCCCTTTAGAAAAAAGAAAACAAAATAAAATAAAAATATACAATTATGTATGTACCAAGGCTGTGCTCTATTAAGAAACATTGCAGGGAGTTCGGGCTCCCAACCTTACAAGCTACACTGTACATGTAGGGTGCTTGGCACTCAAGATTGGTTGCCCAAAAGAAAAAAAATCATGATTAATTCATTAGTGTACATGTAATTAATTAATTAACCAATAAATAATAATAATAATTATTATGGTATACATGTACGTGTATTATTATTTATTACAAGAATGCATCCCCATTACATCCCCTTCCTGATACATTGAATCGCTGAGAAAAGGCACTATAGAAATGTATTACATGTACATGTACATGTACATGTATTATTATTATTATTATTATTCCAGATGAAAGCCTCCAGTTTCGCTCTCTGTACTAATAACCTAGAGGGCTGAATTACTGAATTCTGATTGGTAATAAGATAGAAGGCATTTTTCGTTTGTTTTGCTTTATCCGGGGCAAAATTACTCCAAAGATTTCCAAAGATTGTCCAAGGACTTCAGAAGAGTGCAAAGTTCACCCAAACCCTTCCGAAGATTGACCCAAAGATTTTCGAAAATCACTGAAAGTCCTCCGAAGATCTTCAAACAAGTGTCAATTGTTTTGATTTTTTCTGCATTGTTGATTCAAAACACGTTCAAATGAAATGTACGAAGCGATAGCTTGGTGACCAAGCATTTATAAGTAGAGAGAAGTCTGGGCACCACATCATGCGATCGTAAGAGTTTGCATTCGTGTATTCGGTGGTGCGAGGATCTTTTGATGTTTGGGAACTTTCAATAACAGAAAACTTGAAGCAGGACAATAATTCAAAAATCCAGTGGATAAAGTTGCCGTGCAAGAAGTAAAAAACATTGAATGGTCGGCCATTTGCCACGCAACTTGAAAGAACCATGAATTGAAAAGAACTACAGAGGAACAAGATTTGCCGATGAAAGTTTTTGACACAAACAGCTCCTTGAGCAACTACCGGTCATGAATGCAATGATTAACAACAACATACTTTCAGTTTGTTATATGTTTATTCAGTAACATCTTAAGATATTTTTATGAATATTAATTAGGCCGCTGAGAACCCTAATCGCAGATGGTGCCGTAGATAAGCCGCACCCCCGATTTTTAACCCAGATTTCGAGTAAAAAGGTGCGGCTTATACATGGAGTTTTACGGTACATGTATTCCTTCTGATAAATCATAATAATTATAGAACCCTGTGATGATGATATCCCCCCCCCCCCCAAAAAAAAATACAACTTAAATAATGATTATCAATATTGGACGAGGTTGAGCAAAATATCGTGATTTGTCAGTGGCGATCTGCGAGACACTGACAAATCACGATATTTTGCGATAACCGAGTTCAATATTATTGTTTTATCATTCGATCTAATTATTTTCAGGAAGCGGGAAGCCTTGATGAAGTTATCGCAGAAGTCGGCATTTCTTCTCAATTCAATAATTTATTCTGTCGACTGTAAATTATACATAAACATACAACACATACAGTAAATTCAACTTGCCTTCGTTACCTTTGTATTCTCGCTGTTATTTTGGTCTAGTAAACATGTCAAATCGCTCTTCGACAACTCTTGAAAATGAGCTGTACAATTCGCCATTCTTTTTCCTGGCTTCGGCGTAGAACTTTCTTAGAACCGCTGCAAGTTTAACTTTCGATGCTACAAGCTCTTTTTCATCGACTTTTCTTTCTTCCAAATATTGGCGAAATACGTTCACAGCAACTTTGGTGGCTTTCTTGGTGTTATCGCTGTTTTTTTGTTGTTGTTCGATTTGACAATTAAGATCGCTCTCAGATAATTCTGGAAATCGGGCTGCCATTGTAGAGGACCGAAGAGGATGGGAGCAGAACAATTTTTCGCAGCAAAACAACTTTGCACCGTTGTGCGCATGAGCATAATTATTCGTAGGCAGTTATTTGCAGGTCACGTGGTGGGCTCTCGGCCAATGAAAAGGAAGAAAAAATGCATCGAATGATAATAATTATTAATAATCACCAATAAAAAATAACTAGTAAACAACAACAAAAAAAGCCTACCAAAAAAACTTTCAAACAAAAATACACGTGTAAGCAACAGGATTATTTTTAGAATTTTTACAGTACTAGAAACATAATGCAAAATGAAAAATCCTGATAAAAAAACAGCCAATCAGAGAACTCAATTTATCCAAAAGAATTGCTTGCAATATTATAATAGTGATTATTTTTACTGAAAATACATACATGTACTGTACATTGTATTCAATAAAAAAAATAATTTTAATAATTACTAAAAAACCCTGATAATAACCCCCCCAATATACATGTACTGTAAGCTCATGTGCTTATAATAATTATTATATTTAAACATCTTGCTTTGTTTTTATGTGGCATACATGTACATGTATGTCATTGCTCAGAGACTTGTGATGTTCATTTGATGACTGTATTATACTATTATACTTGTTTTGTGTTTCATAGATGATTGGAGAGTTTTACTGTGGTTTATTCTTACAATATTATTATACACCTATAGTTTTTCAGACACAAAATCCTTTCCACATGTACAGTATATTTTTGACATGCAAATTTCGTTCTGATAAAAAAACCCTCTCCCGAAAATAAGCCCACCAAAACAGCTGGACAAAAATATTCCCAGGGTGTATTATTGGAATTTGTGGTATTGTACAAGGGCATGCTGGATGTAAACTGATTTATAACCAGCAAGCCATGACTTGTAAAGATAAAACCTGTATAGATCTCTGTTAAGGTTATTCCCTTCAATTGCATTGCGCATCCATACTGCGCATAATTTCTCTCGTCATAAGTGCGTGCCATGCGTCATTAGCGTGAGCACGCGCACATAGCGCGCGCACATACAGAACATTACGGGATTTCTTTCAGGCCAAGCTCGGCTGGGAAATAAATGGTTGTTTTCTCCTAAACGAGCATAAAATTAATTTAAATGTTATATTTAAAGAAAAGTTACATGTAAATACTCCACATTGAGATATTTTTATTTGAATGCTGTAAAGAGCACGTCTTTGGGTGCTGCTGGTGTTGGCACGCAGCAAATTCTTTAATTTGTTTCATAATCTTAATTCCTTCCTGTTGTTTCATAATCTTAATTCCTGTCCCACTAAAATTGAATAAATTTGTTGTTGTTGTTGTTGTTTTATAATGTAAGATCAAAGTCTATTTTGTTGAACTGCTCTAATAATTATTTTAATGCAAGCAATGATTTATTTTAGAATTTATAGCTCCCCTTTCTGTTTACTAGGATTCCTGATGAAAACTTTGCGGGTCGTATAGTTACTATAATGGCCATCCATGTTGTGCTAGCCTGCGAGCAAGCTCTCTTGGCGTTTTTGGGGAGAAAAGAGAAAGAGCGGGAGAAAGAGAGCTTGCACGGATGTCTCAGAATTTTGAATGCCGCCCCTCAAAACCCCCCGCCGTTTCCAGCTGTTTGAGCTGTCACTGAAATTTGGTCAATTGAAACTTCGTGGTCGTCTCAATTTTCAACGTAACGCAATGCCTTGTATTCGATCTCACACGCTCGAAAGTCGTTTCTCGAAAAGTACTAAACGGATCGAATTGAAAAACATCTCTATCGATAGGGGTTTCAAAGCGCAGGACAGCTAGAATATTTGTTCCCCGTTTGTTAGAAATTCCGCACTGAAATTTCTGTTGCAAGATTTTGCATATTTAATTACAAAAGCCAGTGTGTAGTATTTCCCAGTATGCTACGAAAAATGTTGTTTCTCCGGAACTACCGTACCATTTGACTCGAGAGAGGTCTCTTTGGAAAGCATTTTCAAAGCGCTGAACAGAAAAAATATTTAGTACGTGCCCCTTCGAAGTTTACTTCCAAAAATACCTGAACTAATTTTTCTGCATGAGTGATAAACACTAAAGCGTCATGTTTGCAAAGAAGACGTCATCAATTAATTAATTTCCACCAATCAGCATTTCGCGTCGATTTTTTGAGCGCAGATATTCAAAACTCTGAGACATCGTTGCAAGCTCTCTTTCACTTTCCCGCCTCCCCACCCCCCACCCCTCAAAAAACCCAGAGAGCTTGCTCGCAGGCTAATGTTGTGCAAAAACGAACACGGTGACTCCCATTTTTTATTGCATTTTTCTAATGTGCATAACATAATCACCAACCGGACCAAGTTTTAGAAACTTTTAAATAGTCCATCTATTTCGATGGAATCACCTTAATACCATAATAATAATTATTGATGATTTTATTCCTTCCTTACCAAATGATTTTTAGCTATGTCAAGATGTCATTCAAGCTCAGTATGTCCTTGGCATTCAAAGGGTACAGCGCTATGGTAACAGTCTTGAGTTCAAACTCCTGGGCAATCCTTGGGGTGATGGGATAAGTGGTCATGATGGACTCCATGGCAGAAGTCTGATATGCCATTTATTTCATGCTCTGGCAAACCACCACTGGAGGCCTGTGACATCGGCAGATGTGTCTGCAAAGTATGTCCACCGAGATAAAGGCCCTGATTATCCAATAGATGTGGATAGTATATTCTTTACCTTTGATCCCACAGCTGTACAACCATCAGCACCGCCTGCACAAGTGCCATACCTTCAGCCATATTCCCAGCCATACACCCAGCCACCCTCATATGGCTTCCTTCAGGAGAGTGCTCCACCTCCATATGATCCGCCAGCCTATGGTGCTTACTCTACTTAATAATTTAGCCACAAAGTGTTCTCGACTGTTTCAATGCCATGACATAAAGACTAATGCTCAAGCTTTAGTTATTATTACTGTCATTAGCTAATCAGATGGTACAAATGTACCATTTGAGTGACCTGAGCAAATATTTAAATAATACAGTCATTTGAACGGATAACCGTAGCCGTTTGAATGGGTGAATATTTTTTTGAACGGATAACCATAGCTGCTCGAACGGGTGAAGATTTTTTCTGAATGTGTAGCAGCAGCCGTTCAAACGGGTGAATATTTTTTTTGAATGGGTAGTGGCAGCCATTTGAATGGTTGAATATTTTTTTGGAATGGACAACCGTAGACGTTTGAATGGGTGAAAATTTTTTTTGAAAGGGTAGCAGCAGCCGTTTGACTGGCATCCTACCGTTCGTGAATGGCTGATGAACGGCAAGTGAACGGCTTTAAGCCATTCAAATGGATAGCCATGTTGTACGTTTTCCCGCAAATGTCGAGATTAAAATAATATTGTTTACATTAAAAAAAAACTGTTGACATTTTTTATAAAGGGACATTTTCTGTAAGCATAAATTCACAATCTGATTGGCTACACAGGTCTTCTTTCCATCAGCACAATGCTCTCCAAGCATGCAAATGAGTTTTCATGCATTATTGTCGAAAAGTATTAAAACTGTAAATATACATGTAGTAAATTAAATAAGTTTGTGCAATGCTCTACTTAATGTAGATCAGCCACTGGGTAATGCTAAAACAGTTAGACTGCTTGCTCTTGGTTTCTATTTACTTTGACTATCAAACGATCGAAACCTTGAGTTGGTGTCCTAATAATTTTATTGTGAGAGTGATTTCATTTAACCTGTGAAACAATATCTAACAATCAGTGCTAAATAGTCAAAACTAAACAAAAGAAAACAATGGCATTAGTGTCTAATAGTATCTAATAGTGTAGTAACTATTTCACGGGTTTAGTGAAATCACTCTAAATGGTTGGCCGTATAAGTTTGTAAGTTTGATGTTGAATTAGTTTCAAATCTGCAAGGCAAGATGACAACTACAAACACTACATGTATGTTGTCTTGATTGTTCAACAGTTACTTTCATTTGCTTCCTATCAAAATAGGATAATTATTTTTGTCAAACTGTTATATCAGATACAGTCGAACCCCGATTAAGCGGCCACCCTCGGGGAAATGGCAAGTGGCTGCTTAACAGAGGTTGGCCGCTTGATAGGTGGCTGCTTAATAGGGGTTCGACTGTATATACTGGACAATAACTTAAAAAGTTCCAGAAAATAACACATACAATGACGATTTACAATATTAGAATTAATTTTAAAATGCATTGTATTATAAGTAGATTAATGTTTTTAAAATATATGTAAAAACATACGCATGTATTAGACAGACATATAATACAGAGTGGATACTGCACACACTCTGATTGGCTAAAAAAGCTTTGTTTTATCAGAGAGTACAAAACAATTTTGTGCATGTAATGTAAGAATCTGTAAAATTAAAAGTGTAATAGTTATACAAAGAAGGTAAAGTCATGTATATGTAGAAAACACTCACCTGCAGCGTGTGTTTTCTACATTTAACTTGTCAGGGCTGTCACATGTCAGGGAATACTATATTGTCACTGAAAATTATTTTCTGCAAAATAAATTAAGCAAATTGAAAGTGTACATTGGTCACTTTTCATTTGACCAGTCTTGTAATGATCAGTGAAATATGTTTTCTGGTCAGGAAAAAGTCAGGTAATTTTTGGTTTTATACATGACTTTGACGTCTTTATATTTTAAATAAATAGGTAAGATTATTAAAAATATTATTATTTTTTTGACATTCATATTGTCAAGTTTACACATATACAGCCTAATAAGGCTATAGTTACTGCCATACAAAATCAATTGGAACATGTTCATTTGAATATATGTAGGTGGTAATGCTATTTTAGTCTAACTTTCAAATAAAGGTATTTATCCAGTATTCATCCACACCAACAAAGCCTGATTTCACCACTAACAAGCACTTAAAAGCATGTACATAGTGAATTAACTCAGTATAAAAATTTGCTCAATGCCAAACTCATCAGTGTTCTTTATCTCCGATGTTCGGTATCAAACGGCACAAGGATAGAGTTGTTTCTCATTTCCCGACACGAAAATCGCACAAATCAGCTATGTATTCATATAGACATGTATAGAACGCACAATTCAACCAAAAAATGATATTAAAACAGATCAAAGTCACGTATGGCTATGAGAAAGTTATTCACTGAGTTGGAATAACTCTTAAAATGACTGACTGTGTGGATTGACGTCAAGTCAAAGGTTTTCCTTTCCGTCTTTTTTCTATTTATGTAAGTGATGAATAGAAATGAAATCATATATGACCTGCGGATAGAGTGTAAAGTGAAAAGAAGTGAGATGTATTTTCGTCTCTACCAGTATTGTAGAGGTTTGTGGGAAAAGCCCGCACCCGCTCAGCGGAGGTACTCCGTCGCCTAACGAACGTACAGTCTGATGAACAACAATATTTATTAACTACAGTGCTTACGTTCTTTCCTAAGTTGCTTACATCAATGTCTCAGTACTTCTTCTTGCTTGTTATGTTCAGTTCAGTTTTAGCTTCTTTTCAGAGTTTACTTGGCTTCAGATGGTTTACCTTCTTCTTACATATTCGCTTCTCTTATCGTACACCATCTTCTGAATTTCTTCTGAAGCTAAGTAGATGTACATATTTCAAGGAAGATTTCTTTAGGTACTAATGTGTTTATAATTTCAGTTGCTGACCAATTTTTGCGTTTTACTTTTACTTATAGTTAAAATCATTAAATCAAACATCTATCCGGCGATATATACTAATTTTAAGAAACACAAGTAACTTTTTACCGGTGAGAAATCTAAGTTATCTCGATTTGTACAACCGCTAAATCACGCCTAAATCTTTGGCTGTGCCGAAGAGCTATAAACAGTAGACAGCGTCGATCCAGTTTGACATAAAAATCCGAAGCATAAGATTAATTTGTTATTCGAAGGAAACATTAAACTTAGACTCTACTCCAATTAAAAGGGTAAATGCCAAGATGGAGGCGAGAAGTCTCCAAGTAAAATTGATCGGTTTCATTATCGTTAACTAAGAATTTCCTAGATTTACTACCATGATACAAACATGGAGATATGGAGAGCAACACTCCGACTTTATCGCGAACTCTTGCAGCTCGGTGGCTGGACTCAGTTTCCGAATTTCTCTCCTTTCGTCTTCACTTGCAAGGAACTCCTTGAATAATTTTAAGTCATATGAAGTTTTCTTCTTCGTGTTAACATTTTTCTATTCCTCAGTGAACGATTTCATGTCGGCTTCAGTGAATTTCGCGAATCTATCGCTCGCCATTTTCCAACCGGAGTTTGGCAGCTTTGCACAAAAAGCCATGCAAAAGTGGGAAATGACGTCATCGATATCCTCACTAGTGAGGATATGGAAAATACGCCACTCGGGTCCCGGATGTAGTTTCGTATGAATTTTACGAGTGGTCTATTTTCCAGTAAAACATTCGTGTCTATATAATAAAAGGATATATTTCATTTGAATACATTTCTTCTAGTCAGGTAGAAGTTTAGTTCCTATACCATGTATAAGTAATATATAAGTGATCTCCAGAGCAAGTTAATAAACAGCACTTAAATGTTGTTGAATAAAACTGAACTTTAAATCAAGTTGAAGGTGAAATAGTTGACCTTTTCGGCCAGGGGTGAGACACACCCAAGCCTTTATTTATAATTTAAACACGAACCACTAATAGATCATTTATTATTAACAAGGAAAAGCCATAGTCCAAATCTACGTAAATCTTCCCTACTAAAATCTCGAGGTGGGACATATCTCGAAACTTGTCATGTTTGGGAGACAACAAGTCTACCTAATTTAATCTAGAAGTTTCTTTAATAATTATTCAAATCACGAAATACCATTAAATGCAACTAACAAGGAGGCAACTCACAGAAGACCTTACTCGGAAGATCACAAGACACTATTAGTTAAAGGATATATCTGAATTATCATGCGTTAGAGCTTTTCCTGCATCCGTGTAACAATAACTGCTTTTACAATAAATATTATTCATATAACATTTATCGGAACATCAAATCATTGATACAGTCATATTAAATTGTTTCTTGCCTTTGCGGCAATTTCCACAATCATGAAACCTTTTATACTTATTTTTATTTAAACCTCAAATCACGGAATATACCGTCGTAACTAACCGATATATCCTAATTTAAAATGAACCTTGAAATCTCTGTAAAGTGTCCTGTAACAAAACATTGGCAGAGAAAAACACGTTTATACAAGATAAATTCAAAGCTTGATTAACTTTTAATCCTGGATATTAGCGTTAATCGGCTTTCGAACAACTGGGCCCAGAAGGACATTAGGGCAAGGCTCTGAGAAATCTGTGTTGCTATATGGCTAGCTCCGAGTGTTGGAGATTGATTTGGAAAGAGATGACAAAAGTGAAATATTTCCATAATGCCTGTCTGCGGAAACTTTAATTGCATGATCGTTTGGCCCAGAAAGATATCAAACAAAGACTTGCATGAGAAGACTAACAGACTGTGACATTGTCGTCATGGAAATAAAGAAACACAGGCTCCGATGGCTTGTTAACGTACTAGGAATGTCCCAGGAACGCATATCATAAATAGCTCTAAGATGGACTCCACCACTCGGGGAAAACAAAACCAGGAAGGCCAAGAACAACATGGAGGGACAATCGTGGTTATCGAGCTGGAAGACTGATGGGATTTACACCCGGGTTTTACATGGGGAGAAGGCGGCAAAAGATCGGGCCAAGTGGCATATCATTGTTGTGGCCTTATGTTTCACCGGGGGAGAAAAGGACAAATGTATGAGTGAGGTGGATGTTCCCGTGAAAGTGATAGAATGTTCCTGTGGTAGTGATGGAATCTTTTTATTCTATCTGCAAGTCTGACTTTCGGCTGTTTCTTTTTAGCATTTGTACCTTCTATCTCTTCATTTTAGTTCTACGCGTACCAAGCATAAACATGTCTGACCACTGTTATTATCCTCGGAGTGATTTACCAAGTCCTGTGCATACCATATTTGAAACTGTTGGCCAATGGACGCAGACAGCGCAATAGGAAGTTCGTTAAATTTAAGCGTTTCAGTGTTAGCATTAGTTGCATCGAGGTGATATGTATAATATTTTGATAACTCAGTATTTACGTATTCTGCAAGTGGAAGAGCAGTTCTGTTTATGTACGTTATCACAGTCATGAGATTATTATGAAATGGATTTGTGCAGCCCCAATAGGATGGTGGGTAGTGTGGGTTACAACGCAGTGAACCACTTATATGAGCGAGTTTGAACGTGTAGATTTGTCCGTTTTCTTGAATTGTGAAAGTCCCGTATTTGTCGCCTCGAGCTCCAAAGCAGACGGGATCAATGTTGATCTTTTTCCAATTCTCTAAAAAGCAAAGGTAAAGTTCAGTTAAATATTGGCAGGGTTTAATCTAACTTTATTTCTAAAGAACCTTAACTACAATGCTGTTGTAATTAGAAACTTCTACTCGGAGACCAATACAATACGTATACGTTTATTAGTCTCGTAATTTAATAGGCCAATAAAACTTGGTACCGAGGCTTAGGGGAATAAAACAAAATAAATATTCATTCATCCCTTAAACCTCGATATGATTTGATATGAATCCCTATGTTTTACTCCCCTAAGCCTCGGAGCCAAGTCAGAATTTTGATATATCGAAATTGTCCTATTATCATATCACAATTACACCACACCATCTGAGAAAATGGACCTGGCCGGGCTAACGTTATTCTTAAAAAACAAAACTATTGATTCCCATTTTTGTCTTAAAATATTGCCTATAACTGATCATGTCGTGGTTTGGTTCAGCCACAGGCCGCCCAAGCTAATAAAAGATAAGAGAACAGTGTCAGGGCGGTATTGTGTTACAACGGCTCGATTTATAAGGGTTTGTATGGGAACGCAACGGTTATGTTTTAGAAGATATAAAATCGAATGTTTTGTGAATAAAAACGACTTACCCTGTTGCTGTGTTGTATTCTTTGTAGTTTGCCAGCTTCTCAGGCCGGTTTGAGGCGATTTAGGCGAGTTTTAGTTTTCGAGGTTTTCCGTTAATATAATTAGGGAAGGCAGGAAAGAAGATTTCAAATCCAATCACTCGAAGATCGATAAATTCCGTTAAAATGCTCAAATCGCCTCAAAACTTCTACCAGTATAATCTCCGATAACGAATGTTCCCTCTGGTTGTTTTTTTGGCTTCCAAATGCCGTTCTAACTGCAGATAAACTTTCGTCAGTTCGACACTCACGTTTCCTGATACCCGTTGGACGTTTGAACCACACACAAAATGACGTCATGTCGACAAAATCACCCTACGCCGGGGAGGGGCATGAACGTATTGTCATCCATGCAAAATGACACTGCGGGGCCCGGAGAGGTCGATTGTCACTTGAAATCGGAAAACAGCACGTGAAAATTTCCCGCCTAAACGTCGACCGCTAACCGTCACATTCCAGCGACCCGCAGTGGACTACTACCCATCTCACGAGAGCTCCTGTTGCCACGTGACAACACTGCAGCGTCTGTACAAGAAAACATTGCCACAAAGCGAGTTAAGGCTAAACGACACTACGACACAACAGCAAGCAGCAGCTTACCCCCACTAGAAATCGACGACTTTGTTTATGCTAAACCGTCACCACACCACAAGTCAGGCCTGTGGTTATATGGGCTTGTAACTGCCATACCAGCTCCCCGGTCATATGTTGTTGAGACTCCTTCAGGAGCACCTCCACCACCAGACGCTCTCGTCCCCAGGTCTTGGATGAAGCAACTGACTATCAGCAATTTACCACCTGCTGCTAACCACTCTGATCCACAATCGAATCCGGTGCCGCAACCTTCAACTCGCCTAGATTCTCAGCCACACCCACCTAACAAGTCAACACAGGAGAGCATAACAACAGCAGCACCTGATCCAATAGCAGCACCGTCTCCAAATACCTCACAGCGTCCACCTAACTCACCACGCCTAATGGAGTTGCGTAAAGGAACTGTGACTCATTCGGGATCAAATACTCACTCAACCCCCAAGGAACTGCAACTAACCGAGACCAGATCAGGCCGCATTTCCAAGCCAGTTGTGCGCCTAGAACTGCCATATTGGCCATCAACAAAGTTGAACTTAACATGCTTTTGCATTGTTAGAACACTGTTTTTCCATTCATGTTGATTTACTTTTATTGTCTGTTTTTTTTTTTCACTGCGGATTACAGAACTTATATCTTAAGAACTTTATGGCTCCGAGCAATATTTCAGAGCTCCTGCCCATTCTGCAGTCTATTTGACTTGTTGTTGTTGCTGTTAAAGAACTGTATTCATTTTGTCCTGTTTTTATTTCCCTTCAAAAAAAAAAAAAACAGAGAAGGGAAGATGTTACGGTGCGCGATGCACCATGGGACATGCAATAAACATCTCTGTAGTTTTACTCTCAAGATGGCGTCAGTCTCAATGACTTTCTCCCTCCTGCTCGAGGAGCTCAACTTTTACGGACTCCAAACTACGTCCCTAGGCTGTCCGCTATAACGAGAGTTTAGTGTACTGGTTTGGACATTTCTCACCTCTGTGCCTCTGTAGGCAAAGCCTGCTCGTGGTTTAAGATCCTCAGGTTGTTGCTTGTTGTCGGAGTCACTTAGCTCACACACCATTCTGTCATTTATCGGTGGACCAAGGTTGAATGACACGCAATGATTCTCCATTGTACACAGATTTTTACAAGATGCATATATTCCTATGGAAAGGTTTCTTAACAAGTGACCTTGAAGAGCAAAGCCTTGGATTGGTGTGGTAAATTTGAGGCGACGGCATAGACCTGTAAATAAGTACGAAAATAAAAATACATGAAAAAAAGTTTAGTTCACGGAAATTTATTTCCAAAATTCATATTTTAAATTGTTATACTTGCTTTGAAATTTATGAAACAATCATGATGCCGTGAGATGTTCGTTTATTTTATGACGACACAAATATATCTATAAGGTTGGGATTTATGATAATAAATATATGAATGAATATATTCATTAGCAAATTAGCAGTTAAGCAGTTGCAAAGAACGCCTGAAAAGATTCGAACTTGATTCAGATTCGAACCTATCACTTTTGCGATGCCGGTGCAAAACTCTTCTATTGAGCTATAGCTATGAAGCACCGAACTGCCTGGTCAATTGCAGGTTGGCGAAAAAAAGAGTTTGGTTGAGTTAGAGCCATGCACCGGTGTTCCAAAATGAAGAATTAATTGTTTGGCCAAATGCAAAGAAAATCAAACTTATAAACGCTACTAATTTTGAGGTGATTCTTCATATTCTCATGACAAATGTTAGATTCAGGATACACTTGTAGCTTTGGTGATCAGTTCAGTTCAGATCAATTTCGAAAAGCCGGGCTGCAAGCATGGCGAAACGTACATTATTCTGAAGGACCGAAACGAAGTCCGCAGTAAATGAAAACACAACATCACGCTTCGAAAAATCTACATATTATATCTTTTCGCTATGCATCGATCTTAAATTTAGACTGTGGAAATCTCAGAAATCAACTCTTAAAGAAATTATTTGACATCGGAATCTCATGCAAACACTGTATTTCGCGGCAAGTTTGCTTATCGGCACATTTGAGGACTTGACTGGTCTAAGTTACATACTCGACACTTACATCGTTAGTCGGACACATATATTATGATTTAAATACAGTCTTGTAGTTTGTCTGAGTAATTGTTTTTACTTCAACGGATAAATATCATATTTTTTCAACTTAAACATCCATCAAGGCAATGGGTTTTCAAGAGCGATGCTAAAGAGTCTGAATGATCTCACGCGCACAGGGAAGTTTCCAATTTGTCACGTTTACGTCAAACTATCGCATACAGCAGGCACACAGCTTTCTTTCATCACACCGTTTCTTTATGAAGATAGACTCGATTATCTGTATTGGCTTTTTCAAATCATAAGGTTTTTCTAATTGTACCAGAATCTGAGTAAATTATCAGCGAGAAAAAGGAACTTGAAATAGAACAAGAACGTTGAACTTTACTTAATTCAAGCTTTTCTTGTTTTATAATTAAAAACAGAGTTTGAGAAAAACTGAAATGAAATATTCCCGTGGACATAAAATTAACGTAAAATGAAATATACTTACCTTGCAAACTCTGGCAATTTCCATTGGTAACCAAGACTAGAAATACAAGGAAACAAGATAGAAACCAGGCTTTTTGAATATATCGGACTAAGATAAATCCTCATATTCGAAAACTTAAATGTTTAACTAACTGTAGTGAAATAATGAAGTTAGAAAACCGAAGTGAAATGAATAATTTAAGCTCCAAGCGTTGACTTGCTGTCAATCACAAAAACACAACAAAAAAGGACCACTATTGGTTATCGCCACACAAGGCTTTTATACTATGTAAAGGCAAATATTTAATCTCCTACAAGTATTTTATCGATAAATGTTATGACAACTGCATGTATAAAAATCGACCATAAATGAAATAGTAACCATGAATTTAATAATTTGCCTTACAACAGATGGAATGATTTTTAATCATTGGTAATAAACTGGCTACCAATAGTAACTGCTTCGTCAAACGCCTTGTTTTCATAGTTAAAATAAGTGTCCCAATCCCGATTTGGGACGGAGAAGCCAGGTACACGTGCTCCATTTTTGTAACATAAAGTAACTCTAGGATTATTGTTACTCTTCCTTCCCGGCATTTTTGTCATTTCGCTCGTTGATTAGCTTTGAAGAACTGTATCACATCAGTACAAAACAACATACATGGCATAAAGAGACACAAACAGAGCTATTTATGCTATCCAGGGCTGACGTGGCACAGAAGAAACAGGATCGATTTATGTAAGTACAATGCATAGGAACTAGTATACACTAAAGTAACGCGAACTGTCACTGATAGACCAACGACACCCGTAACAAAAATAATCAAGTCTTAAAGTTATATAATTACAAATCTCTACCATAAAGAAAATCGTTAAATTATATATTAAATAGATTACATGTATGTAAAATCATCCACCTGAGAAAATATATGAATCCATAGGACGGCCAGCTCGCGAATTAAGAATAACAGTGGAGTGGAGTCAGTGGATATTAAAATAAGTTTCTCTTCGAAAGCTCATCTTGTTTTATGCAAGTAAAATTCGTGGCTTTAGCTTAAATACAAATTAGCAAGTTTTTGACAATTGGCCAAGATCAGTCTCCCCATGGGGCTTTTCAGAGCTAATTTACAATGATAAATAAATACAATATGATTTTGACTAAGAACCTATAATGTATAATATAAAACTGTCATGTAATAATTAATCATCTAAAAACTATGTATCATCATCATCATCATCATCATCATCATCAACAACAACAACAACAACAACAACAACAACAACGTAACAACATCATCATCATCATCATCAGCGTCGTCGTCGTCGTCGTCGTCGTCGTCATCATCATCATCATGATCGTCATCATCATCATTAATCTTTAGAAAATAGCTGTCATATAAACGGCATAGAATCTAGCCGTGCATTATTTTCTTATAGATCACGGCTAAAGACTATAGAGCACGCATGTCCCGGATGTTCACTACGCTCAGTTTAAGGTGGCCCCCTATAGTTTTATGACCGAGCGCGCGCTGTTGACGAAAGCTTTAGTAATCTGCGCGCGCTCAAAGGAAAATCCTCGAAACGCGCGTGTTTTTCTGATTTTTATGACGTCAGCATGGTCAAAAAATTCAAAATTAACCGTGGATTTTCTCGCATTTCCTTCGGTAAATTTTTGTGAAAATTCGCACAAATCAAGACAGAAACGCTACTTATCACATAACCGTTTTTTGAAGAAATTTGTCAGAGCAAGTAAGTTTTATTGCTTAAAATAACAAATGAGGTAATATTGGCAAAATCGTCTGAAAAACCACAAGGTTTTTCCCCTCCAAAATGCCAGGCAAACTCAGTTTCATAAGATGGCAAAATAAAAAAATTTCACCGAAGGAAACTAAAACAAATAAGGAATAAAGATAAAATATAGCAAAAATGTGCCATTCTTTAGATGCTATGTTGCCATGGCAACGGCCTCCACGAAAAAAGTAACAACCTTTAAATAACTGTAAGTATATCAGTTTCCTTACTAGTAAATATCGGGAACGAAAAATCAGACAAAATAACTGGGGTTTCCTTTCTAACTCATGTCAGTTAGTGTAGGTCATTGGTAAATATTCTAGGGAGTCACCTTAATCTTGATTTTCAAAGTTAAACCTGTCGCTTTGACCAGCAATGCTTTACCTGTATTGAAAACGAAGTGAAACTGTATCGTCGGAATGATTGGAGGCGACGAATCATGCAGAAATAAAAGAATTTCGTTCTCGCGGAGCTCGAGAGTGGCACGGTCTAACCGGCCGACAGCATTTTTATTTGTAAACAATAGCGTTCAAAGTGATTTAGCAAAACAACATGGACGAACGAAAACGTTTAGAGGTAAGAAAAAATGATTGTTTTAGTCATAACAGAAGCCAAAACATTCTCGTTTTACATAAAAGCGAAATAGCAGCGAATTTGTTTTGTTTTTGAACGCCAAATGTCAATGAATAATCTGCAGAAATCTTGGGAAGAAGCCGACAAAATTACGACCAGCGAAGTTGAAAATAGATTTGTCAAACTCTAAGAAACTTTCTAAAAAAAATCATGAGAGGCCATAAAATGGAAATGTTCGTTGAAACAAGTGTTTACTCATTCAAGAAATGTTAAAATATCGTACAAAGACGATTACAGATTAGTTCTTAATTCGCGCTACTTCGTACGGCGAAGTTTTTTCTTTCAAGTTCCTGCTATTTTCTAAACTAAATAGAAGATGGTTTTCATGTCCTATAAGAAAATCATGCACTTTTGAGGTCTAGAAAAGCAGCTGAATGCACTCGCCGAAGCGGCTCGTGCATCCACCAGCTGCTTTTCTAGACCTCAAGCATGCATCATGTTCTTATAGAACATAGAAAACCATCTTCTATTAGGTAAATAAACTATAATATGCATACAAATCTAAAAAGATATAATGTTCGTGACGTATGCTCACGGCAAGCGTTATTTCCAGTTAGCTAACAGGTGATTCTTTAGCGTGAACGTGAAGTGCTATATTTCAGTTCCCTTATGTTATTCGGGAGAGAGATCCAAATGCTTACAGCTCTATAATTAACAAATTTAAGTTAAATAAAATGTTGAATGGGCCAACCACAACATCACAAGTATATCAGAATAATAATTTTTTATTGAAAACAATTAAAATTGTGTATTTGTTTTACATGCTGCGGTTTATATGATTAAGTTTTATATCCATCTCATTGTAATTGTTGAAGATACCAGAGTCAATCCCTTATTAGAAACACAATAACAATCAAAGAACTGTACTACAGGACACCCAACAGAAGGACCAAAAGCCCGGAAAAAACGAGATCGAGAACGAGAGTTTTCTCAGCAACTATCGCCAACTCGGGCTAAACGGTTAATCTCTCGACTACTCTCAAGAAAACAATTGAGCATGTTCAACTTCGATTAGAGCGCACGAGAGTCGTTGAAAGTACGTCGCCAAGAGCGCATGTAAGTTTCAGAGACTTCTCTTGTAGTATGTCAAGTTTACGTTACTCATATTGATTACTAATAATAATGAAGTTTAGACCTTTAACATCAATATAGGGTGGTAGTAACGATCCATCAAACCACAAAGGCTGTAAAACGTTATTAGCCACCTGAAAGCATATTATTTTTCAACATTGTTTTTCGTCTTTGCTTTAATCTTTCATGTAAGGTGGTTTAGAATACAAACCAATGTCTGATTAGCACAGGAATTCTTGCAACAATATCCACTCGTTCTCTACTACTCTAAACTAATAAGGTGATCTCCTTCCACCTCTTTAGAAATCTGCTCGTCTAAAACACTTTTCGCGCTGTTAGCCTATCAGGCAGTGCACAAGATGAGACAAGAACAAGGGACGAAGCCACTGAATGTTTATATATACCAGCCTCATAATTATTATGATATCGCTAACATTTGTTATCTAATTAGAACATTACAAAAGAGAGATACAATTTGTCTCCGGGACTTTTGAAATAGATGAGAGTACCAGTGGAGAGAAAACACAATACAAGCATTGCCTTTTTTTTACGAACATTGATACAGTCGAAGCTCTCGTTGCGACCGCTCTCGTAAGCGACCAAGCTCTAATTATGACCACCATTGTGAAACCCCATTTGAATTATCACTCAAACTCTGTAATTAAAAGCTCTCATAAGCGACCGCTCGCGGAATCCCTAAGCGACCGCGACCACTTTTGGGAATTACCAACTGGTCATTTCCTTTGTTTTTAAGCTCTCATAAGCAACCACTTGTTGTGCTACACATTTAGGAAACATTGTATTATTTGTAATCATCTGAATAAGACAAGTTGTCAATCTCTGTGGATGCGTGACCTGTACATTCGCTTTCGTACATTTCGTAAGTGGCCAGCGTCTATTGTTTCAGCGCGTGGTCACTTATGAGAGCCCATTCTCGTAAGCGACCATCTCTAGTTACGACCACTTTTTCGAATTCCCGAGGTGGTCGCTTACGAGAGCTTCGACTGTAGTTCATATGAAGTGTCGTGTCCCGGAGCCTCATTTGTATCTCTCTATGCCTATCAGACTGCAGAAATCCTGCCTGAATGAAAAGTGTTATATTACATGCTCTGTAATGTCGCTTAAAAGTTCACAAATGCTGAAGAAATTATCCTGCTCATCGTACTTACAGGGCTTTTCTGGAATGTGTGTTCTATTATGTTCAGTTAATTGTCTTTTTCGGCTGAAACGTTTGCCACACTGGTTACATCCAAAAGGTTGTTCCCCTGTGTGTGTTCTTTTATGGTCCTTTAGATGACCGGCCTGAGTGAACGACTTGCCACACTGGGTGCATTCAAAAGGCCTCTCTCCTGTGTGGGTTCTTTTATGGTGCTTCAGATTGCAAACCTGCGTATACACCTTGTCACAGAAATTACATTGATGCAGTTTCTCTCCTGTGTGTAATCTTATATGTAACCTGAGAGTTGCTGTTTGCTTAAAACACTTTCCACACTGGTCACATTTGAAAGGCTTTACAACTACTGCATGTGTCTTTTTATGCTCCTTTAGAATTCCTGCCCGACGAAAAGACTTGCCACACTGGTTACATTGAAACGGTTTCTCTCCTGTGTGTATTTTGTTATGTTCCTTTAGATGTCCTGCCTGAGTAAACGACTTGCCACACTGGTCGCATTTAAATGGCCTCTCTCCTGTGTGTGTTCTTTTATGGTTCTCTAGATTTAATGCCTGGGTAAACGACTTGTCACATTGGTTGCATTGATACAGCTTCTCTCCCGTGTGCATTCTTTTGTGTTCCTTTAGATTACCTGCCCAGCGAAAACACTTCCCACACTGGGTACATTCAAATGGCTTCTCCCCGGTGTGTATCCTTTCATGTTCTTTTAGATGTCCTACATCACTGAATGACTTTTGACATTGGTTACATTCAAAACGCTTCTCATTTTTATCTTGATGCACATTTTCTATCTGAGCAAACGACCTCTCGCACTCATTCCTTTCAAAATGGGTTTCTTCGTCATGCCATCGTTCATGTAACATTAGATTTTGTTTATGTTCGAAACTCTTACCACACTGTTTGCATTCAAAAGGCTTCTCCATTGAATGTGTCATTTGATGTCGCTTTAGAGTGTTTGCCCGACCAAAACACTTGCCACACTGTTTACACTCAAACGTTTTCTCTCCCGTGTGTTGTTTGTTATGTTCCTTTAGATGTCCTGCCTGAGAAAACGACTTGTCACAATGGTTGCATTTAAATGGCCTCTCTCCTGTGTGTGTTCTGTTATGTTGTTTTAAACTTCCTGCCTGAGTAAACGATTTGTCACACTGGTTGCAATGATATAGCTTCTCTCCCGTGTGTACTCGTTTATGTAACCTTAGAGTTCCTGAATGTTTAAAACACTTTCCACAATGGTTACATTCAAATGGCTTATCATCAGTGTGCACTATTGCATGTTCCTTTGCACGGCGGGCATGACTGAAACGCTTGCCGCATTGATTGCATTCAAAAGGCTTTTCACCTGCATGTGTTATTACATACTCCTTTATATGCCCTGCCTCAGTAAACACCTTTTCACATTGGTGGCATAGATATAGTTCCTCTCCCGTGTCTACTCGTTTGTGCAGCCTTAGAGCTTTGGCATTTTTAAAACACTTGCCACATTGGTTGCATTGAACAGACGTCTCACTATGTATTTTGCTGTGATACTTTAGGGTGTTTGCCCGTCGAAAACACTTGCCACACTGTTCACACTCAAACGGTTTCTCTCCTGTGTGTATTTTGTAATGGCCCTTTAGATGTCCTGCCTGAGTAAACGACTTGTCACACTGGTTGCATTTAAATGGCCTCTCTCCTGTGTGTGTTCTTTTATGATGTTTCAGACTTCCTGCCTGGGTAAACAATTTGTCACACTGGTTACATTGATACAACTTCTCACCCGTGTGTATTCTTTGATGTATCCTTAGAGTTACTGTATGTTTGAAAATCTTCCCACAGTAATTGCATTCAATGGGCTTCTGCGTGGTATGCACTCTTCTATGTTCTTTCAGTTTTTCTGCCTGATAAAAACACTTCCCACACTGGTCACACTCAAGAGGCTTCTCTGCTGTGTGTGATATTTTGTGTTCAGTTACATTTTCTGCCTCACTAGAACATTCCACAGGCTTCTCTCCCGAGTGTGTTAGTAGTTCTGGTTCGATTAGTTGTCTTGCCTCGGTAAACACCTTTTCACATTGGTTGCATATATGTAGTTCCTCTCCTGTGTCTACTCGTTTGTGCAACCTTAGAGCTTTGGCATTTTTGAAACACTTGCCGCATTGGTTGCATTGAACAGACGTCTCACTGTGTATTTTGCTGTGATACTTTAGGGCGTTTGCCCGTCGAAAACACTTGCCACACTGGTTACACTCAAACGGTTTCTCTCCTGTGTGTATTTTTTTATGACCCTTTAGATGTCCTGCCTGAGTAAACGACTTGTCACACTGGTCGCATTTAAATGGCCTCTCTCCTGTGTGTGTTCTGTTATGTTGTTTTAGACTTCCTGCCTGAGTAAAGAACTTGTCACACTGGTTGCAATGATACAGCTTCTCGCCCGTGTGTATTCTTTGATGTATCCTTAGAGTTACTGTATGTTTGAAAATCTTCCCACAGTAATTGCATTCAATGGGCTTCTGCGTGGTATGCACTCTTCTATGTTCTTTCAGTTTTTCTGCCTGATAAAAACACTTCCCACACTGGTCACACTCAAGAGGCTTCTCTGCTGTGTGTGATGTTTTGTGTTCCGTTACATTTTCTGCCTCATTAGAACATTCAACAGGCTTCTCTCCTGAATGTGTTAGTTCTGGTTCGATTAGTTGTCTTGCCTCAGTAAACACCTTTTCACATTGGTTGCATATATGTAGTTCCTCTCCTGTGTCTACTCGTTTGTGCAACCTTAGAGCTTTGGCATTTTTAAAACACTTGCCACATTGGTTGCATTGAACAGACGTCTTGCTGTGTATTTTGCTGTGATACTTTAGGGCGTTTGCCCGTCGAAAACATTTGCCACACTGGTTACACTCAAACGGTTTCTCTCCTGTGTGTATTTTGTTATGATCCTTTAGATGTCCTGCCTGAGTAAACGACTTGTCACACTGGTCGCATTTAAATGGCCTCTCTCCTGTGTGTGTTCTGTTATGTTGTTTTAGACTTCCTGCCTGAGTAAAGAACTTGTCACACTGGTTGCAATGATACAGCTTCTCTCCTGTGTGTATTCTTTGATGTAACCTTAGAGTTACTGTATGTTTGAAAGTTTTACCACAGTAATTGCATTCAACAGGCTTCTGCGTGGTATGCACTCTTCTATGTTCTTTCAGTTTTTCTGCCCGATAAAAACACTTCCCACACTGGTCACACTCAAGAGCCTTCTCTGCTATGTGTGATTTTTTGTGTTCCGTTACAATTTCTGCCTCACTAGAACATTCAACAGGCTTCTCTCCTGAATGCGTTAGTTCTGGTTCGATTGGTTGTCTTGCCTCAGTAAACACCTTTTCACATTGGTTGCATATATATAGTTCCTCTCCTGTGTCTACTCGTTTGTGCAACCTTAGAGCTTTGGCATTTTTAAAACACTTGCCGCATTGGTTGCATTGAACAGACGTCTCACTATGTATTTTGCTGTGATACTTTAGGGAGCTTGCCCGTCGAAAACACTTGCCACACTGTTCACACTCAAACGGTTTCTCTCCTGTGTGTATTCTTTTATGTTCCTTTAGATGTCCTGCCTGAGTAAACGACTTGTCACACTGGTTACATTTAAACGGTCTCTCTCCTGTGTGTGTTCTTTTATGTTGTTTTAGATTGACAGCCTGAGTAAACGACTTGTCACACTGGTTGCATTGATACAGCTTCTCTCCTGTGTGTATTCTTTGATGCAACCTTAGAGTTACTGTATGTTTGAAACTCTTCCCACAGTAATTGCATTCAACGGGCCTCTGCCTGGTATGCACTCTTCTATGTTCGTTCAGATTTCCTGCCCGATAAAAACACTTCCCACACTGATTACACTCAAAAGGCTTCTCTGCTATGTGTGATTTGTTGAGTTCCTTTACGTTTTCTTCCTCCCTAGAACATACAACAGGCTTCTCTCCTGTGTGCGTTAGTTCTGGTTCGTTTAGTTGTCCTTCATTGGTAAACGAGTTGTCACTTTGGGTGCATTCAAAATTCCTCTCTCCTATGTGTATCATTTTGTATTGCTCTGCATCTACTGCCTCATTAAACAACTTTCCAGGGTCCTTGAAATTGAAAGAATTCACCTGGCTGTGCTGGTGTATGTTCATGGGGCCGATCCTGCACAGCTAACTATTCTCGCATTGGTTACATCTACAATGCTCCTCTGAGTTGTCTCAAGCTTTTCCAGATAGCTACTTTGACTGAAACTCTGTTATGCTTATTTTAAGTTCCTTCCAAATGCCACTTGGTACACTACCAGGAAATAACTGAAATGCGTCCCTAAGAATTGAAAAGAATACAGACGTAAATATTTTGCTTGTTGTAGGAGGTAAATCTGTATTTTGTAAGAGGGATCGAGCGAGGGAGCATGAGGTTATCCAACATTATTCCTCCAGCAACACAAAGATCTCTTACACCGTACACGACATACATTAAAATAAGTTGGGGAAACATAAATATTACACTACCATTTTAAATACTACTCTAAAAGACCTCACTTACATAAGCAATGGGGAATCCCTCAGAATTTTGGGTGGAGATGCGCCGCCCAGGCCTTGAATTCAGCCCATTGTATATGAATTGTTTACCCTATCAGACGTATTTTAAAATCCTCTAAAGCTTATGTTGGCTTTACAGCTCAAAATGGCAAAAATCTATACCATATTTCAGACCAGTTATTTCAAACCAAACAAAATGGTCAAAATCTATGTGGTATTTCAGACCAAAACGTAATAAATAAATAAAACTAGGAGTAACCATGGGTTAGGAAGTGCGGGCGGAATATCGGGTACATGTATTTAATTGGCTTTGATTTAGGAAACCACTGGGTAGCCATCGCGGCTTTATTATTGGCTGCTATGTGTTAACTTCAAACTCCGTCCGATATACTTAGTACCCTGGACAGAACAATTGAGGATTGGGTTAAATTATAATAATTTTTAAATGCTAGACCTTAATGCCATGAAAAACGGCAACAAAACCGAAAAGGAAATTCCACACATGGAAATTTTTTAAAAATACCTCAGTGTTTTTATCAAGACCACAAAAAAGCGTGTAAACATGAGCGGCTTTGTCAGTCTTTGAACCAAAAATTTGTCACGCTTGTGCAATGTTTATTTTCATGAACCGAACCTTGGTGGGCCGCCACTTCCATACATGATTCCTCTTTGTGCTATTTTATATGGGATTGTCTTGGTAGAGCTGAGATATACAACGGCAGCATTACAATCCTGAGATCCAAGAACGATTTCACCAGCGTATTAAGGTGCAAATGGTGACGCCAAGAGAAACGAATCGGAAGGCAACCCAACTGAGCTTTTTTCAGGTAGTGTCCAGGCTAACATGAAAATGCATGGAGGGCTCCAGCAGATGAATAAGGTTCACGAGATTTCTACGAAGCACAGCAAGCATTGTCATATGCTCTTGGCCGGCTGCAGTTCAAAATCAAAGCCTTCCATTCGGTGGTATGGTGCTCCAGCTACTGGCCGCCATCTTACGAGTCGATGGAAAGAACAACCGCATGGCAAAAAGAGTCTTCAGACGGCGACAATCAGGAGATACTGAGGTTTTCGGGTGGCCACGAAATATTTAAATGTTTCTTTTGTAAGATTGACCGAATTTTACTATTCAAGGTCAGATAATAAAACAGAAAATACCGATGATTTGTACAGACTCGTTCGTTGTGTGACATGTGCTTTCCAAGAAATCACGTGATTTTCACTTTTACGTCATTGGTCGCTCCATATTTAGAAGCGCTGTAAGAACAGAACGAATTAACTTCCTGTCACGCCAAAAAATTCTCATGTGTGGAATTTCATATTTTATTTAATAAAATCAAAACTGAGAAATATGTGTCTCTCGTTTTTATATAATTTATAAATATATCAATCCTCAATTGTTCTGTCCAGGGTACTATATTTATTTTATGTGGAAAGCGAAAACTTATCGTGTAATAATAAAATCTGAGCGATCAATTATTTATCGTACGTGTTTAATATACTTCCCAGCATGCGCACGTTTACTTTAACCACAAAATATCATATTTCCGGTTCTAGTTATGTAATCAAAATTATAGTCACGTTCCAGTGAACTTTACTACAACATTATTTTGTTTATTCGCAATCCACTAGACGGGCTTTGTTTCAGCTTTTGTTGTTTGTTTTACACAACGAACAAATATGAAAAGCATGCAGTGAAGTATACATGTTATTCGTTGAAACACTTCTTTGAAGTCTATAATTTTTGGTGGCGCGCGAATGAGTCATCACCTCAACGAAAATTTACAAACACGACATCACAACTTTTTACGGGGATTCTAATAAAAAATATTGGCTTAGAGTAGTCATCGTAGCTTTATTATTGGCTGCTATGTTTGAGTATTAACTTCAAACTCCGATAAATCTTTATGACAGACGTAAAATTGATTTTAGTTGAATACTGTAAAGCTAAATACAGTCGAACCTCTCCACAACGGCCACCTTGGGGACAGAGGTAAATGGCTGTTGTAGAGAGGTGGCCGTTATTTTTTGGGGGGTGGACAACATTGAGGCTATGAAGTTCTATTTTAATGTGACTTACTGTGCCACAAGGCATTTTTTTTTTTTTAATTTTGCAATGCAATTTAAACACAGAGTTGGCTGTACTCAATTAATGAAAATAAAAATACAGTACTGTAAAAAAATTGGGGCCTTGTACTTTCTGAGTGGCTTGAATGTCATGATCGCGCTCAAACACGTGCCGCAATTAATAAGATACTTTATTATATGGCAAACTGGTCCACAATGAAAAGGTGCATTCTGATTGGTTCCCTGAGCGGTCCGAATTTTGCAATACGGACCGCTAAGATGGACCGCTCACGAACTCATTTCGCCGAATTCCTTTCATAAAATACAATTCACATTTAAAAACAACATTTACCATACTGTACATGTAGCATTTTCCTGAGGGGTATAGGCAAGGATGCCCTTTGCCGGTTTACTTTTTATAGGCATATAAATAGTATTATTCTTGGCAATGCAATCAGACAATCAACTACAATAAAAGGTATTGACATCACACCTGGAAAAAACGCAAAACTGCCTCCTGTGGGGTCGCCAATGCGACTGGATTTGATCCATTGGCGACTAACTTTTCACCCTTGGTCGCCAGTTTGGCCCCTAAGATATTTCAATTTAGAATTTTTTTTTACTTTCTTAGCGCTCAAATGAATTAAATGAATATTTAATACCGAAGAATATACTTTCTCATTTTCAAGTATGAAGCGACCGAAAGTATTCTTCTGTCAGATTGTTTGTTTAAAACCCGATCTACGAATCTCGTCACGCAATCTTTCCTAAAGCGACATGTGTTTCTAAAATTAGATTTTTGCAAAAACTACACATTTTACTATATGAAAGTGTATATTATAGGTTTTTGGATTCAAGAATAATCGCATATTATTTTAAATTTGTAGCTTTCTATGAGATGAACAAGATATAGTAATTTGATTCAATAGAGTGGTAAAGTGTGACGTCACAAATTTTCAAATTTGCGAAATTATACAATTTGATCAGCTATTCAGAGGAAGCATGCCAAAAAACGTCCACTTGCCAAAAATTAGCTCTCCATTGCAATTTGCGGCCGAGATTAGAGGTTCAAAGTTTGGTACCGTCCCATACAAACCTCTCTAATTTTGCGCCTGTTCTAAACTGAAGGAACAGACGCGAAATTAGAAGGGTTTGTATGGAGAAATTAAAACCTGAAGTGCCCATATCTCGACCGCAAATTACAATGGAGAGCTAATTTTTGGCAAGAGGACGTTTTTTGGTATGCTTCCTCCGAATAGCTGATCAAATTTCATAATTTCGCAAATTTAATTTTTGTGACGTCATGACTTTAGTACTCTTATAGAGTAGGCGGTACATTATGATGTAGTGACTGCGTGTGCCGTGGTTTTCTCGACAATATTAAATCGCAGCTTTGTTTTGTTTTTCATTAGCAACTGTAGTTCTCAAAGAATATGCGAAACAAATGAAATAGTTGTCGCTTACGGTATTCATAATACTGAAAACAACCGGCCGTATTAAACCGGTCCTGAAACAAATCGGATTTCGCCGTGTCTGGCCGTGGCCGTAGGACTCGATCGAGTACATCTTTGTACATTCATCTTATCAGTGTTACGTTATCAGTAAGTTTATATCTGTGATATCAATAGGACATAGATCGATTGATATAGAGTTAACTTTTCTCTTTCAATTTCATTAAATGTATTTCGAATGAAAATAGCCCGCTATTAAAAATTGGCAAGTTTGTTTATCAGATATCGCTGGCTGTCAAGCGTCAGTGAAGCGTGAAGGCCGATTTTAATACACGCTATGATTTTTCGGCCCAGTCCGACAGGCAGGTACAAAAGTCGGACCGGATCAGTCGGATCGGACCGGACCGGATCGCACCGGATCAACTCGGATCGCCAGTCCGGGTCGGATCAACTCGGATCGACTCGGACTAGACTAAAAATGAAAACAATTTACTCGGACTAGACTAAAATGAAATTCGTAACATGTTAGACATAGAAAAAAGATACCTGTCTTCATTTAAAGGTGTTAGCTACCTAAACGTTCACCCAGATCGCCGTAAGATGAGATCGCGGCAATCAAGCCGCCAGTTTGTTTTTCTAGTGCCTGCAGGTCCTCCCGGATCAGTATCTTCGCGAACTTATCTGCTCGTCCGCTCGCACATGGAGCCAGATGACTAAAAATCGCGGTTAATGTAATTTTAGAAAGTGGAAATCTAAAAACTTTTGCGGGGAAACATGCCTCCGGACTTCCATAAATTCGGCGCTCAGACTCTAGTAAACCGGTCAAGTTTTTTCCTGGATCCGCGCCTGATAAGCTTAGCTTATACAGTAGAACCACGCTAACTCGAACAAAACAAAACAAAACATAGTTTGAGAAAGCGGGGGTTCGAGTTAGCCGATAGTAGAATCACTGAAAAACAAGGGCAAAGGGAATGGGTTTGAGTTCGAGATAGCCGGGAGTTCGAGTTAAACGAGTTCGAGTTAGCGGGGTTCTACTGTATTATGTGCTTCCCCCGCAGCGCAATAAGGCACTCTTTTCTGCAAGATGGAAATGTAATAAAAGTGTTTCTTGAGAGTTCCCTGTTAGCAGTCTCCCTTTAACTTGGGAGTCTTCGGACAGTTTGAGCATCAATTTTGCTGCTGGGAATGGATTTAGACAAGCATGAGGCTGGGAGACTGGGATTTGGGCAACAATTGGGCTGGGAAATGGGATTTATACCCCCTCTTCAGGGCAGAAATAATCGTGAAATCTTGCCTAGTACAGTTCCCAGGCTTCTTCTGGTGACGTCATCCCGGGAGGATCTGGAACTAAAAAAAACAAAATGGCGGCTTGTTTGCCTTGCAGCCCGGGATGGCCGCGATCTGACGGCGATCTGACGGTGATCTGGGTGAACGTTTAGGTGGATAACACCTTTAAATGAAGAGAGGTATCTTTTTTCTATGTCTAACATGTTACGAATTTCATTTTAGTCCAGTCCGAGTCAATCCGAGTTGATCCGACCCGGACTGGCGATCCGAGTTGATCCGGTCCGATCCGGTCCGGTCCGGTCCGATCCAACTGATCCGGTCCGACTTTATCAAAATGTGTTAGACTGTAGCAGATTTATAAATAGGGTCTTAAAGAAACTACTCTGTCGATAAAACAAATTTGTAGCGCGTTACCAGTGATTGAACAAATCGGACGGCGTATCGTACTGCACGTAGCATTTATTCGATGCGACCAGTGAAACATGTTTCGCATCAAACGTTTGGCAACATGTACGAAAATTACAAAGACCGGTTTTGGAAAACATCGGTTGACACGTCATTTAAACATTTTCGAAGAGTCAGATCTATAAAAAGTCAGTCATGTACTATATGTTTTTCGACGCTGGTTAATGAAAAATAATGAAACAAAGGTTACATCTTTTAGGTTTTCTTTTATAGATACAAAAATTGTATTTATGTATGTATGTATTCCCATTCCCCTAGCGAAACGCGGCAAATTTAACAAATGTTGTTGTATCCATTAATTTCCCCCTAACTTTCTCCCTACTTCCATAGAGCACTATTAAGTAGTTTTAGACTGCAAAAAGCATATGTGAGCAGTGGCAGAGCTAGGGAAGGGCTGTAATGCCTATATTGTAGAAAATGAAATGGCCCGAAGGGCCGCCAAAAATTTTTGGCGACTAGAATACTTGTGCTGGCGACCAAGTATGAAAACTTAGGGGCCAGCTGGCCCCAAGGTTTTTTCCTGAAAGTCGAGCCCTGGCCTCAGTATGCCGAAAACAGCACCATACATGTATTTGTGAAAGACGATCAGTCGATAATTTATTATGTTTAACATATTCAACAAATATAAATAATATTATTCTTAGCAATGCAATCAGACAATCAACTACAATAAAAGGTTTTGACATCACACCTGGAAAAAACGCAAAACTGCCTCAGTATGCCGACGACAACACCATACATGTATTTGTAAAAGACGATGATCAATCGATATGTTTAACCTACTCAACAAATTTGAAAACATCTCTGGCCTTCGGATAAACCAATCAAAATCGGAACTCTTGTAGTTAGGATCATCACGCCTGCCCAAGGATAAAATCTTAAACCTCATTCAAACTTGGCGAGGAACCGACTTACGTTCTTGGAGTATATTTTTCTTATAATGATGAACTTGCAACAACAACAACAACAACAACAAAAAACTTGATGACAAACTTGGCTCTTTTGAAACTCACGTTTGTTTGCAGTGTGCTTGATACTCCAGATTCTTTTATGGAAGAGGTTAACAAAATAATTTTCAAGTTCATTTGGAAGTATGAACAGCCTAAAATTAGAAAATCTACAATCTTAAAATGTAAAGAACAGGGAGGCCTAAACATGACTGATTTTTAGTGCAACAAAATAAGTCAAAATTAATTATGTGTTTCAATTTAAAGTGATATACAATATACTCAGTACCAATAGCCTCCTCTACAAAAAGAAAACAAATCAATTCCCCTTCTTGTCCCTTTTGCCCTGACACTGAACATCGGCTGCGTCTTTCTGGAATGAAATTACTGAGGGGTGCCATGCACTATGTACATGTAAGAAACATAATTATTGCGACAGCCTTTACAGAATACAAAATAATATACTTAAAAAGGAAAATAGAAAAAGATAGAGTGTTCACAGTCCCCTGTTTTTCTGTGTAGTTGTAGCTAGAGGTCGATCATCAAGTTTGAGGGGCCGGGGAGAGTACAAAATACCGGTGGGGACGGCCATTGGAGGTTAATAGCTATGAGAAACCAATATGGCGGCCCCTTGAACTCGGCGATCAACCACTAGAACCACACAGAACAATAGGGGACTGTGAACAGTCTAAAAAAAAAAATGAAAATCTTCTGCCATTTTTTGCCCGAGACAAAACAAAATAAGGTAGAGAGGGTATTCTGCCTCTGAGACCATGAGTAGGGAACCAACTAAATTGCTTGAAAATGCATTATCCTGTTGTTAGTATATTATAAATACTAGTGTACATATATGTTTATAATATACTCACCACAGGATATTGCAATTTTGGACAATCTGATTGGTTCCCTACTCAAGGCATATGAGGCAATGTACCATTACTACCTTATTTGGGAATCCCGCTAATTACGATAAATATCCCATTTTCCTCTGTTTTTTCCTTCCGTTCTTTCCCCAGTAATTTTTAATTGCAATATCCTGTGGTGATTATATTATAAAACCATTATTCCACCCAATCTCGTCGTACATGAACTCATAGCCAACTCGGCTACGCCTCGTTGGCTATGAGTTAATGTACGACTCGATTTCGTGGAATAATTGTTAAATATTCACTATTGTAGTCAATCTCTATGCTACAGATAGGATTACTCCATGTCAGCGCACATTGGAATTGAGATGATAAAATAATAATATATTATTATAATCATTTCTTATCCAACAAACATGGATGGAATAATAATATTGTTTTATTAATCCTTCACTAATCTATTTTGGTATTTTCCTATTGTAAGTCATTGACTTTTAAAAATTATGGATCAGCTAAGTGGGTGAGTTTTCAGTATATGATAAAAAGCGATTGCAAAAAAGGTGGCAAAATGAGGTGGTGCAGAAACTGAGGAGGCATTATTGTATTTTTCTTTGATTTTCCATGTAGCGCGAGGTCCGTATTGGGTAAAGAGTTCTTTTTTGCAAGTTTATGGACCGAGCCAAAAACAAGGCCATAAAAATGCAAAAAAAGAGAACAAGACCAATATTCCCCAATATGGACTGAACAAAAGTGTTGAGACATTTTGCTTTCAATGAGTTTTTTCACATCTTTCACTGGTCTTTTCCACTATTCACCTCTACTTCGGCGGATTTTTGTTAAATAATAATAATTATAATATACTCACCACAGGATATTGCGATTTTGGACAATCTGATTGGTTGCCTACTCAAGGCATATGAGGCAATGTACCATTACTACCTTAGAATCCCACTAATTACGATAAATATCCCATTTTCCTCTGTTTTTTTCCTTCCGTTCTTTCCCCAGTAATTTTTAATTGCAATATCCTATGGTGAGTATATTATAAAACAATTATTTCACTCAATCTCGTCGTACATGAACTCATAGCCAACTCGGCTACGCCTCGTTGGCTATGAGTTAATGTACGAATAATTGTTAATTATTATTATCTAAAATATGTTACTATCAATAATATTATTATCATCCACTGCTGTAGTGGACCACAAAGACTTACTAAGTGCTATTGAAGGAGTTACATGTATTCAATAAAATTTTAAAGCACCCAAAAAGTTCAAGGAAGACAATCTTTATGTTGGGTACATTAGTCAAAGTAAATTCTTATATAAATTTTTTACAAGTGTGGCAGTACTAGGCATTTAGTAAAAGCCTGTAAGGATTTTGTAAGTCCTCCTCCCATCTGTTAAAATATTCCCATCTGTTAGTATTGTACTAACATTATATTACCTATGTATTAACTCATCAAAATGGGAAATAAAACAAACAAACAAACAAACAAACAAGCAGTGTTGCTCAGGTCAACATACGGTACTCCACAAACTTAAAAAACCACAAGAGATGTCTAAAAATACCTAAAAGTTGGCAATTGAAAGTATTAAGTAAGTGCCAAAATATCTTAGATTTTGCACTGTGGACATACATTGTACATGTAGCATCGAGCTTAATTATGCTTATTGCGGGCGAGCAAAAATGAGCCCGCAGACAAATCTTGAGAGTGGTCACATTCTTTAACGCGACATATAAGCTCAATATGAACATTCTTTTGGACTTCCAACTGGTATGATTGGAAAGTGAACTCTGCACCAAGAGAACTTCAAGATCACTTGTAAAGAGTTGTTTGTTACACATGTGCAGTCTAAGACCAAAAGATGTTCATTTGTAGTTGATGATGAGTTCGTAAATTTACATATGAGTGATAAGAGATCATAGGGGGAAAAGTTACGCCACATGAGAAATGATCGAAGGCCACATACTGTTTGTTATCGTTATGGATTACAGCTATTATGCTAAGCTTTATTCAACTGAAATCAATTTAATGTCTGTCATGAAGACTGCATATCGGAGTTTGAAGTCAATACTCAAACATAGCAACCAATAATAAAGCCACGATGGCTACCCAGTGGTTTCCATAATCAAAGCCAATTAGAGTCTCCGTAAAAAGTTATAGTGCCCTATTGAAGACAAGAAATCGTGATGTTGTGTTTGTAAATTTTCGTTGAGGTGATGAATCATTCGTGTGCCACCGAAAATTATAGACTTCAAAGAAGTGTTTTAACAAATTATATGTACCGTAAACACCGGCGTATAAGCCGCACTCGCAGATAAGCCGTACCCTGAGTTTAGAAGCTCAAAGTTTGGAAAAAACTAAAACTAAAAAAGTTCACAGTCGAGTCTTTAAAAAAACTAACTTTGCTTCAATAAACATAATAAAGATGAAAGCTATCAATTCAGGTATCAATCGTATCAAGTGTTCAAAGTTTGTATCGATTGTTTGTGTTAATCACGTTTTAATAGTTTTTTTTACACATAATTTCAACTCTGTTATTATGTGAAGGGCATGAACACCTACTTAGGCACATGATTGTTCTCTCCATGGAAGTTTTTTGTCATAATTTCTTCATTCACGTTAGTTTTTTGAGGGAAGTTTCCGCGTCAACACAAAAGCATACTTCATTTCGTCAAGAGCTTAGTAACCGGGCATTTCATTGGCACCTTGCCATGTCAGGCCAAGGGTGAGGAAAATAAATATTATGGCTTATGGTGCCGTTGGCGTTCGTTCGCTTGTCAAATGGAGAAGTTTGAGTTCTCTTCGGCTGTTCGTGGTTATCACCCATTCACGTCTACAAAGATGTCTGGAAGCCATCTACAGGAGACAGTTACTCATTGCTCAAAGGGAGTTTGAGAACAAGTTGGACAAATTTGCCATCATAATCCTCAGCAACATTGCAAACAACCAGTCTCGTCTCTTATTGTTTTGTGTAGTAAGCTTATTGTTTTAGTGTAAAAAGTGCTGTTTGGGAAAAATTACAGAACCTTTTATAGATGTTCTCGCAGATAAGCCACACCCTTGATTTGGAATGAAATTTCTGGGAAAAAAGGTGCGGCTTATAAGCCGGTGTTTACGGTATACTTATAAAAAATTGTATGTTTGGAGTGCTGACAACTGATCTGATATAAACAGTCAGACATTTCGGGGATAACTCCTTCATCAATGTTGTGTTTTTAATGCTCTTGCTCGCACTAAATATGTCGCGTGGATGCCATTAAAAAATAAACAAATAATAAATGAATGCGAGCACATGTGAGTGTGTGCTTAGCACCAGAGGTTTCAATAGAAGGCGGCTACCATTGATGGACTGCTGGGTACTTTGCTCCTTACCGATGCCTACTCCACACGATCAGTTGAATGTTTTGCTGTCAGACTTTTGCTCAAATTAGATGCAGACACCTCACAGTTCAGTTCAGTCTTTTCACTTACGTTTATTACTTCAAGTTTGAGGAGATAATACAGTAGATTTTGTGGCTGAAACATTTCACTGCGCTCTGTTTTCGGCGTAGATTTGAATACAAGGACTGGTAACCATAATTTATGTTAAATATGGACTAATAAGAGTATTTTATGGCTGATTTTGGTTGGCTCACGCATACGTTGCTCACTTTCACAGCCTCCTACTATTTCTAAACAGCCTTCTACTTCAAAACTTAACGGAAGCACTGTATCGCGCATAATTTTGACAGGGAAAGAAATGAGTGCCGGCCTTATGGAAAAGTTCTTGAACTTAGAATTTAAAGTCAATGTTCATTCCATGAGGTGCCAAGAAGGTGTTGTGGCGGAAGATCGGTCAAATAATAAACAAATGCGTTCACATTCGTTTATTATTTGTTTCTTTTTGAACGGTGTCCACGTGACATATTTAGCGCAAGCAAGAGCGAATAAAAACACAACACTTCTACATGAAGGAGTTATCCCCAAAACGTCTGACTGTTTATATCAGATCAGTTGTCAGCACTCCAAACATACATATATACTTATCTGATTGAGCAACAAACAATTTTTTGTACTAAAGTACATGTATACTTAATTCACTGCTTTTCATATTTTTACGTTGTACGTGTAGAACAAACAACTAAAGGTGAAAGAAAGCCTGTCTACAGGATTGCAAATAAACAAAATAATATTGTAGTAAAGTTTATTGGAACGTGACTATAATTTTTATTACATAACTAGAACCGGAAACATGATATTTTGTGGTTAAAGTAAGCGTGCTGTGAAGTATAAAAACACGTACGATAAGCTTAAATAATTTATTGAACTCTCAAATGTTATTATGACACGATCATAAGTTTTTGCTTGCCACATGAAATATAAAATATAAGTATATCTGAGGGGGTTTGAAGTTAATACTCGAACATAGCAGCCAATAATAAAGCCACGATGGCTACCTAGTGGTTTCCTAAATCAAATAAATCTCCGATAATCCGCCCGCTAACCCATGGTTGCTCCTAGTTTATAATTTACAGTTCCTTTGTTCAGCTTTGTTTTCGCTTATCTTCCTGTATTTGGGTGGATAAATGATTGTCATAATAGAGTAATGTGTTCTACTATATTTAAGTCATGTCTTTATAACTTTTTCTTACCTTTACTGAAGCAAACAGTCAATAATATGAGCAGCAAAGACTTCAAAGACATTCAAACCACGATAACACAAAGACGAGAACCAAACGAGAGCAGCCATTGAATACACTGGTGCCCAGTCTATTCCCGCTAAATGGATTACGGGACTTTCATGGATGGACTCGGGACTAGTGCTTCTGTCGTGCTTCTGAACACGAGGACCAAATTGATATTCCGTAAATCCTCAGGTGGTAAAAATCGGCGCCCCCTTCGAAGAAGCGCCCCTCCTATCGGACAAAATTTGAAATAAGCGCCCCCCCCCCCTCGAGTAAGTTCCCCTTCCCCTCCCCTCTGTTTTTTTTTCTGGGTGAGCGGTTGAGTAAAATTTTGTGTTGGTTATGTTTATCACTCGCATCAAAGTTGAACTACTTTTGACTACTATACGAACAGGTTTGCACATTAATTATAATACTCGTTTCAGTTTGTGAACATGTTCGGCGAGCCGAAAATAATTACGAATGCTAAGGGTGCCGCTAGTGTAACTTGTGTACGAAGAAAAAAGACGTTAGCGAACTGACATAGTACGTTAGCGAACTAACCTAAGACGTTAGCGAACTGGCTTTAGACGTTAGCGAACTGGACGTTAGCGAAACCACTCGTTGGCGAAACGACCGCAATTCGAACAGGATTAAGCTTATGTTTAGTCAGACGAAACGAAACGCGTAGGAAAGAAGCTTTACAACCGCTGCTTACTACTGTTAAAATTCCTCTGGAACAGGGTCGCAAAATTAGCGTTTTGTGGTCTGGTACGTATACAAGGCAAGGGTTTTTATAGCCCGGCGGCACATTGGCACATAGCCCGGCGGCACATAGCCCGATTTTTTCTGCGCTAGTCCGGGTTGTCTTGAAGACAATTCCGAGAGAGACTCTTGTTTCACATATCGGACATATTTTTCCTCGCAAGCGAAGCCGTCAGGCTAGCCTGCGTAGCTGGCTCTCGAAATGCGAACGAGCGCGAGTCGTGCGCGCGAAGTGCGCGAGACGACCGAGTAACTCAGACCTCCCCGACCCAGACTTCGCGCGCTTAAAAAATTTACTTCGCGCGCCAAGACCGCCAGCTACGCAGGCTACCGTCAGGCCGAGCGTAGCGAGGTTTATAAATTAGTCCACCATGAGTCAGGCGGGGTCAAATCTCATCTGGACTTTACAGTCATATTTATTTATTTGTTTGTTTGTGAAATCGTAGATGGCGGAAATGACGTCACACGGCACGCTCGTGGCCTGATGGCTTCAAGGGACTATGTCACCTGGTGCCCATGCGCGGTAGGGTCCACTAAAAGCTAATTTGCATACGACCTTTTTCGCAGTTTATATCGGTAATCTGGAGTGAAGTATTTCTTGTTGAGTAAATAAAGGCGAGTCGTAGGCTTCTGTAAATTAGTGTCAACGTAGCTGCAATATTTATAACTGAACGAGGTTATTGATAACATAAGACGATAATTTCACGGAACAACTCTTGCGTGACTTTCCGGCAAAAACATTCAACTCAAATTCAACCGCTAAATTCACACTTCCCCTTGCTTTTTTTACATTGATATTGAGAAATAAAATTTCTGCCATTTATTTTTCATAGCAGTTTATTCATGGTCTGAATCCTGTTAAGATAAGTTTGACAAAAATCATTGAAGAATGTACGCCTTCGCTGGCAGCCAAAATGTCAAAACAAAATTATGCTAATCGCGTTTACATTTTATTTCGCTTAGAAAACTATGATTCAAAACATAAAAGCTGCTTTAGAAATGAAAAGTTGTATTAGAGGCAACTATTTTATGCAAACAGATGGAAATTTCATAATTTGAAAAGTAAAATAACGTTCAATAAAAAAGTACCGTGCAGCGTGACAAGCGCCGGTACGGCCAGTATTGTAGTGAGCTTCCCTGCGAAAAAAATAGAATGTGAAGCGAATTCGAATCCGCTGTGGTTTTTGCAAAGGACCAACACATCATTGTAATATCCATTCATTATCAAATAAATAATATTCTTCACCATTTTGCTCTCAGAATTCTAGGAAAGGCTCAATAAGTCCGCTACTGCCGTGGCAAAATTCATTCAGTAAACTGAAGCGGCCCGCCATTGAAGCTGTTGTTTTTCTTCTAAAGACTCGATTGATTTCTTTCTCGCCTCCAGCGAAAGGAGATGGGCAGCGAAAGTTGAATGTGATAAGAAACTAGCGCTTAATGTTGCTCCAAACCGCGATGAATATAAAGCCATAAACTTCTAGCCTGTTCCTTCGATGGTACTAGTTCTTGCCCTTGATTCTTTCTTTGAAGTACAAGTCCACTGTAATACTTTCTATCGGATATTTTTCGCAAATCGAGCAAGCTAACACCGAAATAACTAAATAGAACTGTAGTTCGATATCTCTTAAGGATAAGTTAACATCAAGAGTGAGCCAGATGCAACGGATTGCCAAGATTAGCGTAGATTTGTTCACGACTGCTTCATCTCCTCGAATCTCCCGCCGAATTTGAAAACGTTGGCGAACGCTTTCAAATTGACTGCTGAAAACTCGTATGCAAATTAGCTTTTAGTGGACCCTACCGCGCATGGGCACCAGGTGACACAGTCCCTTTAAGGCGCTAACTTTTAAATCTGATCTTCGGGATTGAGGGCGAGAGTTCAAATCCTGAAGGGTCCTTTTTTTGTTCGGGCCGAATCCGGGCCGTTCTTTTACCTCTTTTCTTTGACTTCGACGTAATCTTTGTAGACGTAATGTAGAAACAGGAAAATACTCCAAGTTTGTTTATCGATCGAATTTATATGCATGGAAGTGACTTTGTTGGACGTTTATAATCGGTGCGGGTCATTTGAGAAAAAATCCGGCTTTATTAAATCCGGTATCAACAACAGGAAAAGGAAAAACGACTCAAGATTTCTCAAAGTACGATCAACATATGGCTTAGTTTTCATTGTAGACGTGAAGACTTGCGTCTGAAAATGATTCGCCGATCAATATTGCGAATTTGCCAGGCGGCTGAATGCAAAAATGAGAAAGAGAAGATTTTAGCTACAAAAGCGAGGTGGTTTCAGATCATTCGACGGAAAAGTGGGGAAAACAGTACATCAATTTCCGATAAAGAGCGCTACTATACAATTTATTCCACACATTGTGTTGACATTGTATATTTGGTATTTGCGCTGCAATTTGACATCTATTCGATTCGATATGCTTCACAGACTTCACAGTAAAAAATATATTCGCCGCTTATTTACGGCGTTTTAAAAAGGAAATATGTTTTCAAATGTTTCCTTAACAAGAAAAGGAAAGGTTCTTTACATGAAATGATTTATAATTGATGCAAATCTGTAGTCGGAAATTATAATCAGTGTCACGCAACGGTACGCAACGTGTCCAGTCAGTCGTTCGTCGAAAACAAGACCGTAAAGGGCAGATGTCGGGAGACCAGCGAACTCCAGTCGATCTCTATAAAGCCTGGTTATCAATGCATGCACCCTCACGCCCCAACAATAATTAATCCCCATCACAGATTCGCGAGGACCCATGCGAGTCATTCATTGCCAAAGTCAGTCCTGTTTACGAGATTTATACAGCAGTCAAGGCGCCATTTTGTTTTTCTAGTGCCAGGTCCTCCGGTAATAATGTCCTCCGGATTAATAATGTCCTCCTGATCGCTTACATCTGGTCGCCTGCACTGAGAACAGAACAGAATTGCACAATGTTCCTACCGTATACAACTAATAAGGGGTAAGGATGTGACAGCACTTTGCGCTTTCCACCAGCGGTCCCAGTCTCACCGAAAGCGATGGAGTCAGTCGGTTGTTCTTTGCTCCAGCGCACCTTATCAAGTTTCATCCGACTTTCTTTCTTTTTAAAAAAATGATCTTTTTATATTTTTCGCTATAAAACGTTCGATTTGAAACTTTTCCTAAATGTCTCAAGCAATGGCCTTAAGGATAGAGAACTCTTGTTTAATTTACAAGTGCAGATTCAATTCCTATCTGAAACTTGAATTGTATTCGACGCGACTGTAATGCGACGTATAAATTAGGCATAAATCGCTTCTTTACGATTTTGGCGACAATGTCGTGCGCGCGTAAATGGACCCAAGTCGCCGGTGTCGTAAGACCTCGTAGGTTATGTCGCATGCGATCGTAGGCAAAAATTGGACCTACAATAGGCTTTAAATATATATACGGTGGCTATACCGTTGGCGATACAAGAATAGAGTGCATTTTTATTTAGGAAAGCTTTTGAACAATGATTTTTAGAATGATTTTATACGCATTTCTTTATTTCTTTATATACTTGTAAGCGCATTGAGATTTTTAAATGCGCCTAGAAAAACATGCATTTTTGGGTAAAAGAGTAGAGGTTTTCCGTTTCGTTGACAGTGCGTCAGAAAACAGACGGTTGAAGCTTTTTACGTCTATTATATGACACTTACTTTGCAATCCGAGAAATGAACTAGTGGTGAAATAATTACACGGTTTGTAGTTATGGCTGGCCAATTTCGATATATTAAAATTATAACTTGGTTCCGAGGCTTAGGGGAATAAAACAAAAGAAATCACATCGAGGTTGAGGGATGAATAAATAACTTATTTTGCTTTATCCCATAAGCCTCGGAGCTTAGTTAGAATTTTAATATATCGAAATTGGCCTATTATTAATTTTTAAAATGAGTATGTCATGGACACCCAATCAGGAAATTTAAGGAAAAGATTTGGGATGATTTTTGTTTGTTTTTCAAGTAATATCGTTTAGGGCCGTATTTATTTAAACTATTAAACACAGTTTGATCTTTTCGGATATGGAATATTAATTAAAGTGGCAGCATTTTTTGGTAACGAAATTTTAAAACAAGCTGCTGTTTCCTTTCCGAAAATCCTATCTGGCCTTTTTTCGTGCCCAAAACGACAGTTTTATCTCGCTCCAAAAACAACAGGCATAAAACCAGATATTCCACCGAAACGATCCGTTGGGTGTCCTTGATATATGCCTCAGCTGCTTTTTCACTTGCACATTATTAATAAGTCATGTTATATTTTTCTCGTGCAATTCTGAATTAATATGAGAAATTGAAAGAGTAGCATCAAAACCGCATTTGCCGCTGTGGGGAGAGAAATCGTGATTATGTTGTTTGATTTTATTTATCCGCTTTCGCTGTTTTACATGTAAAGTGTAAAAAACAACGTATAATTTATTGTTGTTGTTGTTGTTGTTGTTGTTGTTTTCTGAGTTGTAGGTTAATGTTTCAATTCATTAACCGTAACTAGTACCTGTTGTTTTGTTCACTTAGCTGTGAACCGTTCTTGTCAGATCATAACTGCAATAAGCGTTGAAATGTAATTTCAACCTGCGTTAGTCTTTTGTTAAACTGTTATCCACCTGTATTGTTTTGAAAGTATTTACACAATGTGTAAAAGATGTATTCCGTTATGGCCAATTGAGCTTTCTGGAAAGCATGAGATAACTTTAGCTCAGTATGTTTCCTAAAGAGCCGTAAATACAGGTGAATAAGTTAAGGATCATGAAAATAACACCGAGTGCAATAAAATATTTACGAGTTCTAATGGTTTGAAATGTTTGCGCTTTTTTCTTCACGATCCGGCACTGGAAAAAAAAGTTACCTTGAAAAACAATTCAGCAAAAATTTACATATTCGGGAAATTAACAATATCACGACTTTAAACGGTGACAAAATTGCCTCGGTATCTATCTATTCTTATGTTTCGTTTAGGAACAAAACTATTGAATTATACTAAAAGAAATATGTCAAAGCAATGAAAGTACCAGTATCGGTTTCCTTGTGTTCAGCTGTTTTGATCTGCAGAAAAGGATCATCCGCAGTTCATTAGAAGGCCATATAGTATGTACATTTCCTCCATCCATTAATTTGAGGTGATGGAAGGATATTTATCTGCCATCGTACAGATGTGAACAAATTCTCTTAGTCGCAAAAATTATTTATCTGCAAGTAAAATGCGGTTTCCAAAAACATCCTGCATTAAACAATAAAAATCGCAAATCTCCCGCAAAAAAAAAATCATGCCACAGTAGACGCTATTTTAAAACTAATGCAAATTACCCGGCAGAAATTGGCAAGAAATTTTAATAGGAAGTAGACGTGTAGTAGTCTATAAATTTAAATTTAACTCTATGAAACATTTGGAATTTCCGACAGATTCTAGATAGAGGTTAAGAGTGAATGTTACCAACGGTCAGACATTTGGTGGCCACAGCCGAAAAATCAATTCTGCTCATATTCTCATGTTAGGTAGACCTTAATATGAAACAAAACACTGCATACTTTGTTTGGCTGAATATCGATTTATTTTCGAGAAAATCGATAATAACCGAATTCGGTCAAAATGCCGCTTTTGGAGCTCAAAATTTAAGGCGAATCTCGAAGTTTCGCATAGCAAAATGAAACATTCTAGGACAATAAAAACTACCAAATCTTAAAGAACGATACCGAAATATATGTTGAAAGCAATTTGAGCAATTCTTGTCTTTCTATTTACAAAATATAATTAAATTTGTCCGACCTACTTTTAACTCGATTAAAAATAGGTCAAAACTAACCTATTATTTAAGTATGTGCCACACAAAATAATTTGCCGAAAATCTGGCTTTTGGAAGGCGAAGGGTGCTTCTTTTCGATCCCCAAAGGAATTTTTGGGGAAATGATTCAGTGCGATTAAATCAAATTTTAAAGTTGGATAAAATGCGCTGATTCAACGGATACCGAAGAGTCTCCTAAATTAGTTCAATGTGCACATACACGCAAAACTTTAATTGTTTCGCAGTTTTATACGTTCAATCTACAACTAATTTAACATAAAACCTCTAACCTTTATGTTGTTGTATCAAAGAAGAGGGCTATAGTCCTGTAGTTGTTGCTTCCTTCGCGATAATTACAGCTCACTGAAAGATGACCAGCACGCCATGTTTGTTTAGTTAAGCCGTACTTCGGACGTGTTTGATGAGAAGATTCTCTGTTTCCATTTTCGTTCAACAGAGCAGGCTTCAAGTACTTTCCGCAAAAAAGTCTTTGTTTAACCATTAGTTTTGAACTGAACAGCGAACCAAATGCGTTAATTCTTGTCTTGTAGCTTCTTGTGTAATTTAATTAAGTCAGAACGGGTTTCAACTGAAATCGACAACTAACTCACATGTAACGCAAGAAAGGAACCGGAAGTTATTTTTTATGAGGGATGGCTGGAAGAGAAGAGGGCGGGGGTATACAATATAAAAGCCTTTTTTCATTTATAGTTTCTTGTTTTATTTTTAATCTTTATCGCATAAGCGCATATTTTCTGACATTGGGAATAATTCAACTTGTTCTCCGGAAACCTGAAAAACCCCAAATCAATCCCAGGCCGAAATGGCGTATATTTCAAGTTGTATATTATTATTATCTGCCTTGTAAGCCAGCCATAACTTTCAATAAAGTTGTAATATCATTTTTATATTTTTTCGAATAATAGTAGCTTTAGTCCGGTTGCGCATAGTCAAAGACCAAGACCCCTTTATATATTGAGCTACTGTATTTACTTTTCCCCACTAAATGATATAGCCCTGGTCCCGTCACGGACAGGGAGAATAACGGGTCGTCAACATATTCACAAGTTCCCCGCTTAACGTCTACGGGACGTACGTTTAGGAGGGGGTTTAGGAAGGGGGTAAGGAGGCACCGGATTTGGACATTAGTGTAGGACAGTTTTGAGGAAAAAACAAAATGATGCATTTCTTTTTTGACTTGCACATGTGATTGCCAGCTTGCATGTAATTCACCGCTCGCATATACAAGAATGGCTTCTTGCTTGTTAATTATTTATTTCGCACTCAGCCGTACGTGTGTCAGCAGTGAGTGAACTAGGTTGTGTAATGACAACGGCTAAACTGATCAATTGTCTGTAATGCAAGCTACTAGAGGTCTGGTCCAACCTGGTCGATCGCACAATTTTACAACCACACCTGCCAACTAATTCTTGTAGAATACCCATTTATTATATGCGGGCAAAATGGTCCACGATCAAAAGTAGACCCTGAGCTGTCCGAAGTTCCAATACGGAAGGCTAAGAGGGACCGTTGACGAACTCATTTCACCGAATTCCTTTTTGAAACATTGAACAAAATAAAACTGTTCTATATAAAGTAGAAACATTTTTCCTTATGTCTGGCAGCAATTTTGGTTAATGTTTTCGTTTTAAAAAAGCCATTGTACTAAAAACTTTATTGAGCTAGCTTGTTCGGTTCGTATTGGGGAATATTGGTCGAGTTTTTTTTTTGGCCAGTTTATGGACCTCTCTTGACCTCGACAAATATTTCCCCAATATTCTGTTGATGTCTTTCTACTTCTTCATCGCCAGATTTGTTTGTGCTGTAAGTACTTTTCACTACTGAGCGAGAAAAAAATCCAGCTATTTGCAAAGGTGTGACTGAGGAAGTCGCCCTTGTCAAAGATACTCAGTAGATCCTTCGCTGTGCTTCGCTCTTCGCATTGCTTTCCATATACTCGTAGGATCAGCCCTTTGCCCGATGCGTTCTCCAGCTTGGAACCGTGCTTCAGTATCGTAGCCACAGTGAGGTTCTTTCTTGTTAGTGCTGCTGACTTTAAGAGCCCATCCCATCGGTAGCCGCACTGAGTCATCATCCTTCAACGATATCAGTCGGTATCTTCAACCCCACCCTCTTCCAGCACCCATCAAAAAATAACCTCCGGTCCAGACTCGTACCCAATCGATATTTATAAGTTTTTGGGATGAGAGAAGATTGGATACGGGAGTGGATTGAGGCGCGCGGGGGGTTATGGGCTAATTTTCCCTCGTCCCCTTTCATGATTCCCGGCGCGCCTCAACCACTCTCGTATCCAATCTTCTCTCATCCCAGAAACATATAAATAGCGACTGGGTACGAGTCTGCCTCCGGAAGTTAGGAACGTATCTGTGCGGAAAAGTACTGAAATAGCTCAATATATGAAGGGGTCTTGGTCTTTGACTATGCGCAACCGGACTAAAGCTACTATTATTGGAAAAATATAAAAATGATATTACAACTTTATTGAAAGTTATGGCTGGCTTACAAGGCAGATAATAATAATATACAACTTGAAATATACGCCATTTCGGCCTGGGATTGATTTGGGGTTTTTCAGGTTTCGGGAGAACAAGTTGAATTATTGCCAATGTCAGAAAATATGCGCTTATGCGATAAAGATTAAAAATAAAACAAGAAACTATAAATGAAATAAGGCTTTTATATTGTACACCCTACTCTCTTCTCTTCCAGCCATCCCTCATAAAAAATAACTTCCGGTTCCTTTCTTGCGTTACATGTAGTTGTCGATTTCAGTTGAAACCCGTTCTGACTTAATTAAATTCCACAAGAAGCTACAAGACAAGAATTAACGCATTTGGTTCGCTGTTCAGTTCAAAACTAATGGTTAATCAAATACTTTTTTACGGAAAGTACTTGAAGCCTGCTCTTTTGAACGAAAATGGAAACAGAGAATCTTCTCATCAAATACGTCCGAAGTACGGCTTAACTAAACAAACATGGCGTGCTGGTCATCTTTCAGTGAGCTGCAATTATCGCGAAGGAAGCAACAACTACAGGACTATAGCCTTCTTCTTTGATACAACGACATAAAGGTTAGAGGTTTTATGTTAAATTAGTTGTAGGTTGAACGTATAAAACTGCGAAACAATTAAAGTTTTGCGTGTATGTGCACATTGAACTAATTAAAAAGACTTTTCGATATGCGTTGAATCAGCGCATTTTATCCAACTTTAAAATTTGATTACATCGCGCTGAATCATTTCCCCAAAAAATCCTTTGGGAATCGAAAAGAAGCACCCTTCGCCTTCCAAAAGCCAGATTTTCGATGAATTATTTTGTGTAGCACATACTTAAATAATAGGTTAATTTTGACCTATTTTTAATCGAGTTAAAAGTAGGTCGGACAAATTTAATTATATTTTGTAAATAGAAAGACAAGAATTGCTCAAATTGCTTTCAACATATATTTCGGTATCGTTCTTTAAGATTTGGTAGTTTTTATTGCCCTAGAATGTTTCATTTTGCTATGCGAAGCTTCGAGATTCGCCTTAAATTTTGAGCTCCAAAAGCGGCATTTTGACCGAATTCGGTTATTATCGATTTTCTCGAAAATAAATCGATATTCAGCCAAACAAAGTATGCAGTGATTTGTTTCACATTAAGGTCTACCTAACATGAGAATATGAGCAGAATTGATTTTTCGGATGTGGCCACAATATTTTGAAAATGTCTGACCGTTGGTAACATTCGCTCTTAAGGTGGCCCGCGGTTATTTATTGGAGCGGAGGCTCCCTTTTTAAAAACTAATTTTCCGCATGAAAGCGTTAACCGATTTCTGTAATGTTTGGTAATCTAAACAAGGAATCTTCAAATTATAGAAAGCTTTTAATTTTAGGGCAATCGGAATAAACGATTAAGAGATACAAGCGTTATTAAAAGACCTTGTTTTATAAGAAAACGCGAATATTTTCATAAAATGAAGATAGATTTTTTTCTAATTACGTTCAATAAGTTCCAAGACTTCAAGGTTTATTGTGAGCAAGTTTCCACAAAAACGGCTGCACAGAAATTGCTACACAGTTCACTGCTTAATTTTCACTTCAAAATGATATGCTTGTCGTATTTCTTCAGCTGTTGCAAGAACGCTAAAATAATTATTATATCGCACCTATCATTGGAAAGCTTAATGTTATCTAAAACTTTGCTGAATAATCGGAAAAGATCGGAAACTCCAAGGAAAAGCTATAAGCGAATGAAGAACAAGATGTTTATGTGCGTAATTTGTGAATTTAAAGATATTCAAGTTTGTTCGACTTTTGAAAAAACTACCGATTTGTTTTCGCTTATTTCTAAGTATGATAAAATACAGCATATATACAAACGGCCTAACCTTGTTTCAGGCGTGTGGCGTCGATGAAGCTCGGAGAATTTGGCTCGTCAATTTAGCTGCTTCATGTCTTCCATTTTACAAATGCTAGGAAAACCCCTCGTGTTCCGTAAATTATTCAAACTTGCCGCGTTCTGGAATTTATTTGTCACTTGGGAATTACGGATCATCGAAAATTTCCTTGGAATGTCATTGATCGCTCATTATCATTTGAATTTTTGATGATCCGTAAAATTCCCAAGTGAAAAATAAATCCCACAACGCGGCATATTTGAATAATTTACGGAAGACGAGGGGTTTTCAAAGCATTGGTAAAATGGAGGACATGAAGTAGCTAACTTGACGACTTAATTCGCCGAGCTTCGTCGAGGCTACACGCCCAAAACTAGGCGAGGTCGTTTTTATATATGCTGGATTTTATCATACTTAACAATTACGGAAAACAAATCGGTAGTTTTTTCACAAGTCGAACAAACGTGAATATTTTGAAATTCACAAATTGCGCACTATAAACATCTTGTTCTTCATTTGCTTATAACTTTTACTGGGAATTTCCGATCTTTTCCGATTATTCAGCAAAGGTTTAGGTGGTATCAAGCTTTCTAACAATAGGTGCGATCTTAGCATTATTGAAGCGTTCTTGCAACAGATGAAGCAAATACACGAGCATATTATTTTGAAGCTAAAATTCAGCAGTGAACTGTGCAGCAATTTCTATGCAGCCGATTTTGTGGAAACTTTCTCACAGTAAACATTGAAGTCTTGAAACTTATTGAACGTAATTAGAAAAAAAATCTATCTTCGTTTTATGAAAATATTCGCGATTTCGTACAAAACAAGGTTTTCTAATAGCGCTTGTATCTCTAAATCTTAAATTTCGTTTGCCCTAAAATTAAAAACCTTCTAAAATTTAAAGATTCCTTATTTTAAATACCAAAAATTACAGAAGCGAAAAGTAGTTTTAAAAAAGGGAACCTCCGCTCCAATAAATAACCGCGGGTCACCTTAAAGAAAAATAATTACTTCCAATACATTTACTTACAATTACTGCAATCAAACATCGTGAAAAGCGAAGTTCTATGATAAAACTACACTTATTATTAATGAGGCTTGATTCATTTCACTGGTCTAATGAAGATAATGAGTATGTCACTAAACTGTTTACAATTCGTTATTTTCCATGCAGCATACAAGCATACAAAGATCTACAAAGGGTTGGCAGGGTTCAGGATTCATTTTCTCGACGTCCCGATGTTAAAAAGTTTCTTGTTGAAATGAGCGTGCGATGATCATGGCACAAAAAACAGGGATTTATCGCAGGGCTGTTGCTCGAATATTTTCAGTCACCTTGCTTGTTCTGCAAGGAGTAATCCTGGACTATTATTTAATCGTCCAAGAAAGCTCTTCGTGGTGGTTTGCGTGGATCATAACAGACGCCATCGTCCTCTCCGCCTGGGTGTTTACAATGTGGATGTCGCACCGAAAATCACAAAGTGCGACAACGATAGCGACAAAAGATGAGATAAAGTTTGCCTATCTCGCCTGGATTGTGTATGCGGTCCATTTAGTACCACAAGTGGCCACTTTATTCAAGCTCAAAGCCTCTGTACTGGACGAGAAACTTCTCTTTGGACCAAACATGTTAAAAATGAATTTGTGTCTGACACCGATGTTGTTTTTGTTTCTCATATACGCGCATCACGACGCGAAATCGCACTCACGACGAAAATATTACTTGGAAAAAATGACAGCAGCAGTGACTCTTGACTTATTCGACAGCGTGGAAATGATGGAGTATCTCTTCGACAAGGATAAGATTTCAATTGAACTGGAAAATTCCATTCTCGTTTTTTCCTGCATCAATATTTTTCTTCCAACCTTTGCTTTGTTTGAGCTGAAGTTTAACAAGTTTCACGATAGCGGAGAGATTTCTCCGATCTCGTTCAAGTTTATTTACATTTGTAGTTTCATGTTTTTTGTCAACGTTCCTTTCTTGGTTTTAAGGCTTATACTATGGCATGGATACCATCTACAACCCTGGACAATACTATTGGGACACTAGCGCAATAGCGACTGTAAAATTACACATGCCCCTCCCCCCTCCCCACCGGTGCAATGTTGACATCACGCATGCGGAATCATTTTCAACTCAATCAACATTGGTTGGGGGAGGGGGGGGGGGGGGGGGACTGAAATTGTCTGTAATAACAACATTCCCAAGCTTTCTCTGGATATTATAATATTACTATATTAGCGAAATGTATTTGTGCACGCAGTTTCAGCAAGTGTCCCAAGAAGTATTGGCCAGGGTTGTCGGAAATTCGTTTTGTAATATAAATGTTAAATTATATCATTTTCTTTTTTTCTACGGTGTCATTTAGGTTGGTATTATTCTTCAGATTACCCTGTATGTCATCATTATCAAAAAAAATGGTTCATTTCTTTCAATAAGTGAATATCGCAAGACACTAACTGAGATATACGCCCATTAGCGGGAAGGACCCAAAAATTTGTATTTTCTTGTTCTTTACATGGTATATTATTTTAACTTATCTTTCACTTGTTACAATGGTATTACAAGTTCGGTGTATAAGTTTATTCGTGTTTTCATTGGTGATGCGTCACTTGTTTTTTAGCCTAGTTTATGATATGGTTGTGGGGGCAGGTGGTTCGAAGCGGCCGATCAACTATTGCAAAGGCACGATATCCTAAAAGAAGATTTCTGTAGTGCTGTTTACACCGCTTTGAGTAAGGGTAGGGGAAAATACAGAAATGTCTTTATTTACGGGGAAACAAATTGCTGTAAGACATTTATCTTATCGCCCTTAAGAGGCAGTCCCGCTAAGAGCGGTCCGGTCAACTTCGGGTCGGAAAAAAGTTAGCCCTTATATTTTGTGGACGAAAAGGACTTGGTAGGTAAATGTTAAAACCGGGGTATTTTGTTAAATTTCTTGCTTTTATTTTTCGCTACACGCCGAAATGTCTTCGGCCGTCCGAGGTGGGATTTTAGGCCACTCCAGAAGTCGAAATTTGCGTTTTTTCTGAGCCGCGCTGCTTCAACACAGGTAAGTATAGTTAAATATCAACCATACCACAGTATGTAGGTACATTTGACGTGCTTTGCAACACAATTTCGTAACGATTGGATAAAAATTAGATAAACCAGGCAAAATCAAAGACACCCTACCGCGTCGCTGGTCAAAAGGAACTGAAATTTAACTAAAAGCAAGAGTCGAAATCTCAAAAGTGGCACCTAAACTAGGGCTAAAATGCCCTTTAAAGCAAAGATGTAACCTTATTCTCACAGATTCTGAAGTTAAACCTGCGGGTATCGTCCTGTGTTGGACGCGAGCGAACGTTTTTTAGAGCTTATGTACAACAATGTTTACAACAAAAGTACAAAGGTCACGGCTAGGATGGATGTGCCCAATCGCAAATAATCGAATAAGAATGGTATTTTAGCAGTCCACAAGTACCTTAAATATTCCGAATACCTCATGTATTTATCTTAAGTGCCCTTTACCTTGGATTTTTATCAATCTAACGGTTGACAGTGCTAAATATATGCCTGATTCCCTTCTTTGTCGATTACCAGTTCAAATTAAATTTCGCAAGCGACTACATGTAATCGATTTCAGCCGACAAACTTCACAGTAATAAAATACATTATTCTGAGTATAAAGATAGAAGTACATATTAAGCACTTATTAAAAGTCACTGGTAGAATATCCTGCTCGCTTTGCAACGGACTTTTTGGTCCAGTCAAGACAAGTAGCTTCAAGTTAATTTAGCAGGTGCCTGAAATGTTAAAATTCCAACGTCAAACTAGCTGGTACTTACCATCTAACCGGATTGCTACGATGATCTTCCACTATAGTTTGTATATCGGGGTCTTTTACGTATTTAAACAAGTTGCCATTTTCAAAATCAAATTGGCTTCTCTGCCTCTCAGTCCGCCAAAAACGGTGTAGCGAGATAATATGCTAATTAGCAACTTTCTTATGAGAGATCATATTACAGATGAAAACTGCCGACTTTGGTGGCGCGCGATGGTAAAATATTCTCGGTTTTCACTGTCACGCCATTAATAAAAAAAAATCGAAACCGTTCAATGAATGAAGTCAAGGAATTGACATGTCATAGATAATGAATAAATAAGGAATCAGGTCTCAGGTCTGTGCGGTATTCCGTACTCGATAGAGCTCAGTATGGAAACGCCATGTTGGAAACGCACTTTTGCCAGAAAGGAGGTTTGTTTTCTCTTGTGAACTTTCGAATATTTAGATAAATATTTCTCCTTAAACATAAATTGTTTAGAATGCTGAAAATTACCCGAAAAGTCATGTTTTAGATACGGAACAGCTCTGTCACGGCCGTCCTGCTGATGTAACGTACGATGAAAACTCGGAAATTTAAACCGTTCTATTTTCAAAAGGAAGCATGAGATCGAGCTAAGAAATTGTGAAAAGATATATATTTAGGAAATTTTTTTTGAATGAAGGTAAAAATTCTGTAGGCCTCGCCGTTTTGAATTTTAGAATTTGATGACGTCACGTGAAAACCAAGAATTGGAGAGTCCAACCATAGGAAATCTATCCCCGGGGTACTCCCATATAAAAGTTACAGTGATGATCGTCGTACCGCTTAGGGAGTTATCCTGGTACCTTTTAGAGTATTATAATTCGGGAAAAAAATAGGAAAGGAACTGGTTTTGTCCAAGAATTGGTACCTCTTAGGGGTGCAAATGAATTGGAGCCACACCCACAAAACGAGCTTTTGATATCTTTACGTCTCCAACTTCCAACCGTTTCCGTTTCTCGATATCAAGCTGGGGATAAACAACAACAGGTTACAGATGGGGACTGACACGCGTAACTATTTCCACCACACATCACTCCATAGATCACTGTAAACTGGCAATTCCCTACAGCCAGTTCCAGCCGAATCTGTTCCGACGACGACGATTTCACGGCCAGAGCCTATCGTGGGACCCCACCTCAACCGTTCCACGCGACGAGGCACTAACACCACCACCACGTCTGAGCGGTGCCACAGATAATAGAGTCCCGCTAGGACTGACGTACCATCCCTTCAACACTGGCACAAGGCGTATCATGCTCGACAACTTTAACATCTTTTCCTCCGAGAGGAGGCCGTGACACGCAGGATTTTCCTCAGTTCTCTCTTGTGTCATATCGTCGAGACAGAAACCTCAGGGATGTTCTCTTGCACTATGCAGACATCGCACACACTGATGCCGGATCGTTTACCTGCCGTCGTCCTCGCTGCCTCCGTGTAAGAACATCACATCTACAAGGCCCAAGAACGCATATACCATCCGTGACCGCTTTACCAGTCAGTCTGTGAATGTGGTGTACTGCATCACGTGCCACTGCTGTACCTGTTCCTACATCGGTGAGACTGGGAGGTGACTACGGGAACGCTTCAGTGAGCACCTGCGTAGTATTCGCAACCAGTCTCCTGGCTTTCCCGTAGCTGAGCATTTCAACTCAGCTTCCCACTCACTGGATGGCATCATGGTCTGTGGTCTCAACCAGTGCACCGGCAGTAACACCCGCCGCAAGCAGCAGGAAATGACGCTGATATTTGAGCTTGGTACCCTCAGGCCAAGCGAACTGAACATTAGTTTCAGTTTTCGTTGACTCTCTGTGTTTCCTATGCGCGCATTCCATATGCACGCGCTTACAAGGGAGTTTTTTTTTTTACTGTGTTTCTTGCGCGCGCATTCTACGAAGACACCACCAAGAAACCGCCGTTTTTTCCTTTTTAACATCTATTTCGTTGGACACCCCATTCCCCCACAAAAAGGGGGGTAAAACGTACACTAACGCTTATCCGTTAAACGAGTAGGAACAGACGGACATTCAACGACTTATTTAAGGTGATTCTTTAGTATTGCACGGCGCATCCTTAATGCGCATAATGTCGCGCGTAATTTATAGCGCGCGCACATTAAAAAAATGGCGGCTTTTTCTTTGTGGCTATGCTCGCCAGGGAGGTAAAAAATCGTTTTCTCGTAAACGAGCTCGATGACCAATATTTTTTATTGCATACTTTAGATGTTCAAATTATCCTTTTTAAGTGAAACAAAATAAAAAATAAACATTTTCGGAAGGAAAAAAGATCTCGCTAAAAGCGTGCACAAAACCGTTACTCGTGGGTGCAAGTTATGACCTTGCGTGATATCTGTAATATAATCTCTCATAAGAAAGTTGCTAATTAGCATATTATTTACTATTTCTCTTGGCGATCCTTGGCGGATGGGTTTGTCTATAAGAAAGGAAACAGTTTGGATTTATATTAATTGCAATTTTTCGTGGCTTTGCCACTGGTATATTTTACCATCGCGCGCCACCAAAGTCGGCAGTTCCCATCGACTTTGCGTGACATCTGTAATATGATCTCTCATAAGAAAGTTGCTAATTAGCATATTATTTCGCTACACCGTTCTTGGCGGACTGGAGGCAGCAGCAACCAATTTGATTTTGAAAATGGCAACTTGTTTGCGTAAAAGACCCCGATCTGCAAACTATAGTGGAAGATCATCATAGCAATCCGGTTAGATGGTAAGTACCAGCTAGTCTGACGTTGGAATGTTAACATTTCAGGCACCTGCTAAATAACTTGAAGCTACTTGTCTTGACTGGACCAAATATTATAAAAAAGTCCGTTGCAAAGCGAGCAGGATATTCTACCAGTGACGTTTAATAAGTGCTTAGTATGTACTTCTATCTTTATACTCAGAATAATGTATTTTATTACTGTGAAGCTTGTCGGCTGAAATCGATTACATGTAGTCGCGTGCGAAATTTAATTTGAACTGGTAATCGACAAAGAAGGGAATCAGGCATATATTTAGCACTGTCAACCGTTAGATTGATAAAAATCCAAGGTAAAGGGCACTTAGGATAAATACATGAGGTATTCGGAATATTTAAGGTACTTGTGGACTGCTAAAATACCATTCTTATTCGATTATTTGCGTTTGGGCACCATCCATCCTAGCCGTGACCTTTGTACTTTTGTTGTAAACATTGTTGTACATAAGCTCTAAAAAACGTTCGCTCGCGTCCAACACAGGACGATACCCGCAGGTTTAACTTCAGAATCTGTGAGAATAAGGTTACATCTTTGCTTTAAAGGGCATTTTAGCCCTAGTTTAGGTGCCACTTTTGAGATTTCGACTCTTGCTTTTAGTTAAATTTCAGTTCCTTTTGACCAGCGACGCGGTAGGGTGTCTTTGATTTTGCCTGGTTTATCTAATTTTTATCCAATCGTTACGAAATTGTGTTGCAAAGCACGTCAAATGTACCTACATACTGTGGTATGGTTGATATTTAACTATACTTACCTGTGTTGAAGCAGCGCGGCTCAGAAAAAACGCAAATTTCGACTTCTGGAGTGGCCTAAAATCCCACCTCGGACGGCCGAAGACATTTCGGCGTGTAGCGAAAAATAAAAGCAAGAAATTTAACAAAATACCCCGGTTTTAACATTTACCTACCAAGTCCTTTTCGTCCACAAAATATAAGGGCTAACTTTTTTCCGACCCGAAGTTGACCGGACCGCTCTTAGCGGGACTGCCTCTTAAAGGTCATTTACAAGACATTCTGTAACCCTGCTACTGGGTCATTTGCTTGGATTGGAGCAGAGGATGCAGAGGTCATTTTCCTCAATGATTTCCGCTGGCATCCAAAGATTATAGCATGGGCAGACCTTCTACAGGCTTTGGAAGGCGACACGGTTCACTTTCCCGTCCCTAAAAACGTGTGTTCCCGCGATTTGGAGCTGAATAAAGACACTCCATTTTTCGCGACCTCCGATGCTCCTTTGGTTTTGATTAAAGCTGGAGCGATTGACAGCATTAACACCCGTATGATGCAGGTGAGGTGGAAATCGTATCACTTCTGGAGACAAATACCATATGAGGAACAGCAGGACTTAATTCCATGTGGCCGCTGCTTTGCAAAGTTCATTTTGAATAATGCAGCTGAAAGTGTCACTGCGTGACATGTTCTGTTGGTCACGTGTATAAACAATGGCTGTTTACAATGTTACATTTCTCGGTCACATTTCTCACCAAAGAAAAGTTATTTTGACATGTTTTTGGTCAAGTCATTATCGCTATTAGGGCGTAGAAAGTGTCATTATCATCCCATCTTGTTGATGAGGTGGATGTTTGTAAACATTCGTGGTGATGTGTACGATTTTCAACATTTCTCACCTCGAAACCAAAAAGAAATTAAATTAAATAAATCTTTTATCTGTTATTTGGGTGAGAAATGTTCATAAATAACAACGCGGTTTGTATAGTATATGAAAACGATTGAAAAAGAAAGATAACAACTAAGTCATACAATTCCATGATATTTTATTTTAAAATAAGCTATTGGCTTTCACGAAGGTGTCTCGGAACTAGTGAGAAATGATCTAGCGACCAGCGAGAACTGTTTTACGCGTTGTTGTCACGCAATTCTTTAAATCGTAAATAACGTTCAGTAGTAGCTGGATAATCATTACACTTTCTTTATCGGATAAAAGTAGTCCTTGAAGTTGAGTTAAAAACTGTAACAGTTATTGAAATATAATAGATAGCATGGAATGCTGTAATCGGGAACTAATATTTTGTTCTATGACCTTTAGAGTCCAGTACAGCTTCAATTCGGTGAATCATACTTGATATGAGTTTATCTATATAGTCAATAGAAATATTATTAAATGCTCTTAAAACTCTCCTGGTAAATTGGTCAAATGACTCTTTAGTAATATTCTGTTCTACAGCCTCCTCCTCTAAATAACGTTTGACAAAGTTAAATAAATTTTCTATGCAATGAATATCCGCACAGCGGGGAGGCAGTTCAAGTAATTCGGCCTCAATATCCTCAAGAGCCTTTTTCGCAGGCTTGCTTCGTTGACTAGGATCATTGTCCATCATGAATAGTCTCCTTCCACTCCGTTTAGGTCCTGCGCGGCCAAAGGTTATATTGAAATTTGTCCTTATGAACTCAGCGAAAAAATTACCATTCATTTTCTCGTAAGGAACGTTTAGTATTACACCTTTACTGTACGCGATCGCAACGAGAACATGCAAACGTCTGCCACCAGCCAAGTCCTTTGATCCTTTTGAGGTTAATTTCAGTCCTTCTCCCTTCTGCCGCCATACTCGGGATCTATTTACGCTTGCACCGCTCTGCGGGTTATATTTATGGACAAAACTGACAGCATCTAAATAGAAGGCTACTTCATTCGTCCAAAAGTTAAGATTTTCCGCTACAATACGTTTCATTTTTCGGGCGAATCGAACACGTAACTTGCGGTCGTTTTCGCTAAGAAGACCCTTTTTCCTGGCTTGAAGATACTCGTACCCGTTTTCATTGAGATAGCGCGAAAATGTTCTTCTACTAGCCATATGGAAACTGAGGCCACTCCTTTCCACGATATTTTTAACCGTCAGGTGTAAATTTGTAGTCCTCAATTCCTTTAATGTTCGGACAAGTTTGCGCACACTACGTTGACTTACTTTGCGTGGTCTTCCGCCTCTGCTAGTAGAACTTTCAGTTATTTTTTTCCTTGACGCAGGATTGTGATGGCATATTCTTGCAACAGATGACTTCGAGATACCACACTCCCTTGCTATTTCACGATATGATGCATTCCTGTAAATACGAAGAAACCACGCTAACGATCTTTGTGCATCCGTTATTTTGCGGTTGCAAACCATCTCTCCTTCCGTACAATTGTCAGTAGTTATTAAACATCCTGAGTTTCATTAATTTCACGAGAGAAAACGGTATAGAGAATCAGACAACATGCAAATTTTTTATCATTATACTTACGTCACAGTTACAAAACGAACGATCGAACGTTAACCGCCGCGTCTTAGCACGTGCGGTACTACAATACTGTCTTAGACAATGGTTAACACAAGTTAAGTACTTATGCAGTTATATACCAAACAATAAGACACATTGAATAATGTTTCTTAAAGTTTAAAAACAATTCCTTATAAAACAGGTTTTCCGACAACCCTGGACAATACTATTGGGACACTAGCGCAATAGCGACTGTAAAATTACACATGCCCCTCCCCCCTCCCCACCGGTGCAATGTTGACATCACGCATGCGGAATCATTTTCAACTCAATCAACATTGGTTGGGGGAGGGGGGGGGGGGGGGACTGAAATTGTCTGTAATAACAACATTCCCAAGCTTTCTCTGGATATTATAATATTACTATATTAGCGAAATGTATTTGTGCACGCAGTTTCAGCAAGTGTCCCAAGAAGTATTGGCCAGGGTTGTAGATGTCTCCGTATTGCTGGCAAAAAATGCTCTGGCGATCATTATGGGAATCATTGAGATATTCGAGTTCTTCGGCGAGCAAAGGCCAAGGAGATGCGAAGCCTGTTCGACGACTTTTGCCAAAGCGTTTTTCAAATCGCATCTCAAAATGTGCCCGCCTGATGGAAATTTGGAAATGATTGCGCAGGATGAAATAAGAAATGGAATTTTAAAAGTTACTATGCACAATATTTCAGTTACAGACAACATTACGCCAGTAACCTTAAGGAAGATAACCTATGTGTGATTTTGTATGACAAGATAGTTAGATGTACTTTTATTCGCAGTCTCTATCTTAACCCGGTTTACTTTTTAACGCTGGCAAATTTGTGTGGATATTAGAGTTTCAGAATGTAAAAAAGAGGAAATGTCAATTAATTAAAGGGAAGTCACTTAATTATTGCCGCAGGGGTTCGTCCCTCCCATAAGGAAACCAATTGAAGTTACTTACCCTTAATTAATTGAAATTTCCTCTTTTCTACATTCTGCGGAAATTGTTGTCATCTAACTGACGTTCGACACCTTATGAGGTTTATACAATGTAGTACTGATTATATTTTTCTTCAGTTTCCCTGGATATTAGCCATGAAGCTAGCAACCGGGGTTCGATGCTCATACTGTCATATGATATACTCTGATTTTTCCCCCTTCTTTTACTTTAAATTATGGCATGAGTTTACTCTATGTAAGTTTAAGTGAAAGGAGAATGTCAGTTTCAGATTGAAAAAAAAAAAATTAATTTTAATTTTACGTTTTAAAAAACGTGTTATTTATTATACACCCTTAATTGATGCACGTTTTCCATTTTGTTGCCGGGTTTCCTTGGATTAAAAAAAAAACTCATGAAAACCGAGACATTTTGACAACAAGAGATATATTTCTGAAAGCGAACAATGTTCCGTAATAAAATCAATGACTAGGAGATGTCTGCTTTTAAATATCCATATTTACTTTTGAAAAATATTTATCGGCGATAAAAGCGCCGCAGGTGATCGAAAAAAATAATAGGATTGAGAGACATTTTTCTGTCGTCCTCCCAAATTAAGCTTTGTTTCCGTTTAACATTTAGTGACATGGTATGGAAGTTAATGTGGCGCAAAGATTAAAATAGAAAAAGAAATACACAGAACCAAATAATTGCCTTCCCCCCCACCCCCCTGTACTATACACCTTCCAACAACGCTTGGTTTGGTCTGTTTCAGTCCATATTCGAAAGGAAACTATTTCTCATACGAAATCACTGAGACGCCGAGAAGCCTAATTTAATTTTGTTTTGATAATCCAGCAAGGATCGTTCAGTAAAACTAATAGTTTTGTACGCCACCAAGCTGAAGCCTGGCTCACTTCAAACTGACTGATCTGGTTTCGTTTATAAAATCCCATGGACGCATAAAATAAGCTGTTGAGAAGAAATACGAGGCTATAACTTTGTTTGCGGTTTTAACTAGGCGCCAATATTTTACCATTTTGACAATTTGCGACAAACTCAGGAAAAATGTCGGTATTTGGTCTCTTTCTTTTTAAAGCCATGGAAAGCAAAAGCTGGAGAGACCGATAAGTTTCTAGTCATTATTTGAAACTGTGACAAACTATACTGCAAGCGTTTCCTCAGATTCTACGCGTGACGGTATACATTTGTTTTAAAACTATGTAAATACTTGAAATAAACCGGCTGGGGTGTTACAGTCGAACCTCTACTAACGCTCTACAACGGATTTTGCGTCCCGACCGTGCGCCGATCAATACACTTTACTCTTACCAGTGAAATCTCCCTACAACGGCCACCTCTCTACAAAGGGCTAGTTAAGTCTGCCTCAGACTACGTTTACACTAGAGGAGATTTTTCCGGATTCGTAACGAATCCGGAACGTTTTGGCACCGGATCCGTTTTGCCGTTTACACACAGGTGTACGAATCTGGAATAAAAATGCCCCGGTTTGGTCGCGTGTGCGGAGATTTTGAATCCGGTGAAAAGTGAAAACTTTGTATCCGAATACTTTTAAATCCGAAATGTTTGCTGCCGCAAGTGAGCGGGCCTGAAGCCCGCGAACGCTGCGGGAGCAGTCCTAATTTGAACATAAATTATGTCAATGTATATAAATATATGTAAAACTGTATATATAAATATATCTGTATAGTTCATTATCCCTCTTGCTGCCTCATTAGCATTAAGATATGGGAAAGTCCTCCCTGTCTCGCCCGGACGGGGAAGCCCTCCTATAAAAGCGACCACCCTACCACAACAACTAAATATCAAATCTCTATCCCAATCCTTACCCCCAATCCTTACTATTCCAATCCTTACCCCCAAATCTTTACTTCCAAAACCTTAAAATCTGCAATCCCACACAAAATATAAACCCCTCTTTAATCCATTGTAGGATCTCCTTCTCATGACCATCTAATACCGCCTCCCAAGTATTAAAATGTTTGTGGAGCTCTCCCGCGTTAAAAGAATCAGGGTCTCGGAAAGGGATATCGGATACTCGTCGCAAATCTCCGTCTAGAACTCTGTCAAACTCTCCGAGTAATAATGCAGGCTCTGTCACTTCATCCGAGCTTGGGGTTCCATCCAGAAGTACCCACTTAATACTGCGAAGTCTCGGACATCCTGACAAGCCGTGATTGGATCAAATTGCTGTTCCCGCCTTTGCCATTAAACTTGGGCTACAATAAGGCAAAGGAAAAGGATGCTTAACCAGGAATTACGGCACCCCTAGATGAAACCCAAGCCCGGAGGAAACGACCCATCTGCCCGAGAATTCGTGGCAACAAGGGAATGCCCTATAGGACAAAACGCTTGCTGGGTCATCCCACTGATCAAGGGTTACGGAAAATAAACAAAGTACGTCACACTTTGCAACAAACAACCCGAAAAGGTCATTGTTTTTTACCATATCAGTGTTCCTTCTTTTGTTATCATCATTTGCCATACTCATTAAAATTACATAATCTATCGATTGTTCAGAGTCCAGTCCTTAATCCACACTTTCCTTTACATTACTTTTACAGTACTTTAACTCCTCGGTTATCCAGGTTACATTCTCTTTTCTCACCGGCGAAGCCTGCGCAAACAGACAGAACTTGGCTATATGGCCCATCTTTCCGCAAGAGAAGCATTCCTCTCCCCCTTCCTCTCGGATATGGCGAGGGGCGCCTTTCCAGGCTCTCTTCCGCCTGTTTGCTGGTTCACCACCTTCAGTGCCTTCTCGATGACTTTTGCAATCTCTACTTCTTGTTTCGACGCTACCAATTTTACAAGAACAATCTGTAACGCCTTGCTTCTAGCCCCATCAGAGGGTTACTCTTAACTTCAACTCTAATGCCACAAGAGCTATTTGCAGCGTTATCCCTTGTGTGGCGCACTGCCACGCCCCTGGAAAGCATACAGCCACATCTCCTTTGTGGGCACACAGCCACATCTCTTTATGGGCCAACAGCCACACCTCTGTGAACACACCGCCAGACATCTTTGCGGGCACCCAACCCCAGCTTTGTGAGGACGCGGCCACACATCTTTGTGGGCACCCAGCCACACCTCTAGGTGTAGACACAGCCACACCTCTTGGGTGGGCACACAGCAACACCCCTTAGTAGGCACACAGCCACACATCTTTGGTGGGCACATAGCCACACCTCTTCGGTGGGCACACAGCCACACCTCTTGGGTGGGCACACATACTTGAGTGGACACACAGCCTCACCTCTTGGGGCACACAGCCACACCCTATACCTTATACCTAAAGGCTTCACCCCCTTGCGTTGGTCGTATATCCAGATCCTCTCTCTGTTCTCTGACAACAGCTAAGCAGTCTACAAATATAAACAAATGCAATATAGGAAAGTATGAGCAAAGCACAAGTCACCAGTCGCGTCCGGAAAATGAAAATAGGGGCTTAGCCCGCCAAAGAAATAATACGAGCTAAGACATAACACTGGACCATGATGCCCGGATGTGCATCTTCGCATAAATTACCAGCCACATGCTTGCGAAGAAACAACCAACAATCCGATAAATTACGCCTACAACAAGCTCGTTATAACCCAACAAATAAAGAGCAACTAGAAGGATAAAGCTATAATTTCACCTCCAAAGTTTCTTCTGCCTTTTTAATTTCACCAGTTCTCTCAGAGTTTCCCGGGGCTTGCGAATTAACAGAATCTTGTCGTGAAGCCGCCGGCGAGTCCTGTTGAGAGTTCGCCGGGCCTGAAAAAGCTGAAGCCGCCTCAGAGACAGGATTATTCGTCGCATTATCCACGTTGGGCTGTAAAGCCTGTATTATTTCCACAACTTCTTCGTTGTTGACCGGAATAGGACGCGACTATAGCATAGCGAGTTGTTGACACCGTGACTTGTTAGCTTAACTGACACAGATGCATATCATTAAGTTGCTTACATAATGCCAATTACGTCATTGCGAGGGATCATGAATATTCAATGAAGTTTGAATAGTTGCGAGAAATCTCGATTCGTTCTTTTAACCATAATGCTTTGCAGTAAATCTCTCTTTGCTTTTAACCAGAATTCTTTGCTTCTAACTAGTTCACTGTTCATTTCTATGATAATTGAGCTTGAATGTTTAAGAGCCATTCTCCGAGAATGTCGAGAATCGAAAGACACTCACGAAAATTCGAATTTTAATTATATTTTGCCAAAACATTCCTTTGGGTGTACTAACTTAAGGAAAAATAGTTAAAAGTTCCAACGATTTTTTAACGGACGAAATATAAAAAAGTTCGAAAATTGAATAATTAGCGGTTTTCAGCTCTATAACAGGTTCAAATTCTCATGCTTCTTTGGGAAGATGGTTAAAGCGTAAACAAGACTCTATAAAAACGAAACTTGGCACAAATATTATGTTATGTTGTTCTCAAATTGTCGTTTCTAGCTTTTTCAATGGGAATATTTATACAGTCGCCATTTTTGTCGCTTAACATGAAGGCCGACGTTGACTGCTTTAAATGGCCTCTGGTATATATCATAAATCTACATGTAACGAAACCTTGGTTATTGTGCTTTCTACCAGGAAAGTTTTAGCTCTGGGAATCAAATACTTCTCTGTCAGTAAAATAAACTGTCATGGCATGTGAGCGGGAATAATTTTATGCAAATCACAGGCTTCGCATTCGAGGAATACATCCTAAAGGGAACAATTAACGTAAAAGAACGACTCACCATTACTTGTTCCTCGTTTCTGCTGTCGTAGAAGTATATTTCAGCTTTCATGTTTCGTGTTCAGCCATTAAAAGTCCAGTTTTCTCTGGAGATTATTTCGACTACGCACCATTTGTCAGTGCCTTCGAAAGCCTGATAGAGTGTCGAGTCACCGATTCAAAGCAAAGGCTCTATTATCTAAGCCAATACACGGCTGGAGATGCGAAAGAATCAACCAAGGGCCTCATCACACTCAACACAACGGATTCTTATGACAAGGCAAGAAAGGTTTTGAAGGAAAGATTCGGGCATCCTTACTGCGTCGCGCACGCCTACAAGGAGAAACTGAACGTTTGGCCTCCCATAAGAGGGGACGGTGTGAGTCTACAACAGTTTTCAGATTTCCTAGTTCTTTGCGAACAAGCAATGAAGATCCTCAAGTACATGGAAGGCCTTAATTCAGAAGACACGCTAAGGCAGATAAGCTCAAAGTTGCCCAGTCACGTAGGCGTGAGGTGGTGCCGTTTTGCCGGCCAAGATTAAGATCCGAGGAAAGGGTTGTCACCTTTCATGTTGTGGTAGAATTCGTAAAGGAGGAAGCAGCGTTGGCTACTGACCCGGTATTCTCACCTGAAGCCCTTAAAGAAGCACGAAAAGTGAGTTTACAAACAACAACAAAAACGTAACTTGGAGAAACGGCGGGAGAAAAGACAAGAGTTCGAGCAGCTTCTCCACATGCAGCCTCCACCACGCTCTCCTTCACGCCAATTATGCAACATGCAGTTACCACCACAATCTGGATGATTGCTAAAGTTTCAAGAAGAAGACCCTCGAAGAAAGAAAGTCATTTGTTAAAGAAGCTAGAATATGCTTCGGTTGTCTCCGCTTTGGGCATGTATCCAAAAGGTGCAAAAACAGAAATGTGTGCAAGATGTATGCCCCACCCAACAGTCCTTCACGATGACACCAAGAGTGCTCCCAAGAATAATGAGGACCAAGTAAGTAAACAAAGTGCTAGAGTCAGCCAGTCAGAGGAAGCCACTTGTAGCTGCACAAGCACATGCAATGCAACTAGAGCCAGCAACGCCAGCGACGCCATCACAAACCAGCAGCCCATTACCCGGAGCCTCCATCTCCCATACTAATCCTGGGAGTCAACCCTTTCCCGTATCTTTATATTTTTAGAACACCGCGGGGCTCTCGGATTCCCGCACACTCATTAGAATGCCCAATCAGAACAAAGTTATGTTATACGTCACACGCCGGTGATCTCAGCTCAATCAAAGCGATATCGTAATGGTGGAAATGACAGGAATCGAGTGAAGACAGTGAAAGATCAGACTGTTACGATTTCTCTTCCGCCAGATTTAGTACATCATAGAACATTAGTGAGGAGCAAAGTGTGTTGAATCAAGCTAAAGGAAAAACGCCCGCAACGAAAGGCGATGCGTCCACGGCTAAGACCGCGCGGCCTAAACAAACTGGAAAAATAGTCGACTTGCGCTGGCACTCATCAAATGGTGGAGAGCAAAAATATTCGCACTTAAAATGCTATAGCATCAACCCCACTTTAAGATGGGTTTGCAAGAAGAACATGTCCGTTCCAATAGACATAAATAGAGTGCTGAGAAAGCTAGAAGAAACTGGCATACAACACGCAAAACAATCGATACGCGTGAGATATTTATATTGTTATCTTGTGTTGCAAAAACATCACACAACAAACAAATCGAACTCAAGCTCGATCAAATTGATGCAAGATATATAACCTTAGCATCAGGCATACACAACATGACCTCTTAGCCAATTTTTCTAGAAGTGTACACAGTCGAAGGCTCTACTTGAAAATCCTCCTCATTATTAAACATAGATTCCCGTTAGAAACACACTTGAAGCAAACCTAGCCTGCGAATACAGCCGCCTTCCAGCGATGGAAGGCGGCTGTATTCGCAGGCTATTAAAAGCAAACGGGCCAAATTTTATAATAGAGAACGGCTAATGTACGTCACGAACTGTAGGAGTCGTGTAGGCACGTCACCTTTTTATACTCTGCAGAACTGCTAGCTTTCTTTTCCTGGAGTCTCCTTCGCTGAATATCCTTCGCATTTTTCGTTTCAGGTACAGTAGTACATGTTTTTCGCTGCCATGAGCGCTGGAGCTCGCGTTATCGCCATCGCCTCCACGTCGGCCGAAATCCGACATCCAAATATTAGCCGCTTGTTTTACTGATGTGGATCTCGGAAAGACCCGAATCCTTTACAGAGCGCTTCATTTCGAATCTTTTCGAGAGGCTTACATCGCGAGATAGCCATAGTCCACCACACAAAGAACACCACTCGAACAAGACAGACAAAGAAAGCTATCGACGAAAGTTTAGATCGCACACCTGACGAGGTTTAAGATGAGATTCCTTCGCTTTCAGTTCAGTCAAGTTGTTTATTAACTTCCAGTCAGCTAGCAACCAGTTTTCGTGGGAGATCAATTCTAAACATAAAAAGATACGGGAAAGGGTTGACTCAAGGAAAAAGTAAGTATGAAGGCTCCGGGTAATGGGCTCCTGCACAAACTCAATGATTGCTCCCGTTCGGTTGCACCACCGAGATCTGATCCTCAACGGCAGGTGGTCATCTACGCGTTGCTTGATCCCGCTAGTAATGGAACTTTCATTAAGGAGAGCATAGTGATACTCGAAGCACTTCAAGTCAATGGCGTAGAAGCCCAGTTGCAGTTGAACACGATGCATGGTTCAGAAGTAGTTCTTACCCGCAGAGTTAATGAATTGATTGTCGAACGAATGGATAAAGAAGTCCACATCGAGCTTCCCAAGACTTACCCAAGACAGGAGATACCTTGTAAAAGAAACGAAATCCCAAGTGCGAAAATGGCCACAGTTGAGCCACATAGCCAAGCGGGTGCATCCGTACCACGCAGATCTAGAAGTGTGTCTTCTGATTGGCTCGAACTGCCCAAGTGCCATTGAACCAAAAGAAGTAGCGATCCTTATGCCATCCGAACCCTTCTTGGCCGAGGCATCATTGGTCCAATTACAGGAAGTACAAACATAGAAAATGTGGACGTCCTTTGTCACAGGGTTGCTGTTAAAGAGATCGGCAGTGAAGAACCGTCGTCCCATAGCTTTGTTGTTGAAACGCAAGTTAAAGAGATCATCTCTCCAAAAGGGCGTGGCCGAACAAACCCTCTCCATGGATGATCGAAGATTTATGGCGATGGTTACGGAAGGAATCAGTCATCGCTCAGACGGTCACTATGAGCTACCATTGCCACTTGGAGAGGAATCTTTAGTCCTGCCTAACAATGAGAAACTTGCAGTTCACCGTCTCCATCAGCTCAAACTAAGGTTCCAAAGAGATGAGAAGTACAAGAACGAATAATGCACAGCATTCATGAACGACATGATCAAGAAGGGATATGCCGAGAAGATACCATCTCACGAAGAAGCAAGACAGGATGGAAGGATATGGTACCTCCCACACCATGGAGTCTACCACCCCCCAAATAACCTGGCAAGATTCGTGTTGTATTTGATTGCACTGCGGAGTACAAGGGTGAAGCTCTCAACAAGCACCTCCTCCAAGGCCCGGACCTCACTAACAAGCTCGTGGGAGTACTATCAAGGTTCAGGCAAGAAACAGTTGCCTTCATGGCAGACATACAATGGGATTTCATTTTTTTTACAGGTTCACGTGGCTGAACATTTTCGAGATCTATTACGCATCTTCTGGTGGGAGGATGACGACTTAAGGAAAGAGCCAACAAGGTACAGGATGACAGTTCATCTCTTCGGAGCAGGTTCATCTCCTGGGTGCTGTAATTTCGTCTTACAGAAGACAGCTGACGACCATGAGAAAGAGTTCGGTTCGGAGCCAGCCGAGTTTCTGAAGAACGATTTCTACGTCGATGATGGCCTCAAGTCCGTATTTTCTGCATGTCACGCAAAGGAAGTGGTAAACAAAACTAAAGAGATGTGCCGCCGTGACAAGAGAGAAGTCAAAAAGAGCATATCAGCAGAAGATCGCGCCAAGGGCATCAAAGAATTGAATCTCGAGAAGGACGAGCTGCCCATGGAAAGAGCACTGGGTGTGTGTTGGTGTATCGAGTCAGACTCTTTCAAGTTCCGTATTGTGTTGCAAGATCGTCCATTAACTCGAAGAGGAATCCTTTCTACAGTCAGCGCCGTCTACGATCCTTTAGGGTTTTTGGCGCCTCTACTACTGGTGGGAAAAGGAATTCTTCAAGAGCTCTGCAGAGGTAAAGTGGATTGGGATCCTCGAGACCGTTAGATTTAGATAGTTGGCTGAAATGGCACTTATGTCCAGGATTGAACGCTGGTATTGTTTTTTAAATACTTCATATATGACTGGGTTAAACGTTATTTGTCATTTTCATATTACTTCATATTTGACAAAATTATGTGTGTTTTGGTGAACTTTTATCAATGAGGACACTTTGTGATGCCTATCACGAGGAGCGTGCATCTCATTTGCGGTCAATCCTGGACATATCTCTGAAATGGAGAGATGAGATGAGCTATACCTCTTAGAGAAGTTCTCTGTTCACAGATGCTTTACATGTAATGTACGGCTGAATGGCATCTCAGCATGGCTTTTACAACCATCAATCTGCACGGCTCCGACCCAGTCCATCATTTTTAAAACCCTTATTTCCCGCGAATAGCCTGGGCACTAGTGTTTTCAATATGGCTCCTTTCATCTCTCGAGCGATTGTGGTTTGAAGTCTTTGGAGCGAATTTTATTGACTCACTTACTTCATTGAAGGTAAGAAAAACATTGCAAGGACATCTTTAAAGAATAGTAGAGTACCCTTTCCGTTCATTATGATTACCCATTGCTACGTTGCCCGTAAAATTGCCAAATTAAAATCGTGGCCTTAAGCTTATATTAAATTAACACAGTTCCACATGTACCGATGAAACTTTCTAGGCGCCCCCGATGAAGCTGGTGGGTTCCCATTAACGTTGCACAGAGCTTAGAACAGCTATCTAAGATAGGTTTTCTACAGACTGTGAACTGTCCGTCTATTTTTACCGATTAGATCGCCGAGCACATGGAGTCATGCATAATTTAATTTCGCGAGCAGAGAACAAAGCTGTCCCAGAGTAGTTTTGTCCTCTTCCCGGGTTTCGTTTGCCGAATCATTCGAAATCGACAAACTTAAACCGGAAAAACGTAGAGTGACAGTTAACAGTGTACCAAAAGACAACACATCTATAGACCTTCCAAAAAACTGTAAACTACATGAAAATTAACTTTGATTCGACTATGGAGCCCAGAGAAAAGTAGCATCTCTAGCTCGTTTTTCTCAAACTCGTTAATAATTGATCATATTAAAACAAAAAAAGTAATAACCATGTTGGTGGTTTGGATATCTGATCTCAATTAGCACAAATTTTTTACGATTTTATTTCTACGTTTACTCCTTAGTTTTTGTTTTGATTGAGAAGATATGCAAACACTTGAGAGTGTGTTTGATCTGATTTCCAAACACAGATAATTTCGTCAAAAATACCTTGCTATGCATCATATTTTTAACTCTATTCTCTGTGTTTGGAAATCGGATGAAACATGCTCTCTTGTGTTTGATAAATTACCTGTACAGCAAACATAATTTTTTTTGCACGTTTGATTATTAAACTACATGTAATCAAACAGGATTGAATGATTAATTTTGATTTGTTTGTTTGTGTTCAGAAATTGAACACAGCTATAAACCTAATAAAGGGCTCAAAATTAAAAACAATTGTTAAGTCACCTTTTGACGACTAAATGGAAAAAAATAGTCGCCAAATGTAATTTTTTAGTCACCGGATTGTAAACTCAAATAGGGGCTAGGTTGAAAGTGTTAATTAATTATCTTGCATCTACAACAGTTGCGTACGTTGGACGCAAAGAAATAAATGCTTTCTCCACACACTGTTACTGTAACACAAAAATATGAAAATAAAAACCTAAAATACTTTTGCAAAACAATCTTACCACAAACTCTAACAAAACATATTTATTTTTAGACTCTCAGCTGCTAACTGTGTGGCTTACGTGAGCCAAACAAGATCACAAGTATGAAGGGAATCAATTAAAACATAGGGGTAAGGAAAGCTAAAATCTGAGACTTGCCGAGATGCTGAGACCTTAGTTTAAAAATCCGAGCTCAAGATGCAGTGATCCAAAATCTGAGAACATAGACTGAGTAGAAAAGAAGCTAAAAGAGTAGGAGGGGGGAGGAGGTAGGGAAACAAGAAAACGTTAGCCAGCAATCCCAAAGATTTTGCTGAAATCCCATTCATCCACACTTCCATGGACAGGAGGCAATAGAGTATTTTGATTGGCCAATAGCCCATCATTCAACTGTATTTGACATATTTTTGATTGAAATGTTTCTCTTTTAATGCACTTTCTTTAAACTATGGCCAAGGCCGATGAAAGTTGATTATATCCACAAAATGTCGAAAATTATATTGTAGGGTGTTCAAATAGTCACTAAGTTTTTCAGTTTTTAACTGTTTGTGTTTACCCTCGTAAAATAAAGTTGCTTACTTGCAAATTTTGCAACCTCAAAATTAATAATGTATTTCCCTGAAACTGGAGCTAAAGGTGCTATCGTCAAGAGCCTAATCAGCAGAGAGGATTTTTTCACAACTTACTGACTAGTTGCAGTAAAGCCTGGTTTTCACTAGCGACGCAAGCACAAGCAACATACGCAGACGCAGTAATGCGTTGATCATGATCAGTGCCTTTTGTTTACAAATCAACGCATTACTGCGTCTGCGTATGTTGCTTGCGCTTGTGCTTGCGTCGCTAGTGAAAACCAGGCTTAAAAGTGCAATGTACTGTAGATCAATAATATTATTATTATTATTCATTGGCATCAAAAACTCTGTCTACTTTGAAGCCTAATGTATGTAATTCCGGACCAAATACATGTAGAAGAGGCACAATCACTTCCACAGGGATTGCATTGTTTACATTGAAAAAAATTGGGAAAGGATATTGTTTAAGATCACATAAACTATTTTTTTAAAGTGTATATTGCTGATATTTTTTTATTTGCTTGGTCGAATCTACATGGGATCCTGAAATGAACATCGAAAAAAAAATTATATTGGTTTTTCTTCACCGCATTTTAGACATCTAAAAGTATCAAATTTCACTTCCAGTTGGGTCAAAAACCAGTGGATAAATGGGGCTAGTCGGGTTGTAATGTCAAAGCAAGAATGCTACATGTACTTTTGGTTTTCTCTGTTTTCCTTTCTCATCAGCTTTCACGTTTTGCTGCAGTCATACGCGGCACATCTTTGGACCATTTTTCTGACTCAAAGTTTACAAACAACTTTTTTGTGGTGTAACTTAGTTGAAAAAGCACTTGGTTGTGAATCAACTGTAGATTGTCATAATCAGCTACTCAGCTAGGAAAATTGCCTTGAATTATAAACAAAATGAGTTGTACATGAGTTGTACATGATATTTGTAAATTTATTTCAAAATTGTCCAAAATATCACTTGCTGAAGTGGCTTCTGATACAAATGTAAATGTATTGCACAATTTTGAAATATTACGAGCGGTATAACCGTATATTTACAACTCATGCTTATATAATTATATTATATTGTGTACACAGTGTATATACGAATTTCCAGATAATTCGAATTTGCATTTTGCTCACTATCTCTATTCTCATTGTCTGAGAGCCTACAGATAATTCATGCTGCATCAAATTATGTGTCATACCTACAGACAATAGGTCATACCTACAGACAATGCATGTTGATTAGTGGTGCAATGATTAATCAAATTCTCGATTAATCGTGATTATGACCCTTCGATTTGATTTACAATTCCTTGATGCCATATTTCGATGAATCACGTTTGATTTGTAATTTAACTAATTCCAGACCTTGAATTTTGGTAACTTCAGAGCCGTCTTTACCTTCAGTGAGTTCTGTCTTGAAAATGAAAGATTCAGCACTCAAAATATGTTTTTGAAAGCGCCGTTTATGCCATTTTGTTGACGTGTATATAATCCACTTTATTCTTTCTTCTCTCGAGCACGTGCTCTCTCTATGGATTTTTCTTGGCATTTTTCTCTGTGTTTTCTTCTTTGAATCTGCCAATCTGCGGTCATTGTGTGGTCTTTAAGGGATTATCTATTGATTTTGCCATCTCTTGCTTGGTTTCTCTGCTTACAAATATGTTTTTATAAGACGCCATGTTGTATTACTGCAAGCAAGTCACATGATAGAATACTTGGAAATCAAAATTGAATCGAAGGGTAGGTGAATCGTTGCAGCCCTAATGTTGATTTACATCATGCACATGTACCATACGTCATTCGATTCATTAGTGGCAGCAGAAAAATGAATTTAAAATATTCCACAATCCACAAAGGAAAAAGCTACAAAACGCTACAAAGTTAAGCCAGAGATGATGATTTAGTTTTTAAATGTATAATAAAACAATAAACAATATTATTGGATGAGGTTGAGCATGATAGCAAAAATTATCAAGGCCAAGGTTTGTGTTATCTTCCAAAGCCGAAGGCTGAGGTGGATAACACAAACCGAGGCCTTGATAATTTTGCTATCATGCGAAAACCGAATCCAGTAATTATTGTTTTATTATACATTTTAAAAACTAAATCATCATTTCTGGCTTAACTTTGCAACTTGTTTTGTAGCTTTTTCCTTCACAGATTGTAGAATATTTTAATTTCTTTTTTGTTGCTGCTAATGAAGCGACTGTCGCGTGGTACATGTGCATGATGTCAATCGACATGCATAAAAACCATTGTCTGCAAAAATGCATCATACCTACACATGTACATGTATAAATACCAGTGTCTGTAGATACATGTATGACGCGTTGACGCACTGCATCTTCCCTGCTAGCAGAGTCTCTTGTTCCATTATTTTTAGGCGTGAACTGAAAGGAGACTCTGCTCTGACTCGAAACGATTCCTATTGAGTATGCGTTAGCATTACTAAGCGACCAAACAAACTTTGCACGTGATTGTATGTCGTATGTCACATGTGGGCTCAACATTCACTAGCGGCCACATTGAACAGCATGCGCCTTGTCACTGTGGGCTCTGTTACTAGTCAGCGATAATTCTATTAGGCATGCGTACTGAATACTTTGTGACAAAAAAATGGCTTATTTCATGATCATGGACGGCGGTTACATCAAACATCGTTTCGAGTCAGAGCAGAGTCTCCTTTCAGTTCATGCCTCCCAAAATAACGGACAAGGAGAAACTGTCATCTGGAATTAGCTGTGCTTTTAGCCAATCAAAACTGAGATAGCATCAGCATTGTAGAATAATAATTATTATTGGATTCGGTTTTTGCCATTTTGATATCTGTCATAATAAATGATATTAATAATAATATTCACAATAGCTTGTATTTATGGTGGATATCAATCAGCAGGTACAGTGTAACTAAAGCATGACACTGCAACTTGGAAAATTAATATTTAATAAGGCCCCTCCCTCTTCTAATATATAACCCCCCTTTGTGAGACCTAAAATTAATAAGCCTTGGGGGGGGGGACTATATAATACTATAAAATAGTTTAGTCTACCCTCCTCCCCTCAAGAATTTTCTGGGCCTTTGACCCTCCACTCCTTCCTCCCCCAATTCCTTCTGAGGTGGAGGTATGGATATTTTCTGGAACCACACATTATTTATACAGTCAAACCTGTATTAAGGGGCACTGTTTTATGTGGTCACCCTCTATTTAGCAGTCAGTAGTGAAAGTCCCGAAAATTGCTTCACTTAATCACTACAAACTTGACCTCTATTAAGTGGTCACCTCTATTAGGAGCTACGTCACGGTTTGTGCATCTTGAAAAAATTGGCCAATTTTTTCTAGTTTGCCATTTGCAATCTGTCTTAATCTTCTCCATCCTCAACCATCCTTGTTCCTGTTTGGTTTATTATCACCTCTGGTGTTTTTCTACCTTAGTAAACTGGTATTGTGAGGCTTTCTTCAATATGAAGGTGATCTTACACTTTGCAAAAATGACTTAAAATATCGTGACATAGCTCCTTTAAAGGGACACTGTCCCGGCGTATTTGCTCAAAACTGCTATAAATGCATGAAATGGTCCCCAACTCTATGAAATAAGAACTTAATAAACTCTAACTAAATGATAAAAAGCAATTTGTTCAAGAAATTCCATACTGCAACAACATTTTTGCAAAATTTCAAAGATTTCCGAGCCAAATTTGAAACTTTGAAAAACTGACATCCTGACGTTTTTTCAAAAATCCATATTGCAACCCATTTCCATCCTCGCTGTCGTTCGTCATCCTCAGTTCCTAATGGGTTCCTGTCATTTGTCGAATGTTATTCTACAGAATCAAACCATTATTGATCAACTTCCTATGATCTAGATATGTTTCTGAGCTTCCCAAAATCATGCTAAAATCAGGACAGTGTCCCTTTAAGCAGATGTGGTCACACCCTTTTGAAAGTCCCAGTAAGCTGTTTTTATTGTTTTTGACCTGATTCTGCTTAAATATTTGGATTTTCTTGCCAAAGCACATTGAAAATCATGTAAACTGTCTGTAAAATTAATGTGGAGCTATTGTGTTGCTTATTGTTTTTGTTTCATTTCCTCAGAAACGAAACGGTATTGTTTTCGATTCGATGTGAACTATTTACACCGTGAGGCTACTATCCAATCAGAATAACCCTCGTAGCTGCCAATGTAAACATGTTCTATCCTAGACAAACAAACTGGCGAACACATGTTGTTCAAATATCGATAAAATGATCGTCACGGAGACAAAAAGAAATTCAAATGTATTACAAATAGAAATATTTGACGACTGAAATGCTTCTAAGTTCGATTGAAGCGATGTATTGGTGAAAAATGCAAAGATATCTGTTTCCGTGTTTAATTGTTATGTAAATATTCTAGCTGTATTTTCAACTTTGTTATTGACTTTACCTTCATTACCTTGATAAAACAGGGAACGGGGAACGAGGAACAGAAGTTGAGGGGAAGCTGTTTACGGGTTAATTGCTCGGGCCGCACCAAGCTTTATTCGGATGTTTTTCGGGCCTCTCGGATGGAATCGGCCGTCTTCAACCCAGCCAACGCGTACTAGCTATGAACTAATGCAATTTTCGGCAAAGGGAAGTGCCGTGAGCCGTGAGCCCTGAGCACGATTTACGCATCCTTGCCCCAGGATCTTCTCTGCAATTTCTCTCCAATTTCTCTCCAAACTTTCCCGACATTCTAATCATTCCGGAAACGAAACACTATTTCTTTTTGAAATAGCTCCTTGTTGATTTTCAATAGGTCAATAATATTTTCAATAGGTCAATAATATTGACTACCAGTCTGCATCACGTGACCTTGCTGGCTATGTTACAGATTCCCCAGCCAGAGAAAATTATGCATACAGGCTGTCAGTAGAACTGAAAACGTCTACCCACCCCTACCTTCACGAGGTTCTGAAAAGAAGACCAGAAAAAAAAAATTCAGGCTCCAACGGGATTCAAACCCATGACCTTTGCTCTACCATGGCCACTGAGCTATGTAATGAAGCTATGAGGAATTTTTTCAGGCATTCTTTTCAACTCCTTAAGTTGAAATATAACTGTGAAGATCTCATTCTCTTTCATTCTTTCCACCGGCCACAGTTCGCATGTATTATGAATTATTTCATATATTCATCATGGCCATTTTATCACTTGATGGGTATAAATAGAACTTGCAATTGCACAGCTCCCAGTGTCTTCATACATGTAGCTTAGTTGTAGAGTGTTTGCAACATAATTGCAAAGGTACCTGTATCTTGAGCCTGAATTATTTTCAGGCCTTTTTTCTCAACTGCTTTAGTTGAAAATATAGCTGAGAAGATCTCATTCTCTTTCAGTTATAATATACCCAACAAAATATGCAGCTTCTGATTGGTAAATGACAAATGCATAAATAGGTTATCAAGTGCTATCAGGTGCCGCTGATCCAGGAAAAAACTTGACCGGTTTACTAGAGTGTGAGCGCCGAATCTATGGAAGTCCGGAGGCATGTTCCCCTGCAAAGGTTTTTTGATTTCACTCTCCAAAATTATATTTCCCTCGATTTTGAGTCATTTGGAAAATTTGACCAATTTCCATAAAACGGTGGAAACCGGTCTGGATCCGCGCCTGGCTATATAGAATTGTGATAAACGGTAGAGACGTTTTTGCCGCTTTAAAATGAAATTGAAATAAGCTTTCAAGTTAATGCTTAAATATTTTCTGAACTACATGTACAGTACTGTAATTCAAAAACAGGTGTGCGTTGAGTGAAGCGGTTTGTGTGCAGAGTAGCATGACAGGCACAGCAAAATTTTGTTGAGAATACATATATTATAAACAAAAAACCGTATGGACTGCACGTACATTTCATGATTTATGGTCACTTGTGATATTTAGAAAGTTCTCAAATTGGACTCGCCTAAAAGCTCGTGCAAGTTTGAGGACTTTCAAAACTTCACTCATGCCCATAAATCACGAAATGCACTCACGTTCATATACTTGTAATTATGTGCCTTTTTTTTACCTCATAGGCGCTTTCAAATTAATTATTTACTGAAGAAAAAATAACTGGCAGAAGGCTTGGGACAAAAGGGGATGTCGATTAAATGGGTAAATAATAATAATAATAATAATTAAAATTTATATAGCGCAAATTTCATATCATGATCAAATGCGCTTTACATGGATAAAATGAAAAATCTTAATACTGAGTTACTCAAGTCTATGGGATGAATGGACATCCATGTCACTCAACCATGGACTCACTCCCTGGGTGATAGCTTATTAAATGAGCTGTCTGTCAACATAATTCGATTAACAGTCAACTTAATTTTCGACTACTCACTGTTTGTTTTGTTGACTCCATGATTATCAGGATTTGTACTTTCACCCTTTGACATCTCAGATCAGGTGTGCATTACCCAAATAATCTAAGAGAACTGAGAACTAGTCTGGCTATTCATGTATTTCGAATTTAGCTCATACAAAGTTGGCACAGAAATGCTACAATCTTAGCTGAATAAATTTTGCTGAATCAAAACATAAGCGATTTCTCTGTGTTCACAGGCCAAGCAAGCTCATTCTGTCTATTCTGTGTGTGTTGTTAATTATTGCAAAACAGAAAAAAGATTAGGGTTGTATAGGAATTCAACTGATAAGTTATAAGCTAAGAAAAAAATTAATAATACATCATAGAGATAAGAACTCTTAAACACAAGATAGCTTATTGAGTCTTACAACCATCTTTTTGATTTTGTGGAAATTTAATACCTTTTCCTGATCACCATGAAATGACAGCAGTTTTCAATCTCAAGTGAAGATGACTTCCACACAGGTTGTCGAAACGTCCACTCACCAGGACGATCACACTAGATGAACTACTGATACTCCTGGGTTCAAACCATTTACTAAATAAATATCATATTTGTAATACAACGTATTTTGGATGTTACTCGACAATTAAAGTTCTTAGTTACTCTAAGCATGCTACACCTGTAGCAAAATTGATGTTCACGATTGAACAAAATCCCAACGAAATTTATCCACTAGTCAGGGATGGCATTCCTATCTTAAACCAGCACACACAAAGCTCTCGGCTCAATAATTGGATTTCTGTTTCTTTCGTTCAAAAACGTATTGTTGAAGGATGCGAAATCCGTAACCGGTGATTGAATTTAAACATCAAAGCTGTATTGTTATTGAAACTTGCTGTAACGTCATTATATATTAATGATGTATTACACTATTTAAAAAACGTTATCTTTCTCGTATTTTTCCAGGTGAAAGGATATCGTTGCATGACACCTGACAGTAGTCAAAGTTAGCAATATGGATGGTAATCACGAGACACTCAGAACGTCATCCAGTGAAATCGACAATCTAGAAGAACAAACTTTGGCGCCCTCAGGATTTGAGCCTTTGAAATTCAACCATTGTGATATGCTGTTTGGCAGAATTGGAAGGCTACAAGATCATACGAGAACACACAAAGGAGAGAGGCGTTTTGAATGCAACCAATGTGGCAAGTGTTTTTCACAGGCTTGCCTCCTTATGCGACATAAAAGAATACACACTGGTGAGAAGCCTTTTGAATGCAACCATTGTGCCAAGTGTTTTAGTGATGCAGGGAACCTGAAGAAACATAAAAGAATTCACACAGGTGAGAAGTCTTTTGAATGCAGTCAATGTGGCAAGTGTTTTATTCAGGCAGCGCATCTTAAGAAACACGAAAGAACGCACACAGGAGAAAGGCCTTTTGAATGCAAAGAGTGTGGCAAGTGTTTTACTCAAGCAGAGCATCTAAAGAAACATAAAAGAACTCACACAGGAGAAAGGCCTTTTGAATGCATCCAGTGTGGCAAGTGTTTTAATGAGTCGGGAAGTCTAAAGGCACATAAAAGAATACACACAGGAGAGAAGCCTTTTGAATGCAAGCAATGTGGCAAGTGTTTTAATCAGACAGGGAACTTAGACAAACATATAAGATTACACACAGGGGAGAAGCCTTTTGAATGTAACCAGTGCTGTGAGCGTTTTAATCGTGCAGACACTCTTAAGAAACACAAAGTAACACACGCAGAAGGGAGACCATTTGTATGCAACCTGTGTGGCAAGTGTTTTAATTGGACAGTTAATCTTAAGCAACATGATAGAACACCCACATGCGAGAAGCCTTTTGAATGCAACCAGTGTGGGAAGTGTTTCAGTCGGACAGTCAATCTAAAGCAACATAAACGAACACATACAGGTGTATGTAACGAGTGTAGCAAGTGTTTTACTCCAACAGAGCATCTAAAGAAACATGAAATAATTTGTGCACGAGAAAGGCCTTCTGAATGCAACCAATGTGACCAGGAAGGGATATGTAAGAACGAGAACGGGGAGCATAATAATACCTTCAGTATCTCTGAACTTTTAGGTAGTCTCAAAGAAATCAAACAGGAAAACTGCTGATAAATATAATAAATATAGGAGTGCATTCTAAGATAGCATATTTATTCCGACTGGCTGGAAACCAGACTGTCAACCAAACATGTGGAGGGTGGCGAGTGTTGTACCAAAGGGTAGAGGCTATAGTAGATTACCAAACAGATCTGACCATAGTTACCACTGCTGACTATGAAATGACACAGTCATGTATAATGAAAGTAATGGCCATTCCTTTGCAGTTATATTCTCTTTTATTATATTGCAAACTGGTATATGATGAAAAGGAGCAATCTGATTGGTTCCCTTAGCAATCCGAATTTTGCTACACGAACTGCTAAGATGGACCTCCCACGTATAAATATCGTCAAATTCCTTTATAGCGAAACATTGAACAAAAGAAAACTGTTTTATAATATTAAGTTGAAACATTTTTTCTTTATGTCTGGCGGACAATTCCGGGTAAACTTTTACGAAAGTGGACTGAAAGAGTCTAAAAGATGCATTATAATAATACAAACAATTATTGAACTAACTTGCCCGATTCGTATTGGGGGATATTGGTCTCATTCTGTTTTGATTTGCAAGTTTAAGGTTGTTGCAAAAAGACTCCACTCAAAACCCGACCATTATTTTCCCAATACGGACCGAACAAGCTGGTTCAATAACATCTATATATAACTGCAAAGAAATGCTTTTATTAATATTAAGGGTAACCCTTCTCATGTTCAGTTACAAGGTGGCTTAAGCAATGTCGACGGCGACGCCGAGGACAACGCCTATTAAAACATGCAGACTCCAACAACGGAGTGACGTCACGAATGTTCATTAAATATTGCGAAAAGAAAAACCTGGCGGCGAGCGGAATATTTAAACTAAAAACTGACCACTTCGCATTCGACACAGTTACAGAAATATCGACTTGAAAACCCAAGGAACAGTTCAAGAGAAGCATTGCTGAAATGGATGTACCTGTATAAATGTTTGAATTTGAATTAAGTAAACTTTGAAACTGAGACTTTTTCAGAAATTCGCTACGGCGGTTAATTTACCTTTATCAACGAGTTTTATAGATGTTCTCGCAGATAAGCCGCACCCTCGATTTGGAATGAAATTTCTTGGAAAAAAGGTGCGGCTTATACGCCGGTGTTTACGGTAATCAACTAAGTAATATTTTGACGCCGAACTTTTTTGGGTCGACCCAAATTAGAAAATTCCGCCTTTTGATTCAGATTCTAAACGGTTATTAAAAAATTCCAACGACCAAATCTTTCGAGAATACAAGTAGTTTTTAAAACATGACAGCCTATCGCCATTTTATTCATTATAAGTAAGAGTGACATTTAGAGGAATAAAATCACTCTTTTCAGTCAGATGAATTGACCAGTAAATGCTATATTTAAATGATATGCCGCCAAGGCATAATGCATTCAACAGGCAGCCCTAGTTCAGCCCACAGCTGGATGGATTATATAATTGAGATGTACGTGACCGTTGAGCATCAGCAGTGTTGCGTTACACTATCGGCTATTTAAAAGGCTTATTATGGGAATTTTATTTATTTATTTATTTATTCAATTTTATACATAGTAATTTGGAAGGGTCTGCCACTCGCAACGAAGCATTTCAAACCCGTAAGATGAATTTATCGTATTTTAATTGTTAATAGCTTGCTCTGGAAAAGTCCTCCACGTTACGTGACCGTTTAAATCAAAAGGTTTCCGTCAATCATGCATGGCATACCTTATATGGAAGTGATCGATTTTAACGCGAGTGAACACCTATGTGATTGACGGAAATCATTTGCAAACCGCTAAGAGGAGTTTTGGTTTAAACGGTCGCGTAACAGTGAAATCGATGCTAAGTGAACTTAAATAAGACACTTAAGAATCCGTTATGGGTGCACTTATACATATCTTGGGCTCTCGTAAGTGGTCGCCTTACGGCATCCCTTACGTCAGTCTTTTTAGCTGTTGAAATGTAGGGAAATGTAGGGATTAAATTATTTATTACCTTCAATTCAAATTCGATCTTTAAGTCATCAAGGAGCTATTCCTTCTTTGTAATAACTCCTATCTTAGATTTATTTTCTTCAATTAAATATTCTTCATACATCTACCCTGTGTGCCTTGTTCTGTCTGTCTGTCCTAGGCTTTGCACCGCGTTGTTGTTGGTCATATTTTACTACTTCTAGTGCATGAAAGCACCATTATTATACATTCAACTCACTATCTCTTTTCTGATTGGTCGAACGCGTACAGTGAATTTTCGAAATCAGCGCCTTTGAAAGCATCTACGTCATCTACCTGCAGATTATACAATAATCATGTCAAGGACACTCAAGGTCACGGGTAATCATGTCAAGTTCGCGAGAGGATCACGGGTAATCATGTCAAGTTCGCGCGCTTTGCGTTGCTTGTCGCTTATAAGTAAACAACATCGGTGGCAGAAGCATTTTTTTTTTTCGTTGAATGTATAATAAAACAATTATTAGATTCGGTTTTTGTGATATCCAGAATAATCAAGATCTCGGTAAGAGTTATCAGGCTGATAACTCTTACCTCGACCATGATTATTCTGGATATCACAAAAACCTCATACAATAATTGTTAAAAATACGCAAGGTATCCGTTTCAACCGATTGGAAGCGAAAATAAAAGATGACCTTTCGTTTTTACTGACTTAGTGTATGACTTTAAAGGGGCAGTGTCACTAAGATTTAGTACTACTTAAACATCCTAGCAGAAGTGTTTGTATCAATGGAAATCCACTAACAAAGAATAATTCCGTACTACAAACAACGAGAGCAAAAGGCCCTTTAGGCCATGACGTAAAACGGGTTCTTATACGGTATTTTTTTAAACCTCGGGGAGATACTCCCATATGTAAGCTATGTAGGCATGTCCCGCGGGAAAGGGTATGGTTTTTGAGGTGTTCAGTCCAGCACTGTACAGATTCCTAAAAGATGATTTACAGTCCGTACTGCGCAATCTCCTCCTGCAATGTTTATAAGTCGCATACGAAGGAATGTATATACAAGCGAAAATAGAAATTGCTGTAAAAACTTACATTTTTCTTCATTATTAACGCCAGATATCCTTGCCGAACAATAATAACGAGTAGAAGAACCTCGGCGTTATCCCAAACCGAACGACCCGTAATGGCGTACTCAAAAACTTCATGTACGCTATCACCAATCGGAAAGAAAGAGGGACTGCTCGCAGTCTACCCACCGTACCTATCTATAAGCAATCAGCGACCAGTGGGGGGCACCAGTTCTCTCTGGGGGATCCGGTGTGATAGGTAGGCCCCCCCATCTGCCCAAAAGAGCCAACGTTTCGCTATAAATATAAGCAACTTTATTTCAACACGGTTGATATAAAAGGCAGCTGCCTTCAGCAGTTTCATTTCTATTCATCGAAACTTTCAGCGGATATGCGAACTTAATTGTGGGGCCGGGCTTATATTTGATTTTGGTTCTGTTGTTTTCTCGACATGATAAACATCCCCACTTTACTTTCGAAAATGTGTTCAATAGGGATGCTATGAATCATTGGTTACTTTTCATACTAGAAAGCATGACATATTAAAGTACAAGAAGGATCTTTAAAGCTTGTGTTTTCCGCGTATTCTTAATCGTTCCATTTCCTTCTTAACATCTAGATGAACAGCAATAATTGCCCAGGGTTAAACGCTAGCGTGATGTTATTCCATTATATAAGTTTCAAATGTCCGTGACCTTTCATTTTCGGTATTCTTAATGCACCTTTTTATTGTCTTGAACAAGTTATTATTTTCAATAAACCAGCTTAATACTCACTAAGCGGGTCATTATTGCGGTCACTGAGGTGACCACAATAATAACCTGTTGTTCCACCTCAGTGTTTCTCGGACATGTGTACCACCGACGACTCTGCAAGCTTTGGGAAATCAACAATGAATAGTCTTTATTGTTACTACCACTTGTTATACAACAATTTGTTTGCATTTATCAGCTATAATTGACGATTACAAACTTTTTTGTAGTTGTTGTTAATAGCGAATTACAATTTCCACCAGAAATATTTAAAGTAATTGCCCCAAAGCATTTGGAATTGGCAAAGCCGCTCAATTTTCCCCTTTTCTTGTATCCTCACTAGACTGGCCTTGCACTGAGTAGTTAGGGAGATGGGGGTCTTTATTTTTGCAAATTATCTGTGCCCACTGCCCCTTCTGATTTTTCGGTGTTTTTGACACATTTAAATACATATTTATCTATTATTTGAAAACTCTAATATAATGTATTTAAAACATGTTTTAAATGCCTATTTATCTATACTTTTCAGATTTATTAAAATTCTATTATTTTCACGTTTAAATTACATTTTAAATGTATATTTACCTATAGTTTGAAAATACAATATCTTGTATTTAAATAATATGTATTTTTATCTATTGTTTTTAATTTATCATTTATTTCAATTATTTTGCATAATATTATCCAACTATACACACCTTTTTATCTAAAAATTAATTTGCCCATTTTTTTAAGGCAGTAAAGATATACGTTACGCTCGCTTAATTCATCTGAAGTAAACCTCGTATGAAACGCTCGCGTAACGTATACTCACTTTTATCTAAAAATTAATTTCCCTAATTTTTTTAAATTAAAATTAATAATTACATTTCTATTTAAAAATGCGCTTTTATTGCAGATAATTTGCAAAAATATTACCATTTCTCATGCCAAGACCCCCATCTCCCTAACTACTATGGTTAACTATCTTATTAAAAATGTGTTATAATATAAAATGGTTTAAATATTATTTATATATATATAAATGTTAATTAAGAATTGTAGTGAATTTCATGAAACATTAAAAGGAATGAACTATTTCATTTGTCCGATATGTAATTCAGAAATACATGAAGATGAGAATAATATTCCACAAAGTACTACATTAACTCCACAATGTTTTAATTCTATGAAAATAATAAATGATAATAAATATTAGTTTGTATTTCATGTGGACAAAATAAAGAATATGAATATGTTTATGAACCAATTGATTTCTATCGTGATTTATATCGATTAAATAGAAAGTCAAGATACCAGCGAAAATATCATGTAAGAAATGTATTTTATTCAACTCTTCATAAAAACCATGAACAATTTGATTACAATGAAATTGAAGAGTTTTTCTATTTATTTGAATTAGTAGAAGCTAAATTTAAAGAAATATGTCCGAATAGACGTCGATTTATCAAGTTTAAGTTTATATTCTTTAAAATACTTCAATATATGAATATAAAACATTATATATTTAAGATAAAACTAACAAAGAAAGTATTAAAAAAATATAATCAGATTTGGAAAGAAATTATTCCCTGTTTAAAACGACTTGACATTTTCACCACTCCAACGAGCTTTATTAATATTGAGGATAATAACATTAAATACATTAAACTTTAATATTTATTTTTATAAAATTTCATTTACCATAAAAACATTTAAATATTTTTTTATTATATATATTATAATGGATAATAAAATAGGAAGACCTATTATATATAAAACCAATGAAGAACGATTGATTGCAGGGAGAAAATACTGTAAAAAGTATAATGATAACCATAAATTTGAATGTGTGATATGTAATATAAGAATTCATCCAGCAAGTAAATTTAAGCATTTAAAAACAATAAAACATAATAAAAAAATAAATGACTAATTTTGAAAAAACTTTTTTCCATTATTTTTTCCATTTTTTCCATTTAATTAACATATTTTCCTATTTAAAATTTATTATTTTTATATAAATCTTAATTTTTAAAATTTTAATAAAAAAGCTTAAAGATAAATTACTTATATTATATAGCAATGGTGATATCATATGAAAATAAAAATTTATCTATAAAATTAAATACTATGATTTATAATGAAAATATATATATTGAATGTTCAGACATTTGTAATTACTTTAATATTTAAATTGAATATATATATGAAATTATATATAATACTATTGGCGACCTTAAATGTATAATATCATTTTCTACTAAAACAACAACGATGACAAAACAATTAAAATCATATTTTATAAAAATAAATGAATTATGTATTTTTATAACTATATTAAACCATAAAGAATAACAAGTAATTATAAAATGGTTAAATAATACAATAAAAAAAACCATTGAAGAAAATAAGATTAAACATTCAAATGCATTAACAAATAGAATAGAAAATGAAGATGATTTACATATAAATGTTGTAAAATATATTAAATTATATTATCCAAATGTTTTAATTCACCCAGGCCTTGGTGAAAATCAAGATACAAAATATAAACGACAAAATAGTAAATTAAAAGGTTATACTAAAGGACAACCAGATTTATTATTATTACATGCACATAATGAATATTATGGATTAGTAATAGAATTTAAATCACCTAAAAATACTGGTAAATTATCTAATGAACAAATTAATCTTTTACAAAAATATGAAAGAAGTGGTTACTATGTAATTGTAAGTAATGATTATAATAAAATAACTGATTTAATTAAAAAATATTTTCATAAAAATAAATGTAAATATTGCAAAAAATTATTTAAAACAAGAAAAATTAAAAAATCATAAAATTAAATCATAATTAAAAAAATTTAATTGCTTGAAAATTGGGAAAATGCATAAAAATTAAATATTTATCATAGATAAGTACATTTTAAATGATAAAATATATTAAAGTTGAAAAATATATAGATGTTATTGAACTAGCGTGAGGTCCATATTGGGAAAATATTGGTAGGGTTCTTTTTTTTGCAAGTTTATGGACCGAAGGCTCGGTCCATAAACTTGCAATAAAAGAATGAGACCAATATTTCCCAATATGGACCGAACAAGCTAGTTCAATGAAGTTTTTATTATAATGGCTTTTTTAAAAATTTGCTTATAAATTAATGCAACCATTCTCGGCTAACGCATAGCTAAGCATATTCTTGCATTTTTCAGGCCGCTTTGTGAAAATTTTAACCAAAATTGTCCGCCAGACATGAGGAAAAATGTTTCTACTTAATAGAAAACAGTTTTCTTTTGTTCAATGTTTCATAAAAGGAATTCGGCGAAATGAGTTCGTGAGCGGTCCATCTTAGCGGTCCGTATTGCAAAATTCGGACCGCTCAGGGAACCAATCAGAATGCTCCTTTTCATCGTAGACCAGTTTGCCATATAATAAAATTACTTAAAGATAAATTCATATAATATATTATGGAACCAAAAAATAATATAATCTCAGAAAATTTAAATAACTTAACCAAAGATGAATTAATTAAATTATTAATAGAATGTGAAAAAAAATTATTAAATAAAGAAAAAATTAATGAAAATCAGACAATTGATATTCACTCCACATCCAATGTTAAAAAGATGGTAGAAGACTATGAGGAAAATATAATTCACAATCATCCTATACCAATGTCAAGAAACAATATTATTAAAAGAAAAAGCAATAAAAGGCTATACTAAGTCATATGTGATTAAATATCATAAAAGAATAAGTAATTATCCATTAGAGCATTTAAATCAAACAAAAACATTATTACACATCAATTAAAAAAAGATTTAGCTGAATATAAGAATTTAAAATTTCATGAAACATTAAAAGTAATATTTGAGAAAGAGAAAATTGAAGAAGGTAAGTTGAAATGGGAATATAAAACAGGATATTTCAATAGTAAAACAAAATTATTAATAAATGAAGAGGATATAGAAGAACAGTTAAAAATAATAATAAGTGAACTTACAAATCTAATAGTCAATTGGATTTCAGAAGGAAGTAATTGGACACTCAAAGAAATAAATGGACAGTATTTGAATGTAGTAAAATATCAACCACTTAAAGGATCATCATATATCACATTACCATCAGAGTTAAGAAGCTCACAGAAAGGATTAATAAATATAAAAAACATTAATGATGATAAATGCTTTTTATATTGTCATTTATACCATATACACAAAGATGATATAATAAAAAATCCACAAAGAGTGAGTAAATATAGTAACTATATTAAACATAATGAATTAAATTATGATAATATTACATTCCCAGTGAAAATTAAAGATATACCAAAAATTGAAATTCAAAATAAAATTAATATAAATATATTCGGTTATGAACAAAAAGAGAAATTTACAATATATTTATCTAAAAATAATAATACAAATGTCAGTGCACCTAACGGTGTCATGAATTTATTATTAATAACAGATGCAGCATCAAAATCACATTATGTTTACATAAAAGATTTTAATAAATTTATGTATAATCAAATGAAACATAAAGCAAAGAAATATTTTTGTATGTCTTGTTTACAATGTTTCTCTCCTGAGATTTTTTTAAAGAATCATCAAGAAATGTCTTGAAATAAATGGAATACAATCAATTAGGATGCCAAGTAAAGATTCAAAAGTATATTTCAAACATCATTATAAGCAATTACCAATTCCCTTTTGTATTTATGCAGATTTTGAAGCAATATTACCTCCAACTAAAGTTTCAAATGAAACATTACCTGATTTTCCTTCCCCCCAAAATGATATAGATAACCTTGAAATGCCAAATTTCAGTCCACCGAAACCAATAACAAAAACATCATATACAGAAAAATATCAAAAACATAAATGTTGTGGCTTTGCATATAAATTAGTATGTTATTATGATGATAAATATACTAAACCAGTAAGATTATATAGAGGGAAAAATGCAGCATATAAATTCATAGAAGATATCATAAAAGAGGAAGAATATTGCCAAAAGATGATAAAGAATGAATTTAATAAAGATATGATATTAACAATGAAAGATAAAGTGGATTTTAAGAAAGCAACTAAATGTTATATATGTGAAGAAGAATATAACTCAGAAGATATAAAAGTAAGAGATCATGACCATATCACAGGAAAATACAGAGGATCAGCACATCAAGTTTGTAATTTAAAATATAGATTATCATTTAAATTACCAGTTATATTTCATAATCTCCGTGGATATGATAGTCATTTTATAATGCAAGAAATTGGGAAATTTAATCTTAATGTTAATGTCATACCTAATAATATGGAAAAATATTTAAGTTTTATGCTAGGAAAGAATATAATTTTTTTAGATTCATTTCAATTCATGAGTCAATCTCTTTCTAAATTAGTTGATAATCTTCCGGAAGAAGAATTGAAATATATTAGAGAAAGATTCCCTTCAAAATTTTCATTAATGAGAAAGAAAGGTATTTATCCATATGACTACATGAATTCATTTGATAGATTTAAGGTGACGCAGGACCCTTGCTCTCATTATGTATGTATTTATTTAAAGAGTATGCACGAACCGTGACGACTGATGCCGACCGTACGCGAAATATTCATGAGAAGGTGTTTTTATAACGTTACTATAATCGATTCAAAAAAATTTGTTTTCGGCGTATTGATAATTAGAAAGTTATTGTTCTTAGTTTTGCGGCACGTGCAATTCAATGTCCCGAATTATCATAATTAGATTCACAACTTTTGTTGTCATACACTTTGTTGACTCGGTCAGTCTTCGGAACGGGGCAAAACCGGAAATTTTGTGTCCAAGCTTTCGTCGCGGATATATAATTTCAGGAATTGATACACGAGGAAGGTAAACTTAGTGTACTGTATTGTGATGTGACAGAAGCGGAATTGCAAAAAAGCCTTTCAAAAAGAAGATAGAACGTTTCAAATTCTAATTTTCAAAATTTTACTCCTTTGGAAGGCAATAACTTTCAACGAGTCTTGAAATTGCAAAATCTGCTTCTGTCACATCACAAAAGAGGTTATTATACACCACTAGGTAATACAAACATTTAATTTAGAACGCTTCTCAAGTTGAAAGCTTGGACACAAAAATTGCATGTCCGCAATTCTAACTTTAGAAGCTTAACGTATCACCGTACAGCGCGATCTGCCAGAAAAACCACAATCATGATATAGTTCCATCATCCGCCAATATCCCTATTAAGTTTCAGCGGAATCGACTTTCAAAATTCGGAGATTTGAAGGTTTAGAAGACAACACCCACCCCAGAAATTAAGCTTATGAATTTATTCATGAACAAGGGTCCTGTGCCACCTTAATGAAACTAAATTACCTGATGAAACAGATTTTTATAGTCTTCTTTCCAATGAAGAAATATCACCCATTCTCACGCTCAAAACATATGGAAAACATTTGAAATGAAGACAATGGGAGAATATCATGATTTATATTTAGAATCTGATGTAATATTATTAGCTGATGTATTTGAGAATTTTTGAAGAACATGTTTATTGAATTATAAAATAGATCCCCTACATTTTCTAAGTTCACCTGCATTAAGTTGGTGTGCAATGTTGAAAATGACTAAAGTTAAACTTGACTTAATATCAGATATTGACATGTTTCAATTTATAGAAAAAGGAATGAGAGGTGGCATAAGTTATATATCACATCGATATGCTTCAGCAAATAATAAATATATGAAAGAATATAACAGCAAAAAACCTGAAGATTATATTATATATTTAGACGCAAATAATTTATATGGTTGGGCAATGAGTCAATTTTTACCAACAGGAGGATTTAAATGGTTAAATAATAAAAAAAATTGAGAAATTAGATTTAGCACTATTGAAGAGAAATAAAGGATATATATTAGAAGTTGATTTAGAATATCCAGAAAAGCTTCATGATTTACATAATGATTATCCTTTAGCCCCGGAAAAACTGATTATCACAGAGGATATGCTATCACCTTATGCTAAATCCATTCAAGAAAAATTCAAAATTAAATTAAGAAATATCAAGAAGTTTTAAAATACCTAATTTAAATAATAAAGAGAAATATGTATTACATTATAAGAATTTAAAATTATATTTAGACTTGGGATTAAAAATAAAGAAAATTCACAGAGTATTCCAATTCAATCAATCGCCATGGTTAAAAGAATATATAGATTTCAATACACAAAAACGAATAAATGCTAAAAATGATTTTGAGAAAGATTTTTTCAAATTAATGAATAATGCAGTATATGGGAAAACAATGGAGAATTTAAGAAAGAGAATGGACGTTAAAATAATAACAAATGAGAAAGATTTAATGAAATGGGTATCAAAATCAACATATATAAGTTCAAAAATATTTAGTAAGAATTTAGTTGCAATTCATAAAATAAAAGAGTGTTTATTATTGAACCGTCCCTGTTATGTAGGAATGTGTATCTTAGATTTGAGTAAAATATTAATGTATGATTTTCATTATAATTACATATTAAATAAATATTCAAATGCAAAATTATTATTTACAGATACAGATTCATTAATGTATAATATCAAAACAGATGATATATACTAGTTATAGTTACCACTAAAGTGCCAACGACATAGAGGAGCGAATAATTGATAGAAAGCTTCAAAATATATGATCACGAAACATATACGTTCTTAATTATTAAATCTGACCGGCATTACATTGTAAATATTACAGACAACATGAAAGCCCCAGTTTATTTGATGACAAGATAACAAAATTAATACCCCATCCTAAAGCTGCTTATAAATCGAAGATGTGTCTTCGTTTGCTGAAATTTTTTGTCATTTTAGTTGCATGAAAGTTGAAAGGATTTTAAAATTATTATCGGAGCAAGGAAGCGTTGCGTGACGGGGCCAGACTGTCGGATGTTTATATTTTGTAATGACTCATTCCACAAAATTAAGATTTACCTTTTATTTTCATTACCTAATTTGATAATTTAACTGTAGATAATTTTAGTCCAAGAATTGCAACTTCATAAATAACTGAAGTATTTTTCTTTCCAAGAGTTTCGTGTATGACAGAACTGAAGACGAATGAATGTTTATATATAAAAACAATAGCGTGTAGCGATGAAGGAATAATAATACACTGAATGAACCCTGAAAAGGAATCTCTGTAGCCTGCGAGAGCAGACATAATTCCCGGCTCGAGTTTCCCCGCCGAAAACTAAGGATTTTTTGGCTTTGGCTTGTAATGTACTGAACGCAGTGATCAAGGAATATTGTATACACGCTTTGTCTTGTCAGTAATTTTTGATTACGCAATGCTGGCGTTCAAGGACAATTCAGTTTTGTGCTATAAGATGTGTACAGTATTCTGTTCGTTTCTTTGATCGTAAGTCTTTAAGAACGTGTCAATCGACGATAGAACACACTGGTACATGAACCAGTACATGAACCCCAAGCCGGAATTGAGAAGCGAACACACATTTTTTCGGAATCGAGAAGCGAACACGCTGCTGGTTATAAATCGAGGAGGGAACTGACCAAAATTTGTGTGTATAACCCTATTCCTTGATCACCTGTTGCTTACAATTTACAAAGTGAATTAAGGTGACTAAAAGCCCTTTCAATGAAGAAATATTAACCTTACTCACCTGTACCCTCGGTCCTCACGAAATACCGCAATGACACTGTTATTTATTATTAACTTACACCCAAATATGGGGTATTACTTACACCCAAATATGGAAAATGAAACTCACGGAGAATTTGAGAATTTGATGCCAAATACAATTTATGAATGGCCGCCTCGGCAGCTTCGCTCTGGCTCAGCTGCCTCGTTGGCAATAAAGATTTTTACAAAGATAAACATTTATTTGATAATGCTGATTATGATCCCTCAAGTAAATTTTATTTTGAAGAGAATAAGAAAGTAATAGGTAAGATGAAAGATGAAACATGTGGAATACCAATAAAAGAATTCATCGGATTAAAATCAAAAATGTATTCATACATCAATGATAATAATAAAGGTGAAAAGAAAGCCAAAGGAATAAAGAAGATTATAGTAAAGAAAGAAATAAAACATGAGAATTATAAATCAGTATTATTTGACAAACAGCAATTATCTCATAAAATGAAATGCATTAGATCAGATAAACATCAATTAGGTTCATATGAGATAAATAAAATATCATTGAATTCATATGATGACAAACGATATATATTAGAAGATGGAATATCAAGTTTATCATATTGGCATACAAATGCTTAAATAGATTTTCATTATTTATATTATGAGTTATATTAATAGAGATTATGATTCAACTTCATGTGATGAAAAAATATATTTCACTGTAGATTGCTATGATAAGATATTGAATTATTTAATACATACACAGGAATTATCAATGCAACAAATACGATATATAACCAAGATACAATACAATTTATGGAATAACATTAATATTGAAAATAACATGAAGAAATTATTGGATTTTATAAATAATCATATAGAATAATTTTCTTCCCTTTTAATTTTCTTCCCTTAATTTTCTTTCTTTATCTTAATTGAATTGATTACACAGCAATTTGTAATAATAATAATATTATTTGTAATTTTTAAATTTTTTCAAGATCTTTTAAAGATATCCATGAATTAAGAGTCATTGTCTGAGAAAGTGTTCCAGGTGTTGGAAATGGGGTCAACCGATTTTGATGAAACTTGGTAAAGAAGTTGGCCTTGATGAGATATTCCAAAAGCCACTTTGGTTTTGTTTTTTGACTTTTTATTTAAAAAGTTTCAGGGGGGGTCCCATTTGGCGCCTCCGAATCATTGAAAACTGCTGTTTTTGAAGGGGCAAGTTTGGATTAGTATAAAACCAAACAAACAAAACCTATTGACTAATTAATTGTATGGTGTGTTTCTACTATAAATACTCTTTCAGTTCATATGTGCGGATTCGGCACAAAAGGTTCTGGCAGTGTGGGGTCTGGGACGAGTTTTGGCCAAATTTTGAAGAGAAAACCACTACCCAAAATTGCCAAATTTTAGAAGTTCATATTTTTTAACTGCCCAATTGGCTAAAATTGATACTTGTGTCAGGAGTTACCCTAATGTAAGTAGAATGAAAATCAATTGAGAAATATTTGGCCCATTTATTTTTTAGGTGCTTTAAAGACCCATTTTGCAGCACACCCTCACGAAATTTGCATATTGTCAAAAGCCAAAATTTAACACCCATACTAGCTTTATTTATATTTAAACACTTCAGTTTGCTTTAGTGAGGCCTAATTTATTTATAAAATATTTGAAAAGCAGTAATTGTGTGAGTAAACACTACTTTATACTTTTAAATTGCCTTAGAACTAATAAATCAGTGCTCACAAAACCAACTTTTGTTTCACTTAAAACAAAAATATGCATTCAATACAGCAACTTAGAACACAAATAACTAATAGGATGGTGTGTTAGTTATGTACTGACACTTTTTCCAAATGTAGCCATGCTTACTTGAACTTACCTAAGCCCTTGGCTTGGCCCTTGGCTTGAAGGAAACTGTTGTCTTTATGGTAAATGTAATACAAATAAATAGCCATATTCCAAAATCAAGCGAGTAAAACCATCCTATGGCCAAATCATATTACCTGGCGATCAGTTTATTCTGTATTTGTTTACAGATGAGTCCATAATAGTCCAATATAATGAAGAATGCTTTCTGAAGCCGTTGACTTGTTTGGCAGTTTTGTCTCCTATCAAGCTTTTCGGGACTACTCGTCATTGGATGTAAATAATTAAACACAGTTAGAAGTCCATATGATATGCAGATTTTCTCCAGGGGTAAAACAGATGTCCTTACATCGGATTTAATACCATACATATGTAGAAGACAAAAAAGTCCAAGCTTTATATCCTTGCCCTTTCAGATCCTTTCAATACGTGTATGTTTATCTGCCATTTTGGATGTGTTCGCAAGAGAACTGGGTCGAGAGTAGTCTCAGTCTAAAACAATATGCACGCAATTTATTTATTTTTATAGGAGCATATCACCCTCCTATATTTTAAATCTTTATTATCAACTAAACAGAAATACAATAAAAATTAATTGTATATTCCTTTGACGTGTTGGCATATAATTTTTGCTTTAATTTTGATGCATTGACTCAAACACCTACATTTCGTGACTCTTTTTTTGGGGTTACATTTCATTAGACCGGTCTCGGAACAATTGCATAAAGCAACATTTTTATCTCCAGTCCTCCAAATCAGTGGCATGGCTGAGTAATATACCGTAATCTGTATTTGTGTCATACATACAAAAGCCATGTTGAAGACCAATTGCCAATGATCTTTAGCTGCCTCTGGCATTCAACAATGTTAGCGCTGTATGATTGATTTAGCGACTTTTTTTTATCATTACAATCAATTTAAAAATAAATGGTTGCCTGGTACGTTTAGCCTTAATGTTATTTGCAGACAGCCACTACCTCTTACTCTAACATAGCTACCCTTGGGTTTGGCATTATTTTTAATATGTTATAAGATACAGTAAAGCAATAAAACTGTTCGTGGAACGTGATGATGCAGATGCTGCAGATTACGGTATATTACTCAGCCAAGCCACTGATTTGGAGGACTGGAGATAAAAAACGTTGCTTTATGTAATTGTTCCGAGACCGGTCTAATGAAATGTAACCCCAAAAAAGAGTCACGAAATGTAGGTGTTTAAGTCAATGCATCAAAATTAAAGCAAAAATTATATGCCAACACGTCAAAGGAATATACAATTAATTTTTATTGTATTTCTGTTTAGTTGATAATAAAGATTTAAAATATAGGAGGGTGATATGCTCCTATAAAAATAAATAAATTGCGTGCATATTGTTTTAGACTGAGACTACTCTCGACCCAGTTCTCTTGCGACCACATCCAAAATGGCAGATAAACATACACGTATTGAAAGGATCTGAAAGGGCAAGGATATAAAGCTTGGACTTTTTTGTCTTCTACATATGTATGGTATTAAATCCGATGTAAGGACATCTGTTTTACCCCTGGAGAAAATCTGCATATCATATGGACTTCTAACTGTGTTTAATTATTTACATCCAATGATGAGTAGTCCCGAAAAGCTCGATAGGAGACAAAACTGCCAAACAAGTCAACGGCTTCAGAAAGCATTCTTCATTATATTGGACTATTATGGACTCATCTGTAAACAAATACAGAATAAACTGATCGCCAGGTAATATGATTTGGCCATAGGATGGTTTTACTCGCTTGATTTTGGAATATGGCTATTTATTTGTATTACATTTACCATAAAGACATCAGTTTCCTTCAAGCCAAGGGCCAAGCCAAGGGCTTAGGTAAGTTCAAGTAAGCATGGCTATATTTGGAAAAAGTGTCAGTACATAACTAACACACCATCCTATTAGTTATTTGTGTTCTAAGTTGCTGTATTGAATGCATATTTTTGTTTTAAGTGAAACAAAAGTTGGTTTTGTGAGCACTGATTTATTAGTTCTAAGGCAATTTAAAAGTATAAAGTAGTGTTTACTCACACAATTACTGCTTTTCAAATATTTTATAAATAAATTAGGCCTCACTAAAGCAAACTGAAGTGTTTAAATATAAATAAAGCTAGTATGGGTGTTAAATTTTGGCTTTTGACAATATGCAAATTTCGTGAGGGTGTGCTGCAAAATGGGTCTTTAAAGCACCTAAAAAATAAATGGGCCAAATATTTCTCAATTGATTTTCATTCTACTTACATTAGGGTAACTCCTGACACAAGTATCAATTTTAGCCAATTGGGCAGTTAAAAAATATGAACTTCTAAAATTTGGCAATTTTGGGTAGTGGTTTTCTCTTCAAAATTTGGCCAAAACTCGTCCCAGACCCCACACTGCCAGAACCTTTTGTGCCGAATCCGCACATATGAACTGAAAGAGTATTTATAGTAGAAACACACCATACAATTAATTAGTCAATAGGTTTTGTTTGTTTGGTTTTATACTAATCCAAACTTGCCCCTTCAAAAACAGCAGTTTTCAATGATTCGGAGGCGCCAAATGGGACCCCCCCTGAAACTTTTTAAATAAAAAGTCAAAAAACAAAACCAAAGTGGCTTTTGGAATATCTCATCAAGGCCAACTTCTTTACCAAGTTTCATCAAAATCGGTTGACCCCATTTCCAACACCTGGAACACTTTCTCAGACAATGACTCTTAAATTCTTTTGGATAGCCAGACCATGAAACCAGAGCTTGTTTTTTCTTATAATCTCGTTTTATTACTTTTTCAATTCTGAATACCTCTTGTTTAGCTTTTTGTAATTCAAGTTCATAAAAAGAACCTTTTATTTCTTCATTATTCACATCTTTCATTTGATAAGTAACAGGATTTGTAGGATTTATTTTGGAAATGATGAATACTTCTTCACTCCAATTAGAAGTATATCCTTTATCGAATAATTTTCTCTTATATTTACTTATTCTAACTTTATCTCCAATTTTGAATTTAGATTCCATCCTCACATTTTTCTCACCACAAAACAGATTAAGATAAACAACTCCTTCATTCTTCTTTTTACTAGCATCAATTGGTTTCATTTTAATACTTGAATGTATTGCATTATTATATTGTTTTAATAGTTTTGGTAGTATGTCTAAATACTTTGTTATTTTGAACAGTAAATTGCTTCCACATTTTATTCATGGTTCTATTCCATTGTTCAACAACACTACTTTTTTCTTCATTTTCAATTGAATATAATTTAATATGATATTCATTAAGTAATGATTTGAAATGTTGATTGTAAAACTCTTTTCCTTTATCAGTCCTTATAAATTTAGGTTTTCTTCCCTCAATGAATATTTCATTAAATGCTTTGGTTACGGTTTCTCCTTTCTTATCGGTTAAAGGTTTAATCCATCCATATTTACTGAATACATCTATAACCATCAATAAGTATTTAATTCCTTTATTCCATTTAGAAAACTGTTGCATTTCAACCAAATCTGCAGTCCATATTTCATCAATATGATTAACAATTACACGCCATCGAGTGAATTTACGCTTTATAGGTTTATGTAATTCTTCAGCTAATTGTTGTTGCCAATTCGACGGCTTTTCAAGTTTTTTTTTAACCCCTAACCCCTAATCCCAATTTCTGTTTAGTATTAATAAGAAATCTTGCAGTTTGTCCCCATTTAGGTGTTTCACCATATGGTATTTCATCTAATGAATTAACCATTTCTTTATCACAATCTCCTTTATTTTTACCCATGTCATAACATATATCATGATGAGCAGCAATCTTATCCACTTTATTATATGGCTTGACATACCATTCTAAAACTTCGCCAGTATTTGGATCATATGATAATTGTTTATCAAGAGGATTATAAGGACCCATGTATTTATATTTCCCTGGTGTCCATCCTGATTTTGGTTTGGGTAATTTACCAATTAATTTATGTATATCCAACCCTTTACCAATAGGGGATATTCTTCTTGATATATCACCAGTAAAAGAATCTAATGCTTGATCTAAATATTTATCAGCCATATTTTTTATCTTATTTTTTGCAAAATCAGATTTAACAGCTTTACTTAAACCCTGTCTAGCTAATACAGATGCCATTTTTAATCCACCCTTAAATAACTCTTCACCCAATGTGCCCCCTTCTTGAGGGGGCTTAATTAGTTTTTTTGAATTTTTGACACCTAACGGCACGCCTTTGGCGACAAATTTAAATTTCTTAATTCCACATTCTGCACAAATACAGAAAAACATCAGACGACCATTTTTTGCAGTTTTATATCCAGATGGTTCAATACATTCAGTTTGTTTTCTTTGTTTAACACAATATGATTTGACCATTATATATTATGTTATATAATGATCTCTTCATTAAAATTATTAGAAATATTTTTATTTTCTTTGTCTAAAAATAAAAATTCATATGGTTTTAATTGATCAAACATATCTGGTTTAATGAAATTTTCTTTTGCAATGAGATTCATGTGTTTTACTATGTGGCTGAAATAAAATCATATGAGAGCAATTATTTCTGATTTTAGGATCTAAATCATAACTTTGAGATAAGTAACAAGTTGAAATATTTTGGTGACGACCATCAATGAAATGATTGGCTATTTTATCTTGTTGTTTATTGTAATTAATCATATCATCAAATATTACTATTTTTCTATTATTCTTTGGGTAATCAGTTGTATTAATAATTTCATTATGATTTTTTATTTCTAAAACTGGATGACCAACTTTATTTGAAATATTATTCATAATTTCATTTAATTTTTGATATTTATATTGATGTTGATTATTTGTATAAAGATATATTTTATCATAATATAATAATCTCAATAACATATTCATGAGAGTATTAGTTTTGCCACAATTACTTTTACCAACAATTATCATTCTAAAATCTTCTGGAATAAAATTAACACGTCTTCTATCATTTAATTTGGTTTTTTTTTGTCGTAGTTGATTAACTTCATATATATAACTGATATATATAAAGATAAGTGTCATTTATACAGATATCTTACAAGATAAGTGTCATTTTATGTGATATAATAATATGGATATTGAACAATATAAGAAAAATGCAAAAATAAGATTTGATGCACAAAAGATGAAAAACGTTGTAGCTCAAGTTATTAGTGATGAGAGAAATTTAAAAGAGGATAGACAATATGAATATGAAGAAATATTTAAACCAATCACAAGTAATCAAGATGAAAAACAGAATAAACTTATAAAAGAATTACAATCAAATCAAAAAGATATTGCAGATTTAATAGATTCAAATAGAAACATGTTGTTGAATCAGGAATTACCCTTTAACTTAGAACAACCTGCAATAGAATCAACAACAATCAATAGAAAAGAACCTACAATACTGAATGTGGATAATGCTTTCAATAAAGATGATAAGATTATATTAAATAATCATAAATTAATTAAACCATTAGATTTGTTTGAAAAATAATGATGATTTGAATAAATTGCATAAACATGTAAGTAAAATAAATAAGGATATAGGTAAAAAAAAAGGACTAATAACGAAAGCAAAGGGTAAAGAAGAAGCAAAAAATGATGCTAATTATAAATCACGATATTGAAATAAATACATTAAAAAATACAAAGAAACAATAAATGATATAATTAGCTCCAGAAAATATAAATCAGGTGAAGGTTTTTCACGAAAATATAAACAACCAAAACGAAATGCATATAAAATAAATAAAAATCAATATGGTGGTTTAATGATTAATATTCCACGATTAATGAATGAAATGGTTGTTGAAGCTCATCAAAACGAGGAAAAAATTTATGAAAATAATGCTGATAAAAGCTTGATTAATTTAATTACAAAAAGATTCAATCCTAATAAAAAATATTCTAACAAAGCCTTACAAATATTCAACGATTTAAATATTTTATCTGATTTACCATTTCATAAAAGTTCAGGAAAATCAAAACTTTTAGGAGGGAATATTTTTTATTATAATAATCCAGAACAATTAATGAATCGATTAAAATTAATAACAGGCACTCGTCAAGCTGGTAATAACAATATTCAATTAAGAAATGAAGCTTGGCAAATTTTAGATTGTTTCGTGCAATCATGCGCGAAATCGCGCAAGTGCGCACGTATGCCGCTAAAAGTAATTAATATACCGTTTCTTGTAACGTTAAATTCAGTAGAGAGTAGATGTTCAAGAGAGTAAATGTCAAAATTTAGTTCGACAACCGAACACTGAACATTGAATGAATGAGGACATTTTCCTAGCTGTTACCACGTTATTACGTTAGAGAGCACCGGGTAATTGTCGTGTTTTTCTTTGCATGTTCCAGTTTGTATTTACTATATGTATTGCACAGTTTAGCTTTAGAAATTATTGTTATTTCGTTCTAGGTTTCGAAGATACTCTTTGATATCGGTGCAATAAACTGGCAGCTAGCGAAACATAGATGAATTAATGAAATTAGGAATAATTAATAAAATACAATATGATAAATATGTGAAAATGCATTTAATCTAACATATTAATATATAAATGAATTTTCCAATAATTTTAAACAGTGTTAACGGAATAAAAAAATCTGAAAGTCATGATTTTACAATATCTTTCTTGTCTGGTATGAATCTTGATCCAAATAAGAAATACTATTTAGCACTTGATAAGCTTAAGAGTAGTTCTCTGAGAAAGTGAAGCAAAGTTGGAAATGAAAATTTTCAACTCCCCTTCATTTTTTGTGTGGAGGTAGGTTACCTGGGGGTATGAACAAAAACAGCCATATTTGGGTCGGCAGATGTATTGTTGCCATGGTAACCGCAATTGATCACGCCAGTCTCAGGACCATGTTTTGAGAAAAAAATTCACTCTCGAAAAGTAAAAATAAACAAGTCTGGTTCTCGCGTGCATGTGAACCAATTCAAATGAAATTCCACCAGGGTGTAGAGCCATTCTTCTGCTTTATAAAAATTGCTATAAAACTATTTTGATTTTTATGAACTAGGAAAAAATGGTCGATCTACCATGTTGCCCGTCAGCCATTTTGACAAGCATGAAAAACAAGCATAACCATATCCGCAAATTCTCCAAAAGTACTCTTTTCCCAGAAACCAAATTAGCAGCAGAGCTTACATGGATATTGAAGTTTCTAAATATCATAAAATATTTTTGGGGAAAATTATATTTTGGCCGTGGGTGCTGAAGACATCTGAGGCAAATTGTAAAAAAATGCAAAATTGGCCATTTTGAGGCTCCACTATTTCGCCCCAAAAAGGCTTAAAAGAAAACGATTCAGCTTCAGAAGTATTTCCTATCATCTTTTCTGTGAATTACATTTAATTGATGTTTTGGCCCGCGAATTTGGTGAAATATAAATTGATTTACAAAGCCTACCTACCATTGTTTCAGGATAATTTTATTGCGTGGGTCTCTCCTTCGCTCGCTCCATTTTCTTGACAAAATCCAGCACAGACTCTAGGAGAAAGGTCAGATCTAATAGGTTGTCCCATCGAACATCCTGACTTTCCGGTCTTTCAGACCACAGATGATACACTTGATAAAGAATAGTTGACCAGGGTCAAAACACAGTCGTAATATTTCCCGGAATATTTGTGATTTCTGCCATCGATGAACCAAAATTCATTGATACAATCCATCCAGGAAGTTAAATAAATGCATCAAGATCACTGTACTACGCAAATGCATGCCCTGTGAACAATCCAGAGTAAAGTATTTGGCTAAAATCGAGTCGTACACATTGCGTTGGCCGATAAGCCAAAAAGTTGTTGTTGAATAATCGTGCAGACCGGAAGTGCGATAAGCAATACTGCTGACCAGATGTAACACAACGTTTATCTAAATGTAACGTAGTGTATCCTCTGGGTCGTAGGGTATGGGTATGGAATTAATTTGACTTTCGATCTGGCAATGCGGCTGAGTTTTACAATGGTGAAAAAAAAACCAGAATAAAATTTAAGCTTCAAAGAAAAATGTTGCGCTGCAAAGGATATGTATGTATACGTGTCACAGGATGCCCCCGTGAACTTTATTTTTCGTTGGGAGGGTACGCGGTAATCTGCGTTTTTGGCAGATACGGTACAGTGTAATAATAATTATTGGTCTTAACGAACACAGTTGGAATATTTGTGGCTTCTGCCATATAAAAAGTACTGAAGTTCATGAATACAATCCAACCAGGTTGTGAATCCATCACGATCACTGTATTAAGCAAATGCATGCCTGTGACGATTGGGAAGCGAATTCCCACATCCACTCTGTGACCCCCTTCCGCGGTATGTTTTCTATTGTGTCAGCGGTCGTCCCACGTTATTAATAAGTAAGAATGAGTGGTAATAATACCGTGCTAAATATTATACTTTTTTAATAATTATATATTTATAATTAGCTATGACTTCGATATAAACGGGATCCCGAAATATACAAGCTCTGTTGCGTAAACTACAACACTATATTTGCATCATTTCACCCCATTTATTCTAGATAACGTTGCGTAAGATGTAAAGTATAAATGTTAGTGAGGCTTAAATAAAGTTGTCTTAAATCTGTATGTAAGTACTCTCTAAGTGGCACGTTCAAGTTATACAATGATCTAATGCAGGAGCATAACACCCCGGAGCCTATGACACGGCCTACATGTAGTTACACCTTGAGCTATTTTTAAACAAGCGTGTCTTTTTACCCGGGGCCTATATGGGGACGTGCCGCTGGACAGGGTATGGGTTTTGGCCTCTGCCCTGGACAGGGTATATAATTTCATGCGAGTCTGTCCTAAACAGGGTTTGAACCTGTCAGCCTAAACAGGGTATGGTTGCACGATTGTCGTCGTAAAAATATGGTTTATACAGTATTTAGAGATCGGAGACGTTTGCCGCGTATCAGTCAAACGTGATTTGCTAAATCGCAAGTTTATTCCCAACCTAAATAGGGTCATAAAGTAGAGGATGTTGTCCTACACAGGGTACGTATTTTAGTTTTTTTTTTGTCCTAAACAGGGTCAGGTTTTCAAACCCTCAGCGGCACCCCTATACCCAAACATGAGTCAAGTACCCTCCCCCCGGGTGCCACTACTTGCTCATTAAAATACCCTGAGATGGCCATCTCCTCCCTCCCCTTTCTACGCCTGCCACGCAGGCTATGCATGGGTTGTATTGTGTGACAAAAGGCATTTTATCTTTTGCACTTTTTGTTTCTGTAGAAGTGCTGACTTTCTATTTATAAATACGACTTCTGCGAGGACTTTGTTGACCAGTTTATCTGGATAGCCTCGAACACGCAAATGTGATCTGACATGTTTAATGTTTTATTCAAAACTCTTTCCACTGCACTGCAGTAATTAATTACCGTTGGTTGACTGCTGGCAGACTCCTGTTAGTTATTGATGACGAAGGGCGACCGCTGACAAAATGGAAACATACCGCGGAAGGGGGTCACAGAGTGGATGTGGGAATTCGCTTCCCGTGACGATTCGGTATAAAGTATTTGGCTAAAATCAGGGGTGTGGTGGATAAAAAGTGGGCACTTTTCTTTGAAGACATAGCAGTGCAGGGCAACGGTGGGAATCCTGTGTCAGTCAAGCCGTTGCTAAGATGTTGTTGTTGACGACTAAATGTGCAAAAATGCGAAAAGCAAGACTGCTGACTGGATACACTTTTAAAATGTAATACAGTCAACTCTTGTTACAGCGAACACCCTCGGGACGTAGTTTGGAGTCCATAATACCAAGAGTCCGCAATAGCGGGAGTCATTTTCAGTCAAACCTCTATACTGCTTTCGTCAGGTGGAAGGCTGGATTTTGTCCGCAAGGCGAGAGTTGACTGTATGACGCGTTTTTTGTTTGTTTATTTGTTTTTGTGGCTTTACTTCAGTTATTTCTTTTTGGTATAATATCTCATGGGTAAAAGTATAAAACGCCGACTTTTAATCTGGTATAATATGACTGTTTTTATAGTGGTGGAAAAATAGGATAAAAGAAATGCGCTTCACTGTTTTATGCAACCAAATAATTGTCCACACAAAGCGCCTATTTTTCCCTCACTGATATGGTTCATTAGGTGCACAACCTGTTGACCCGCCTCTGCGGTCGATGAGTTTCCACATTTAGTGCCTGATGCCTGTCCAATTGAGAAAACCTGCATATCGTTGTGCGCAGGAAAATAACCTGGTCGGGACGATATTGTAAACATGGAAGTTTGTTCTTTTTCGAATCCCAAAGGGGAGAGGAGTGGTGAGTACGTTACATATTCGCCATTGACAATTTCTTAGCCCCACAACAGATATACTCATACTTCTCGCGTATGGCAGCTAAAGCGGAAGAATGTCTCAGAGGCAGAGCTCGGAGACTGGTGAACGACAAAAAATGCTCCAAGAAGTGACAGTCGAAATCACAGCTAGGCTAGCCACAGTGCCGGAAGCGGGGCAATCTGTGTTAGAGGTGGAGAGCTGCTGCTACACTTACAAGAGAATAACCTTGTGTTGTATGAACACTGAAATGAGCTTCGGGCCAAGCTATTAACACTGTCAAACTTGAAAAGCATATGCCTTAGTATGGCATTGAGGTCGTGTCAGGACGAAAGAAGGACCTGAGCTATTTTTCTAGGCCCTATTCAATCTTATAAGAGTCAGCCCGTGTAGTTCCCAGATGCATAAGGCCTGCCCCAGTAGAATGTTTCCTTGTCGCTCACAGAAGGTGGTGGCAAAGTTGCTTCTATCCGTATTCGTCTTTAATTCCTTTACTTGCAGCATGGATTCGTTTTTGACATACATGCTTGAGAAATATAGAAAACACTCGCCTGGGGCCCGTGTTTTCTAAATTTCTCTCATATCAAATGAGCACCTCAATAAAGGTCTAAAACGCAGATTGCCGCGTACCATCCCAACGAAAAATAAAGTTCACTGGGGCGCTGTGGTACGCATTCATATTATCCTTTGGTTTTATTCTGTTTTTGTTTTTTTAAATCACCATTGTAAAATTCAGCCGCATTACCAGATCGAAAGTCAAATTAATTCCATAACCATACCCTACAACCCAGAGGATACTAGATATGTTGCATTTAGATAAACGTTGTGTTACATCCGGTCAGCAGTATTGCTTATCGAAATTCCGGTCTGCACGATTATTCGACAACAACTTCTTGGCTTATCGGCCAACGCAATGTGTACGACTCGATTTTAGCCAAATACTTTACTCTGGATTGTTCACAGGGCATGCATTTGCGTAGTACAGTGATCTTGATGCATTTATTTAACTTCCTGGATGGATTGTATCGATGAATTTTGGTGCATCGATGGCAGAAATCACAAATATTCCGGGAAATATTACTACTGCGTTTTGACCCTGGTCAACTATTCTTTATCAAGTGTATCATCTGTGGTCTGAAAGACCGGAAAGTGGATGTTCGATGGGACAACCTATTAGATCTGACCTTTCTCCTAGAGTCTGTGCTGGATTTTGTCAAGAAAATGGAGCGAGCGAAGGAGAGACCCACGCAATAAAATTATCCTGAAACAATGGTAGGTAGGCTTTGTAAATCAATTTATATTTCACCAAATTCGCGGGCCAAAACATTATCAATTAAATGTAGTTAACAGAAAAGATGATAGGAAATACTTCTGAAGCTGAATAGTTTTCTTTAAAGCCTTTTTGGGCGAAATAGTGGAGCCTCAAAATGGCCAATTTTGCATTTTTTTACAATTTGCCTCAGATGTCTTCAGCACCCACGGCCAAAATATAATTTTCCCCAAAAATATTTTATGATATTTAGAAACTTCAATATCCATGTAAGCTCTGCTGCTAATTTGGTTTCTGGGAAAAGAGTACTTTTGGAGAAATTGCAGATATGGATATGCTTGTTTTTCATGCTTGTCAAAATAGCTGACGGGCAACATGGTAGATCGACCATTTTTTCCCAGTCCATAAAAATTAAAATATTTTTATAGCGAATTTTATAAAGCAGAAGAATGGCTCTACACCCTGGTGGAATTTCATTTGAATTGGTTTACATGCACGCGAGAACCAGACTTGTTTATTTTTACTTTTCGAGAGTGAATTTTTTTCTCAAAACATGGTCCTGAGGCTGGCGTGATCAATTGCGGTTACCATGGCAACAATACATCTGCCGACCCAAATATGGCTGTTTTTGTTCATACCCCCAGGTAACCTACCTCCACACAAAAAATGAAGGGGGGTTGAAAATTTTCATTTCCAACTTTGCTTCACTTTCTCAGAGAACTACTCTTAATATGTCATATTTATGGTATAATATATCAACAACATATGGTAATAATAAAATAAAATATTCACATGATGATGGTACAACATGGTCAACTATTGTATTTCCAAATGGTAATTATAGTTATCAGGATTTAAATTATTATATACAAGAAGTTATTAAAGAAAATAAACATACAGTTTCAAATACAGAAGTAGGTGTCTCTCTCTCTTTTGAATCATCCGTCTTTAAGGTTTTGGTTACATTGACTGATAACTATAAAATAGATTTACAAGAAGGTAAATTCAATGATTTAATTGGTTTTGATAAAGTCATTATAAATAAAACTTCATATAATGCAAAATTACCAAACATAACAAACTCAATTGATAGTCTTATGTTACGATGTTCATTACTATCTGAAAGTATTGTTTCTGGAATTGAAAGTGATGTTCTTTACCAGTTTTCTGTTGATAATTTACCATTAAGCTATCCATTTCATATTGAACCAAAAAGAGCATTATTTTCCAAAATTAATTCAAATATTATAAAGGAAATTAGAATGTATATTACAGATATGTTTGATAGACCAGTTGATTTAAATAATATTCCAATTAGTATGACTCTTTTATTGAAGACTTCAACATGAACTAAATTCACTGGAAATTATATACTTAATTAATATAATGCCTGAAATTAGAAGAAAACGTAATGAGAATGGTGAAAGTGTTTATTGTAATATTAATAATGATCAACTTATGGGAGATGGGATTATATCATCTATTGGCTCTAAAATAATGAGTACATTAACTGGAAAAACAGTAAAACATTTAGCATCAAAAGCAACGGAAAAATTAGTTGAAAAAGGGAGTGAGAAAGTTGGATCTAAATTAGGTGAGATAGTTGCAACTAAAATAGATGATTTCACAAAGAAAAAATCATCCAACGAATTGGGGGGTGATAAGATTCTTGAATTATTAAAAGAAATGAATGGTGAAACACAAAAAATAAATAATAAATATGAATTATTATCCAAAGAATTTGACAACTTATTGATTGAACATTTTATCTAACATAATAATATATAATGGAAAACTTCAGATCATTGAAATATATTGAACGTTACGAAAATGTAAGTTTTGATTTAAAAAATCCAATTAATATACCTGGTAATGCAACATATCAGCAAAAGACAGGTTATCGATTTGTTGTTGATAACAGTAATGAGTCATCACCTCTTGATTGGTATAATGCTTTTCTTTGTTGCAGCAGATCATGTAGGTACTGTAAATGGTGTTTATTCATTTATCAAACAATTAAAAGGAGATTTTAATGGTATTAACGTTAATGATAGTCCTAATATTAATCATGCTATAAATGTTAAGAAAATTACTTGATTTTTCGGATGCATATTCAAATAAAATAGGACCTACATCATTTTATTACTTGGATACAAATACTGGAGCAGCTGAAGATCGTGTTCTTGAAGCTCAAATTGCAACTCATAATGAAGGATTTGGCATGAGAAAACGTAAGGTTCAAGGAGGTGCTGTAAATAATGTTATACTAGCATTGAACCGTTATGGATTTTTTGAAGCTTTTGAAAATAAAATATGTCCGAATGGAAAAGTATCAATAGATATAAACCTTGAAACTGATGCAAATATCATAAATCATGTAGGTGGCGATGCTGCACGATATGTTATTTCTAAAATGAAACTATGGGTTCCAAAAATAAAGTTTAATGGAGCGGGAAAACAAATGTATATTGGTAATTACCTTAAACCTCATAAATGGACAAATCTTAAAGTGCTACTACGATCAAAATTAAGTATTTTCTTTCGCGGTTTTTTTTAGACAATTTCATTATTTGGGTAATGATAAATACAACACGCTAGAAATCTGACCAGAAAGTACAAACACGGCAGAGAACCAGCCCGCCAAAAACTCGTAAAATGTCGTAAAATCCATCCGCCATTGATCAGTTCGCAAACATCGAGGCCCGCGATTTTTCCCATTAGCGGTCTGTTCATGACGTCATCCAATCAAGTTCCTCCGAGCGAAGTGTTGCAGTCGTATGGAAGAAACACAACAGCGCCGATGTTGGTGAACGTATTCCCGTTGTCTTTCGCCGTAAATGACCCAGAATTTAATTGAAATAAGAAGTATGTCGGCCCTTTTTCTGAGCTTTGCTATGCACTAAAAAAAGCAAAGAGCAGCGCGCTAGTGGAACCACGAGAAGCGACCAAAGGCAAATTAAAGATCAAAGATACGAATCTTCGCTCTATTTTCAGATGAAGATGACGGAAAACAGGAATTTTTAGAACACTTGGGAACTCCAGGCATGTCCAGGGGTATGGTAGAAGTACGTGTAATGTAGGTTTTGCTAAATTCCTCGCTAAATTAGTTGACTGTTGGTTTTTTGGCTCGGAGCACTTTTCATTACGTGATCGATCAAATCAACCAGTCTGCATCCATATGTCATGTCAACAGCTGAATGTCATGTACCTTCTAACCCTCCCCTTTCTTGCCCCTTGTGTGTACAGTTCACAAGAAAATACATTATACTGATCAGCCAAATCATATGACTTTGACCAGTACATTAGAAATTCAGACATAAACAACGATATTGTGTTTCAAAGCACAATATTTTTCAGCTCATAAGGGAAATAAAATAATATATGCAACCAAGTAACTTGTGACTGTGCAGTAACTTGTAATGAGCACTGGAAAACTGTAGAAATTATTTACCATGCAGTTTTTAAATGTTGACATAATTTCATGTAAAATCATTCTTGCCCAATGATTGTTTTATGACTTTGTGTTGGACTTGCAGTACCCTTGCTCCCTCTAGCTGCTCTAGGAGTACGTGAATTGTTGGGGCAACCTGATAAAAAATTATTTCATAGAATAATAGCCAGGGGTGATTATTATTGTTTTTTCTCCAAAAGGGGGCGATTATTCGAGGGAGGGCGATTAATCGAGGGGGGTGATCACTTCAAATATTGCTCACTGGAAGTGCTAATAAGAGAGCTCCAAGAAATAAAGGAACGAGTCAAATACATGAACATTACTAGAGTAAAAGTCTAAACTGTAATGAAACCTGTGCTTTTGTAACTTTTCTGTTGTAATGATAATTCACAAAACAATAAATTTATGACAAGCTTCATTAAATCCATTTTTATCACTACCTCTATTGTTATATTTTGTTGAAAGCATACAATAATTATTTAAATCAGTTGTTCTTATCAACAGTGGTAATCATGTCAAGTTGCAAGACATACATACTTTATTTGATAAGTAGGTTGGGTAAAAGGCAGCCAAAGGGCTGATGTGGACCTACTATACTAAAAATTACAGAATTCTGAAGATATCCATGCCCAAATTCACATATTGTGCATATTCCAACCTGAATCTTACAAAAGTGAAAATAAATATTGTTTTACTTGCAAATTGAGTGTTAGTCATCACTACCTTCATAACAATGTGTCATAAAACAATTTTTAGCAACTAAAATACCTGATAGTTATTATCAGGTTAACACTGTTTTTGTGATATCCAAATGTTCTTGTTAAGTGACCCCTATGATTGTGAAGGTAGTGTCCTCAGAAACCCTTAAGGCTCAATCAGTTCTTCGCTAACCGAAGTGCTTGGGCCTTAATGGTACCCTAGAATATATACCAGTTTTTCTCCATATCAAATGTACAAGAACCTAATTTCAGACTTCTCGATAGCTCTTGCTGCTGATTAAGCATTGGTTTCCATGTTTTTAGGCTCCACTACCTGGGAAAATGAATCCCCTTCCCCCTCCCCCCACCAAATGCATGCTCTTGAAGACAGGAATTGAGAGAAGGGTGCAAATTGAGCCTATGTGTCCTAATGATGCTGAGTAAATAAGAATGACTATAATTGGAGGGGGAAAACAACTACCTGTATATAAGCCTTGTTTTAATCAAGGGCATATTTTTGTAAACAACATTTGAGATATTTTCCATACTTTTTTCCAAACCATGTTTTCATTTTACAGACTCGGCAGATTAAGGCCCAGATCAGACGCCGTACTTCACATGAGCCATATCGAATTCGAATTTAGGCCGACCCAAATTAATTTAGACCGATTGAATTGATTCAGACGCCGAGCTAATTCAGCCGAACTTAATTTTTAGGGGGAAATTGCTGTTATATTGAAAATACATTATAATAATTCATGCATTTGTTTCGGCTCATGTGAAGTTCAGCGTCTGAATCAAAGTCAGTCCACAGCCGTAATTCCCGGTTGAGCCAGGCGGGAAGAATGGCTGAGCCGATCCGAATTCAATCAGCCGTTCCGAATTGATACAGACACCGTACTTCACATGAACTTAATTCATCGAATTTGATTCAGCTCATGTGAAGTACGGCGTCTGAACTGGGCCTAACACATGCAATCAAACTCCGAGAACAGGAATTCCAGCTACCTGACAAAGATTTCATTGAATAACAGAACTTGTTATACACAATGTAGCTTCGACAAATTTCCAGACATAAACTTCATTTTCCAAACTTTTTCCAGGTCTGTAAAGGTAGTCAGGAAATCCATACTTTTCTACATTTCTAGACTGTATGAACCCTGTTAATTTACAGTACAATAAAGTTTACAATAACATAGCATCAAAGATACAAATTCAATTCAAAACTGGATGATATCAAAACCAAGGAAATATGCACCTTGAGCTTTGACATGAAGACACAACTAGCTTTAGGCTTTTATTTTATTTGAATATAGGAAACAAATTGTTATAAATTTTGTTTGATCTCCCAGTATTACCTTGCACTAGTTGGTTGGAAGTAACTAAATCCAAGTATCCAAACAAGCAGCACATGACAACACTTTATACCATGTGTATAATTACAGTTCAGACAAAGTAAACAAGCGAAGCTTTGAAATATTAGTCCATTCTGAGGAGTTTCATTCAGCTGACAAAAACAACCTCCCGTAGTCCCGTGAGCACATACCCAACAGCCCGGCCCGTAGTTAAACTGCTGATCAATAAGTCCTCAGACGATATCATCCGTAATAAGCTTAAGCTTATCTTCGTCTTCGATTTGAGCAGCGTGATGAGGCTCTTTAAACCAGCACTGAGTAGGCGAGTTGTGCGAAGAAATTCTGGCTTTTGAGACTCCTGCTGCTAGCATAGTCGACACAATACGTTGGATGTATATTCTTGTGTGAAGAAAAAGCGTTCTACGTTGATAGAAAGCTCTAGAACCTCGTCGATATACAATACAACACGAAATCAGCCTTCGTGTACACAGAAGAAGCCATATTGGTTGATTGGATGACGTCATTGTCCTCTCGTCCCAATCCTTATTTACGCGCTCGGACATTTTTGAATCCAGCAATGGCGGCAAGTCGAAGTTGGAAAGTAGAGTTAAAATAATCGGACTTCCCGTGAGAATTTTGACTTGATATTTGGCACATTTACTATTTGGTGGTTAAAGTTTCGAAATCCGAAGAGAACAGGAGAAGTGTATTTTTGATCGTAGTAGCACTTTAAAGAACGTATTGAAGTTTCACCTTCTACTCAACAAACACAGGGAGTTTTCAAAATCAATGCTTCTATTCGAAAGCCAAGACATGTATTTATTTGGGCTTTGAATGATGCTAAATTAGGTGATACAACACAGAATCCATTTATATTTAATACATATAATATTGCTAATGGAAGAACAATTACAATGGCACAGTTAGAGTTATCTAATGGTATTTTCTATCCACAAGAACAAATGAATCCTACTGATGAGCTTAGTAAAACATATCATACACTTCTTCAATATAATAAATCTTTCAATGACTTTTTAACAGCTGGTTCAATTGATATTAACAGTTTTCAAAATCTTTATGGTTTGTTATACTTCGATTTACGAAATCAAGAAACAGAATTAAAATCTGGATCAACAAAATTAAGCTTTCGTTATACATTGAATGGAAATCCTAATGCCGCATTTTCATGGTATTCTTTAGTTCTATATGAAGAAGAAATAGAAGTTATTACAAGCACAGGTAAAGTAATGTTTAAGGCATAATAATCTAACATATAATATATACAAGTTATGACACGAACAGTTTATCATCCTTTTAAAATAAATTTAAGTAAAGGTCAGAAAGAGAAACTAGCAAGAGCTTATAAAACCAACAGTGCAATTACCATTAGATTGACAAAACATGAATTATCTGGTAATGATGAAATTATGTTAACAGAAACTCAAATTAATAAAATTAAAAAATCTGCAAAAGAGAAAAAAGGCGTTAATTTAAAAATTTCAAAAGCACAAATTCGAAAAGCAATAATTCATGGCGGTTCATTATTTACTAGTTTATTAACAAAACTTCTTCCTTATGCTACATCTGCTGTATCAAAAGCTGTACCGGCATTGGCTACTGGTGCTATGTCTGCTTTAGGTAGTCTTGGAATTGATAAAATTTTTGGGAAAGGTTTACAAAATATAAAATCACAAACTGGTGGATTTTTAATTCCACAAGATAAAATCGATAAATTAATCGCTCATAAGAATCTTTTAACGAAAAAACAAAAAGAGCAAATTCTAAATTCACTTCAAACTGGAGGGCGAATAATTATAAAACCAACTAAAACACAACAAGGTGGATTTTTAGGAACACTTCTCGCATCAATAGGTATTCCTCTGGTATTGAAAGCATTGACTGGTAAAGGGATGCAAACAAGACCTTATTCTGATTCGTTTTTACCTTACAATCCTCCGCCATTCATTGGTAGTTGGAATAAAAAAGGAACAGGGAAAAAAAAAGGCAAAGGGTTACTTCTTGGAAAAAACTCACCTTTCAACTCAATCCCTATAATCGGAGATAACGGTGTTAGAAAGGGATTTTATATTATTAATCTTGATGATTCAATGGGTGGGGGGACGCATTGGGTTGTTATGAATGTTAAACCGAATATAATTGAGTTTTTTGATTCTTTCGGTTTGAATCCACCAAATGAAATTATTACCATTTCAAATAAATTAAAGTTAAATTATTTATTCAATTCTTCTGCTTATCAAGATTTTGCCAGTATGCTTTGTGGTTACTATTGTTTGTATTATATCAGAGAATCAGATAAAGGAAAATCATTTTATAATATTTGTAAACCATTCTCAATTATTAATCCATTAAATAATGAAAAATTTATTATCAATTATTTTAATAATATAACATAATAATACAATGGGTATAATCAATGATGAACCAAATTCATTAGTAACTGACTGTAAAGAAGGAAAAAGACGTCTTCCAGGAATAGGATTTCGTTTAAATGATAATGGGAACTATGATATAGAAAATAAAAGATTGGTTAATGTAGCTGATCCAACAAATGCTCAAGATTCTATAAATTATATGACAATGAAAGCTCAAACCCTCTTACTTGACGGTTCAAATCATATGACTGGTCATCTTGACATGAGTGGTATACATTCTGGCAATATTATTATGAATAATAAAATAATAAAACAAATGGGAAATCCAGTTGGTGATCAAGATGCTGTTAATAAATTAACTATGGAAATAGAACTTGCTAAAAAACATGATAAAATTATAGGCGATCTTGATATGCATGGTAAAATTTTTTACCTGATCATAAAATTGATGATGAATATTCTATTATTGTTAAAGATGAAAAATCAGTTGTTAATAAAGAATATATTAATTTGAATTGGTTGAAGAAAAAAGGGAATTATTTTAACTTAAAACATAATATAATTAAAAACACAGCAATATTTGATGGAGATTATGATGATCAATCATTAGTTCCAAAAATATATATAGATAATGAACTAGTTAAAAAAATGAATAACAATGGTGATAGGATGTTAGGGGTTTAGATATGGGTGGAAAAAGGATAGAAAATATTCATCCAATTGATAGTTCATCAAATGTTAATGATGCAACAAATAAACAGTATGTTGATGAACAAATTCAGTTTGAGAAAACATATGTGGATAATATAAAAGTAAATAAAACAAATGTAATGTTAACTGATGGAAGTAACATGATGCTTGCAGATCTTAATATGAATAACCATAAAAGAGTGAATTATATTATTGATGGTGTTATTAATAAACAGTATGTTGATGATCAAATCAACACTTGTCTAAGAACAGATACTGATATCTCATTAAATGGGTATAGTATGAGCACAGTAAAAGAACCATCAACTGATTCTGAATTTAGAAATAAAAAATATGTTGATGCTGTAATTATATCAAGTCATATTGATCCATCCACTAACAAGATAAATGTTTTTGACTTTGTAATGGATGATGTTAATCTTTGGGATATAGAAAACAAAACAAGAAATTTATCAATAACAAATAAAGACCTAGGAATTCATAGACTTAATCATAAGGTAATTGAATGTGATCTCATGAGAGAACCTCGTCCTGGTGTAAAGGATTCTTATCAATACTATGGTCAATTGAGTGTTGATTGTAAATCTTTACCTCATAATGAATATACATTAGCTATTGAATTCTTCCCTACATGAATCGACCTGATACAACTGTTAATGTTGAATCAACTAGTATTAATATTAATAAACAATCATTTAAATATCATGGGGAAGGAAAATACAATTATAATAAATATATCATTAATATGCATAAATACTCAGATAGTGGTTTGTTACAACTATTCTTTACTTACTTTATGCCTGGAGACTGGACTTTGAATGATTCAACAAAATGGCAAACAATGAAACATGTTATTTAATTGTATATGGCATTGTCGGCAACGCCTCAAACGTTGACTCTAATGTTTATGATACTCTATTCTTCTATCAAAATAATGCAATCCACTTTAATGAAGATATAAATATGAATCTTAATAAAATAACAAACTTTAGAATTGATCCTAGTGATAATGACTCTGTTGTTAATTTAGGGTGGATTAAATCATTTCAATCAACTATTAATAGTAAACTGAATGAAAATAGAGATTTAATTAATAATTCAGTTTATCTTGATCTGTTTGATGCTTATATTAATTTTACAAACTCACAAAATCTTATCTTAAGTAAACAATCATATGGTATTGAGATAAGTGGTGTGAAAATAATAGGTGATATAGATGGTATAACTTCATCATTCACTAGTACTAAAAATATAAGTCACTATTTTGGAAAGGATGGAATGGATATTAAAGGGTTATCAATAAGTAATATGAATCTAGATATAAACAGATTCACGTTTTGTATTGTATTTGAACATAAACAAGGTATTTTATCTTATATCACTTTTACAGATTCAAACGATCAAAAGATATTCTCAATATATATTAATGATTTGAATATTGGTATTTCTAGGATACCAAAGCCTCAAACTTCGTCATATGTAAGTTTTTATCAAAATAAAAAATTAATGTTTTGGTTTTCTTTATATAATGATTTATTCATTTTACACCTTAATGTAGATGGAGCAAATATACGAGCTAATTTTAATGCTATTACTCAACCAATAAAAAAAATAAAATTCAACAATTGGGTTTTTAAAACAAATTCATTTGCAATGAAAACTGATCAATTTTATGATCAAAATGATATTGAACATCATCAAATTTTACTCAATGAAATTTATAATGGTTTGTATATTGTATAATTAATATATATGAAAACTAAACAAGAAAATATATTCAACTTCAACCACATCTCAGAATCACTTAATGATGAGGAGGTACAAGAATTGAAATCGTATTATCAAACATATCATAAGAAGTAGTTAGGTAAAAGTAAAGTAGTTAGGGAGATGGGGGTCTTGGCATGAGAAATGGTAATATTTTTGCAAATTATCTGCAATGAAAGCGCATTTTTAAATAGAAATGTAATTATTAATTTTAATTTAAAAAAATTAGGGAAATTAATTTTTAGATAAAAGTGAGTATACGTTACGCAAGCGTTTCATACGAGGTTTACTTCAGATGAATTAAGCGAGCGTAACGTATATCTTTACTGCCTTAAAAAATGGGCAAATTAATTTTAAAAAGTTAGGGAAATTAATTAGGGAATAAAAAGGTGTGTATAGTTGGATAATATTATGCAAAATAATTGAAATAAATGATAAATTAAAAACAATAGATAAAAATACATATTATTTAAATACAAGATATTGTATTTTCAAACTATAGGTAAATATACATTTAAAATGTAATTTAAACGTGACAATAATAGAATTTTAATAAATCTGAAAAGTATAGATAAATAGGCATTTAAAACATGTTTTAAATACATTATATTAGGGTTTTCAAATAATAGATAAATATGCATTTAAATGTGTCAAAAACACCGAAAAATCAGAAGGGGCAGTGGGCACAGATAATTTGCAAAAATATAGTCATTTCTCGTGCCAAGACCCCCATCTCCCTAACTACTGCACTGTTTTCGAAACTTTTACCAGTTGTTCATCCCTAGATCATCACTAGATGTTTCATTTCTAGGGTTATACATACACTTTTCTCCACTGCGCCCACGTTTCATACAACCAAAAAGCCCACATTGCTTTTTGTTTGGTCTTTTCGAGGCAAGATCAACCAAATATTTGTCCTCACCTATCTGGAAACGAAATAAAAATGAATTAAAATAAATACATTACTCCCAGGTATAAAAAACTGACTCGAACACACAAAAACACAATATATTATTGACGGATTACCTTTTGCAGTTCGAAATCTCCTAATCTCCTAACCTCTCCAAACTCGGTCCACCTCTGTCAAACATGTCGGTTATATATATAGCGTCATCTTTGAGCTTCTTCTGACTGAACATGTCAAGAGACTGCGAAAGAATATTATTAAGTCCATCATCTAAATCACCTTCTTCTTTTTGGTATCTGTTCACTGCCTGTGACAGCAAATCATCCAGACCATCATCCATCATTTCCAGAATAACACGACTTATTTGCACGCCAACAACATCCACTGAAGTCTTCAAAAAGTTAATAATATCACTAAAGAGGTAATACTGGAAACCCCAAAACCCTTGAGAATATATTTATATTATATGAAAGCTGCAAAATCCTAACGGGAATACAAGATGTTTAGCCAAACTTTGCAGTGACTCATTAATTGCTTTGCTTGTTCTAAAACAATGAAAAGGTGCATTAAATCGGATAATGCCCTCGCTCCTCGGCCTTCTTAAAAATAAGAAGGCCTCGGAGCTCAGGCATTATCCTATATATACACTGAAAAGAGTCTAGCGATCCATATAGATCCACTCCTTATGCCAGTAAACAAATTAAGCGAAGAATGTCTTCCACCAGTTAAATGCATTGATTTTTTGACATCTGATATTACTTGTTACGATCGCAGCGAATGAACGATTCACTTGTGTAAGAATGAGACGACAAGACAGTGATGTCTACAGTGCGCGGCCGATTTCTGGGAATTTTGGTCAACCCTTCAATTTGAGACGTTTCTATGAAAATGACCGGCTTCAAAGAATATTATACGGATTTCTGAAGCAAAACATAATCACCACCACCACAGTAAAAAGCATTTTTATTGTGTACAACTCATTCATTTAATTATGAAGACATTTTTTTTAACTAAGCATACCGTAATTTGAAAAAAACAATCAATAAACGTTTCATGTATTTTTTTCAGGAGTAGTTCATTTGTACTCTACAACTTAAATCACGCAATCAACACAAGAAACAGCTTTCGTATAATTGAAAGACAGAATCTAGTAGCACCAAATAGACCTATATTTAGCTTGGCTTGTTTCGTTACCTCATTTCACACCATGTCGTGTTACACCAGATAATTGCTTATTTCAAATTTAATCACGTGTATATGAATGAATAACTTTTACACTGAAAGGAAGATTGGAACATCACGTGACCTGAAATGGCGCAACAAGCTAAATAGTAATTTACATTATTTGGAAACTATTTATATATTATGTTAATTACCTGACGCTATTGACAGCTCCTAAAAATCTTCAAATCAAATTAATGCACAATCAAATCTTCAAATTACATAATCACAATGCACGAACAATTACACACACCCTCTCTGGTATAAAGCAAATATAAGGAAATTTACCGTTGCTAGTACAGGCGTGACACATACAATAGCGTGACAGATGACATTAGAGATAGTGGGACTATTTCAACAATTTAAGCTAATTCTCAGAAACTAAAATGGACACTGCAATGATCATAAAAATTGAAACAGAAGTTAAGTAAAGCGTGCTATGTAATAATGGCAGGATGTAACTAGCCTATATCCTTCCTGCCATCATATGATTGACATAACTTGATAAGGAGTCTCCCCGATATGCCTATTAGGCCTCTGAGACTTCCTGTTCAATATTAAGTATACTCCTGATCACACGTATAAAACTGAACATTTGATAATGCATTTCTAGAGTTTTGATTGGCTTAGAGGCCATTGGATCTGAGCCATTATACCATGCCCGACAAATATGAACGCGTCAGCGAGAAAGAGAGCTGAATTTTTTCTCTCTCGAAGGAACAATGGATCCGAAACAATTGTGGAGGTGAACATTGTATTCATTTTACAAGTCGAACGGACAGCTGAACGGAGCCGAAGGTTTCACTTGTTTACGGCGGGCAAACGCCTGACGAACTGCCGTATTTTAAAAGCTTCGTATCCGATATTTATTGTGCTGATTCCGGCTGGAATTGACATGCTTCTTCGAAATACAAGGTAACAATACTGAATCGGCTGAGCTTAGACTTGTGGTGTAAACAGGTTGCTATTTTTTGGACGAATTTGTGTCGGTTTTCGGATCGTCTCGTAAATTGTTTCAGGCTGCCTTTAGTGCTCGTTCATTCGCATTTGCTGTACATTTTACAGGCATTTCCCATTAAATATTTTTATTAGATGGGCCAAAGTTTTTTACTTCATGATTTTAGCCCTATCTTTTTCCAATTTCACTGTCTCGATCGCGAACATACCGCCCTAAACAAAATTGTCTGAATTTTGTAATCAATCACAAATAAAACCTGTTTTCATGCGATATTTTGTTGCCCATATGATATAAAATATTGGTTCATGCTTTAGCTGTGCGTATATCGAGTTATGGATGCACTTGGGAAGTTTGGAGAGCACTCTTGAAGCTAGAGTTGGTCACGGCTATCGCCTCCAACAACTCTTACGCTTCTCTCGTGCTCTCCAAACTTCCCGCGTGCATCCATAACTCGATATTCGCATGCTAAGCATGAGCAAATTCTTAAATATTGGGAAATAAACATAAACATTACACTACATTACTTACATTTTGCAACTTACATTGTTTGGGCGCTACCTAAAAATGCCAACAGTTTCTGGAATAATCTAAATCTTTGTATAAAAGTTAAAATATAAGTATAACATGCACACCCAAAGAAAAACTATAAAAAGGCGCCCAGACCAGAATCCTATCAAGGGATTTATTTGCTGTTGCTATAGTACGTAGAATGTCTAGTTTAGTTTTGAGGCTCAAAAGAAAGCATTCAAAGCTCAGCTTTACATTACAAACACAAACATGTAATATTTGGTGCCAGCCATATAAAATCATGCTTTCAGATTTAAAAAAAACTTTAATGCAACCAATAATTATTGCAATGCTTACAGCTGCAAGGAGCCCAAAGTTGTGACCACATAGAAAGAAACAAAGTTAACACCTTTCCAATTTAAAATACAATCGAAGCTCTCGTAAGCGATCACCTCGGGAATTCGAAAAAGTGGTCGTAACTAGAGCTGGTCGCTTACGAGAATGGGCTGTCGTAAGTGGGAGGCCTTATGTGACAGTAGTCACGAAGCAGCGAAGCGAATCGGAATGTACAGGTCACGCATCCACAAAGATGGAAAAAGTCTCTTATTCAGATGATTACGAATAATGCAATGTCTCATAGATGTGTAGCACAACAAGTGGTCCCTTACGAGATCTTAAAAACAAAACAAAGGAAACGACCAGTTGGTAATTCCCAAAAGTGGTCGCGGTCACTGACGGATGCCGGGAGCGGTCGCTTACAAGAGCTTTTAATTAATAATAATAATTACAGAGTTTGAGTGACAATTTAAACTGGGTTTTACAATGGTGGTCACTTATGAGAGCGGTCGCAAGGAGAGCTTCGACTGTAATTCATAACATCCAGGCTACCAAAGTCATTTTTTTATGCCAGCTCTACAGACGATACTTGACCTTTGTGCAACCCACATGTTGTAGTTTAGTTTAGTTTAATGTAGCGAGCCTTCTCAATTTTGGGATCGGTTTATAGCAAGGAACCCAAATGTTTTACCACTTTCAATTAATTCACATTCTTTCGTGCGTGCAGACTATCCAATCAGAAGACGAAGATAGCTATCCTCGGCTTCTGATTGGATAGTAAGCCTGACCTGTTTTATTCTGAGTCAATTATGGTGAATTTCTGAAGTTCGAGATGGTGAATCAAAGATGGCGGATGTTTGGAATTTTTGACCTCATTTTTGCATCATATAACTGAGATGCTACTATTTTAACTTAAACATTTCGGATGCACAAGTCTCATTGTCATATAGTAAGTAGTGTTAATAGGGTCAACGCACAGACTTGTCTCCTATGTGTGTTTGATTATGTCGTTTGAGATGTTGTCTCCGAGTAAAACACTTGCTGCACTGGTTACACGTAAAAGGCTTCTCTCCTGTGTGCATTCTTTTATGGGTTTGGAGATGCTGTTTCTGTCTAAAACTTTTACTACACTCGCTGCATGCAAAAGGCTTCTCACCAGTGTGTATTGAAAGATGTCGTTGGAGATGTAATTTCCGAGTAAAACGCACGTTGCACTGGTCACATGTAAAAGGCTTATCTCCTGTATGCCTCATTTCATGTCTTTTGAGAGACTCTTTCCTACCAAAAGACTCGCTACACTGGTTGCACTTAAAAGGCTTCTCTCCTTCATGAATTATTTTCTTATGTAAACGGAGAGACGCTGCCCGCTTGAAACACTTGCTGCACTGGTCACACGTAAAATTCTTCTCTTTTGTGTGAGTCTTTTCATGTCTTTTAAGATACTCTTTCGTAGCAAAACATCTCATACACTGGGTGCACGTAAAATACTTCTCTCCTTCATGAATTATTTTCTTATGTGAACTGAGAGACTCTGCCTTCTTGAAACACTTGCTACACTGGTCACAAGTAAAATTCTTCTCTTTTGTGTGAGTCATTTCATGTCTTTTGAGATACTCTTCCGTAGCAAAACATCTCATACACTGGGTGCACGTAAAATACTTCTCTCCTTCATGAATTATTTTCTTATGTGAACTGAGAGACTCTGCCTTCTTGAAACACTTGCTACACTGGTCACAAGTAAAATTCTTCTCTTTTGTGTGAGTCATTTCATGTGTTTTGAGATACTCTTCCGTAGCAAAACATCTCCTACACTGGGTGCACGTAAAATACTTCTCTCCTTCATGAATTATTTTCTTATGTAAACTGAGAGACTCTGCCTTCTTGAAACACTTGCTGCACTGGTCACACATAAAATTCTTCTCTTTTGTGTGAGTCATTTCATGTTTTTTGAGATAGTCTTTCGTAGCAAAACATCTCATACACTGGGTGCATGTAAAATTCTTCTCTTTTGTGTGAGTCATTTCATGTCTTTTGAGATACTTTTTCGTAGAAAAACATCTCTTACACTGGCCACACGTAAAATTCTTCTCTTTTGTGTGAGTCATTTCATGTCTTTTGAGATACTCTTTCGTAGCAAAACATCTCTTACACTGGTCACACGTAAAATTCTTCTCTTTTGTGTGAGTCATTTCATGTCTTTTAAGATACTCCTTCGTAGCAAAACATCTCTTACACTGGTCACACGTAAAATACTCTCCTTCGTGAATTACTTTCTCATGTGAATGCAAGGGGGACTCAGCCTGCGTAAAACATTTGCTACTCTGGTCACACGTAAGAATCTTCTCCCCTGAATGTGTTTGTTTATGTTTTTTAAGACCTGTTGATTGACTAAAACACTTATTGCACTGCCCACATTTGAAAGGTTTCTCTCCCGTATGTGTTCTTTTATGTCTGCGAAGATTCCTTGAATAACGAAACAACTTCCCACATTGGTTGCATGTATGAGGCTTCACCCCTGTGTGTGTTCTTTTATGGCTCTGGAGATCCCATGAGAGGCTAAAACTCCTGTCACACTGGTTACACGCAAAAGGCCTCTCTCCTGTATGTGTTACGTTATGTCTCTTGAGAACCCCTAACTCACTAAAGGACTTGCCACACTCATTGCATGTATAAGGCTTCTCTCCTGTATGTATTCTTTTGTGTTTGCGGAGACCACCCTTATAACAAAAACACTTGTGACATTCGTCACATTTAAAAGACTTCTCTTCAGTTTGTGGTAATGTATCCACCGATTCCGCCTGCAGTTCTCCATCTCCAGCACTTGCCATAGTGGTTGATTTTAAATGTTTCTTTTCCCGGTGGAGCTCTATGTTCTTCCAGGCTTCCAGCTTGATTGAAACACGTCCTGCTTTCAGAGATCACGTTTCTAAGCAATACCAACAAGAAAGAAAATATGAAAATTAATCTTTGACACAAGTCAAACACTTGTTGATTCTCAACTTTAACTTATAGGAAATTGTACATGTTGATGTTTTAGCAGTAAACAAAGGCAATGCCGAAGGCGGACCAGATTTTGTCCTTCCGAAAAAGGCCTAGAGGTGCAACGATTAATTGAATTCTCGATTAATCGCGATTATGACCCTTCGATTCGATTCACGATTCCTTGATGCCGTATTTCGATTCACATTCGATTCATAATTTAACCCATTCCAGCCCGTGAGTTTTGTCAATATTTTAATGAAATGTGGTAACTTCAGAGACGTCTTTACCTTCAGTGAGTTCTGTATTGAAAATGAAAGATTCAGCATCGCACTCGAAAGATCATGTACGAATGCGCCGTTTGTTTGTTTGTTTGTTTTTGTTTTTTTCATTTAAAGATTTTTTTATTTTTTTCATTTTCAGCATGTTACAAAACAGTATACAAACAAGCATACAAAATACAAAACACACACATGCACATGCACACACTCACACTGTCACACAGGCTACTACAGCAATATGATCTATATAATACCTATACTATTGTTACTATAATTTACCTAATTAGCAAACGTATGAATTAATTTTTCCCATTTTTTAAAATGATGAATTAGTTTATCTCTTTTCCTGGCAATATGGAGCTCAATCTTATAAACACGACCTGTCCTAGCGATAAAACCTCGGAGAGAAGGCATGCTATTTTGACATTTCCTTGAGTAAAGGTAAAATTTGCCTAACAACAGAATATGATTGATCAAAATAAAATCGTCTTTAATATCAAACTTCCCAAAAACCAAATCTGAATCCTTCAAGGTTCCAACGTAAATATTATTGTCTCGTAGCCAGGACAGGACATGTTTCCAAAAATCCGAGGATATCTTACAGGAAAAGAGTAAATGCTCGATGGATTCCACTTCTTCTTCGCAGAAAACGCAATCGGGTGAATCGATTATTCCAAAAACGAAAAAGTTTATCATTTGTAAAAACAATGCGATTTAAAATCTTATACTGAAATTCCCTGAGTTTCGATTCTAAGGTAGTACGGAAGGCTAAAGAATAAACCTTCTTCCAATCTATAACGGTGTTCGGATAATCGTTCGTTAATTTATGTTTGGCAGTAGGCGTAACTTGCTTTTTCTCCAAGAAACGCTGGTAGATTTGTTTAGAAGAAACATCGAGAACTGGAACCAAGTTGTCCTCAATCATAATAGGAGGGATACTAGGGACTGGAGCTGGCGCGATAATAACATTTTTAACACTCAACCGCCACTGTGGTGAGATTGAGTTAACAATGCTCATAATAAAGAAACTTTGTTCGGGGTTAGTCCTTAATGGATTAGCATTGGCCGAGAATAAATCTCCTATTTTTAAAAAGCCTAGGTTCACAAGATCTCTCCGATATATAGATTTTTTATCAATGCAGATAAACTTATTGTTCCAAATAATCTCATTGCCAATATCCTGAGATGAGCTTGGTACTTTATCATTTAAATCTGACCATGCATCGAAACATTGTTTGTAAAAGATCGATAGGTTGAGTTTCAATTTCGAGGTGGCAAAATTACAGTGCAGCACAAAACTACCTCCAACTGGTGCAAGATATTTGTGTAGAATTGTCTTCCAATGGCTTTGATAGTCCTCTAAAAATTTCTTTAAACATATTACTCGTTTTGTTCGAATCATAGAATCAATATCAAGCATGTTTAAGCCGCCTTTCTCGATATCTGACGTCAATGCATTTCGTTTTACCTTGTCTCTCCCGTTCCAGACGAAATTGTAAATAATTGAATTTGCTTCTTTAATCAGCCCGGTAGACATTGGAATGACAGAAGCTCTGAACATTAGCTTGGGGATGGCAAAGGTTTTAACGATTTGTATCCTCCCCAAGAGGGAAAGACCTCTCCATCTCCACAAATTGATCGTTTTCTTGATTGATTTTAAAGTCTTTCTAAAGTTTAAATCATCCTTTTGGTTTTCGTCATAGCCAAAGTAAACCCCTAAAATCTTGATTACCCCGCAAAGATTATACGTATCAGAAAAATCTTCCTCGAGAGTGTTGCAACCAAGGGCCATGACTTCAGTTTTCTCGTGGTTAACTTTTAATCCAGAACATTCCCCGAAAGCCTCAATAGTGCGAAATAGGTTACTATAAGATAGCTTATCTTTCAGAAAGCAGGTCAAATCATCTGCGAAAAGAGAGAGTTTGATTTTTTCTTGTCCAATTGTAAATCCTTGAATATTTTCATCATCTCTTATTTTTATAGCTAAGACCTCTAGTGCTATTATAAACAGGTAAGGGGAAAGAGGATCTCCTTGCCTTACTCCTCTACCTAGTGTAAAGGGTCCTGTTGTAAAACCATTGTTCATAACACAACTGGACACATTTTTGTAAAGAACCCGTATCCACTGAATAAAAGAAGGACCAAAGTTAAATCTATGTAATGTTCTTATTAGGTAATTAAAGTTTAAAGTATCGAACGCTTTCTCAAAGTCTATAGCCACTAGAATTCCCGACAAGCCTTTAGATTCTGTATAATCGATCACATCATCAATTGTTCTAATCGCATCGAAAATAGTTCTCCCCTTTACAAAGGCATTCTGATTAAAATGGATGATGTCAGGTAGCACCTTTTCCAAACGCTTTGCCAGAGTTTTAGACGCTAATTTCGCATCCACATTTATAAGAGAAATGGGACGCCAATTTTTTATCATTCTTTTATCTTTCCCTTTTTTTTCAATTAAAGTTAAAATGGCCTGTTTTTGAGAGTTTGAGAGCTCACCGTAGTCGAAGGCATAGTTCAGACTGTCAACTAATAATCTTCCAATCAACGGCCAAAAGGCAAGATAAAATTCAATAGTTAGGCCATCATTTCCGGGGGATTTGTTTTTTTCAAAGGACTGCAGCACACTATAACATTCACCATATCCTAATTTACCTTCACAAACATTCCGCAAATTTTCAGTTAAGCTTGGAACTTCAAAGGAATCATGTAGAAACGAGGATATAGACACCGGATCTCCACATTTACTACCGTCATAAAGATTTGAATAAAAGGATTCTAACTCTTTCATGACTTTCTTCGGATTATTTGTCAGCTTTCCCTCACTAGTGAAAATTTTCTGCACGCTGCTTTTCTTCTTGTTGGATTTTTCTAAGTTCAGGAAATATTTATTATTTTTTTCACCCATTTCATACCAAGTGGCACGAGAGCGGATTATAGCACCTTGTGTGATATAGTCATAAAACTGATCATACTCTACTTGAAGACATTCCAGCTCTTCAAAATTTTCTTTCGAAGGATCGGTGTCACATTTATTTGTAGATTCTTTTAAACTTTTTTCAAGCTCATTTAACTTTGCTCTTCTGTCCCGCGCTTTGACTTTACTATAGGCGATTGTTCGCTGTCTTATTTTGTATTTAATTAAATCCCACAAGACGCGCTTATCTTCGACTTCTTTAAATTCCTCAAACCAATTTCCACATTCCGAGTTCAGGATATCACAGTAATCTGAATCATTGACTAAATTTGAATTAAATTTCCAAAAATTGGGTCCTCTCTCATTATCATCTAAACCATTTATCGATAAGGTTATTGCCGAATGGTCTGATTTTATTGACGTAATTATGTCTACCGAATCAACATCTTCTTGTAAACTGTCGCTAATCAGCCAATAATCTAGACGTCTCTGTATAACTGGAGTTTTCTGACGCCACGTGAAACGTGTTGCTGTGGGGTTACGAATGCGCCAAATATCTACTAAATCATGTTCGACGCACATATCTTCTACAAATTTTACAGAATCTTTCCTTTTGTTGCTCCCTCCTTGCCCATCTAGGTTTTGGTCGAAAATGACATTAAAATCTCCACCGATAATCACCGATTGATCAAGCTCAGTTCTCGAAACTTTTACAGCTTCTGAAATATTCTCAAAGAAGACGCATTGCTCGGCGCATTTATTGGGAGCATAAATATTTAAAAGAATGTACGGTGAATCTTGAATGATAGCCTCTATCAAAATATAGCGACCTTGTGAATCCGCCTTTACTGTTTGTAGTTTAAAGTCTAACTGATCCTTGATGAGCACCAAAACTCCTCTGCTGTGACAACTACCGTGCAAGAAAAACATGTCGCCCTTCCATTGTTTCCTCCAAATGTCTTCTACCTCTCGAGTACTGTACGTTTCTTGCAAAAAACATATATCCGCTCCAGATTTACCGAGCCAGTTAAAGATGGCTTTCCGCTTTTCAAAAGTGCGAATCCCTCGAGCATTTAGTGACAATAATTTAAAATCAACACTATTTCGCACCATATAGCAGGACAAAGGGAGATATAATCGCAAGGGAAAAGTATAGAACCAATTTTAACAATAAGCTAAAAGGGGTATGCAAAAACAAAACCTTATGCAAATTTCCTGATACGCTGAAATAGCCGTAAACAAAAGCACAAGACGAAACAGTTGGAGCAAAAACAAACAAAAAAATAAAAACAAAAAGCGATTTACACAAAAACATATAAGCTAACCTAAAAGAGCAGCAAGATATCAATCTCAAATGCTGCTCTTGAGAGTGGAACTTGGGTAGCTGAGTCAGCGATGTAAGCTTAAACGGACCGTGTAGGCCCCGCTACTCATTAATTATACGGTAGATATAATATTCATAATATTCTCAGACTTGCCAAAGACAATGTTATTTAGAGTTCATACATGCATGAGTCATCATTTCTTACGCGGTTTACATCGGGATAAACTTGCCATTTATGCACCGTTTGTTGACGTGTATTGAGCGCATGCTTTCTTTACGGAGTTTTCTTGGCATTTTCCTCGGTGTTTTCTGCCTTGAATCTGCCAATCTGCGGTCATCGAGTGGTCTTTAAGGGATTATCTATTGATTTTGCTATCTCTTGCTTGGTTTCTCTTGCTTACAAATTTGTTTTATAAGACGCCATGTTGTATTACTGCAAGCAAGTCACGTAATATTATACTTGGTAGGTCCGTACTGCGTGCAAAGATATAGATATTACAGCTCCAAAACTAGTGAATCCACTGCCTCATTCAGGTCTTTGTTGTGGAAACATTATGTTTTCCCTGTTAAGACTGCATAACAGATAATTCTAAGACATTGCAGAAATAAAGAATAATTGGCATAATCGAAATAGAAATCGAATCGAAGGGTAGGTGAATCGTTGCAGCCCTAGAAAAAGCCCCACCCGGAAATAAGCCCACCGAAAAGCCTTTTGAACAAAAATAAGTCAATAGTCTACAAGGGCTTATTCTCGAAATTTTACGGCATATCAATAAGAAGCTTTTCGACAATGTTCTGAAAAACCTTGTTGTAGGTCAAAGCCAAAAGCCACCGAAAGGAAAATCGCCACTGACCCTGTTTTACTGCCAAGTCATAAATGTATCAATAAATTATTCTTCAAGAACAGTTGCTATTCCGAGTCTGCGGTCAACATATATAGGGCAAGACCATAAAATAATAATAATAATATACAAGCATTTTATATTGTGCAAATTTCGAGGCTTGTTCAAATGCGCATTACAATAATAATAATACTTAAAATTATTGAAAAATACAAATTCATTGACAATCATTAAAATTATATAAACTCATCAACAGCTCACTTATGTCCAGGATTGAACGCAGGTATTGTTTTTAAAATACAGTCGAACCTGTATATAACGGCCCTGTATCAAGCGGTCACCCTGTATTAAGCGGCCAGTTTTCATAGTCCCGAATTTTCGCCAATACAAACTTTGTATTTGCTACCTGTATTAAACGGTCACCTGTATTAAGCGGTCACGGCCACCCGTTAGCAGTCCCATGTTTGTCTGTCTTTGTTACATTTACCTGTATTAAGCGGCTCACACTTGAATGGAAACCTAAAACCACATATTATTTTACGATTTTATTTCACATAAAAATGGATCCATCAACACTACCCTCGACACCCCTTGAGCTAAAACTGCACGTAGTTCTCCGATTTTGTAAATGCTTTGAATATTTTGAAATTCACAAATTACGCACTATAAACATCTTGTTCTTCATTTGCTTATAACTCTTACTGGGAATTTCCGATCTTTTCCGATTATTCAGCAAAGGTTTAGGTGGTATCAAGCTTTCTAACAATAGGTGCGATCTCAGCATTATTGAAGCGTTCTTACAACAGATGAAGCAAATACACGAGCATATTATTTTGAAGCTAAAATTCAGCAGCGAACTGTGCAGCAATTTCTATGCAGCCGATTTTGTGGAAACTTGCTCACAGTAAACATTGAAGTCTTAGAACTTATTGAACGTAATTAGAAAAAAATCTATCTTAGTTTTATGAAAATATTCGCGATTTCGTAAAAAACAAGGGTTTCTAATAGCGCTTGTATCTCTAAATCTTAAATTTCGTTTGCCCTAAAATTAAAAGCCTTCTAAAATTTAAAGATTCCTTATTTTGAATACCAAAAATTACAGAAATCGGTTGACGCTTTCCTGCCGAAAAGTAGTTTTAAAAAAGGGAACCTCCGCTCCAATAAATAACCGCGGGCCACCTTAAGCGGCCAATTTCCAATTCCCGAGGGTGACCGTTATATACAGGTTCGACTGTACTTCATATATGACTGGGTTATTTGTCATTTTCATATTACTTCATATTTAACAAAATTATGTGTGTTTTGGTGAACTTTTATCAATGAGGACACTTTGTGATGCCATCATGAGGAGCGTCCATCTCATTTGCGGTCAATCCTGGACATATCTCAAAAAGGTAAGAAACAGCCCCTACGAATGAAGATGATTACATTAACTCATACCAACAGTACTATACCCACACAATCAAAAATTAATGTAATATCTGATTGAAACTGATGTTAAACTTATTGGAACGTTTGTCTCATTTGAATCTACAATAGTTATATTGTCTACTAGTCAAACGAGTCATCTGAAGCTAAGTTTGAGAGCATCTGGTCATAGGTTCCACTTCTGTTTGGAGAACTTAGAAACTGTTTTCGACAAGCTTTCTCAATTTTAAACTACTCCATTAACTGATTTTAAACTACTCCAGGACAATCTCAAAACAAGCAAAATATTTTATTAACTACCACTTGTCTCCTCTACATGTGATAGAAATCTCAGCAAAGTTCTCTCACATCTGACCAACAACCAAGCTATTTTAATTGCATGCGTACAAGAGACTACACCCGTCTACATGTATGTCTCTACAACACATTGATCAGTCATAGTCACTGATTGCTTTGACCAACAGCTGAATGCTGAGCTTCTTGCAAAATAAAGCCTTTCAAGTTGATTTAGTATACTTCACTATCTCAAGAAATGGCCATCAAAATTGAGCTTATTGTTTGGAAGTGACCAAGATGGTTTTGCAGCGGATGAAGCTAAAGAATTGGGAGTTAACCTGTGATCAGGCCAATTTTTCGCGCTCCTTACATTCTCTTTACGGATGTCACGCTAAAAATGGGCCTGATACAATTCTTCTACAGATTGTCGGCCAATTACAGATCACGTCCAGATTTTGGACCTGATCTAATGAATCCGATTGGCTGATTCAACAATAGAGCTCCGCCAGAAGTAAAAGCAACTGCGCGTTTCGTGGAGAGTCAAGCGAAATCCGCCATGTTGGAAAGAGGCATTTATTGTGTTTTTGTTCAACTTTTTTCATCAAAGGTCGATGAAATCAACCTTTTCAGGATTTTTTTCTTCGGTTTTTGAGTATTTTGGGAAGTTAACAAGGCTTACAGTTACGAGGTTACGTTGGATTTTCAGTCCACAAACGACTGGAAGACTTTGAATTTCCGAAGAATACAGCTAAGCTTGTATGTCAGCTATTACCTATACATGTAGCTGTCTGTTATTTGGTTTCGGGTGCTTTACATGTACATGACAGCCTCGGTATTTGACCCTTGTTTCGTGGATGGAAGACGCTACTTAGGACAAAGGACAGTAAGCAGTACGAGAATATTGTATATTTTAATGAAGTGAATTAAGCTTATTTGTTTCTGCATGTTTAATATACTTAGTAGTATTCAAAGACATAAGCTTGCTTATGTAAAATTTTTCATTGAATGTATATAAGCTTATTAAGCTTTTGAAACATACAGTGTAGAACGCCTTATATAGCAAAATTGGATAGAAAAAAAAAAATCGATATTTCTACAATAATAAAGTAAAGGACATATCAAGTTGCACAAAGTTATGGCTATACTGCCTTGAAAATCCTTATTTGTCGACAGTGGTGTTGTATAAATTGTATAAACCGAATTATTAAATTTATCAAAACGTGGTTGCTGGACTTTTCACTGACTATATTAATAAGACCACTGATCAGATGAAAATTAACCAATGTAATACATTTCAATATAAAATTATAAATTCATCGGCTAGGCACTGGGGTCAACCCCCGGGACAACCAGGGGGTATGTTGTAGCCTGTTCCAGGCATTCAGATAATGAGAGGCGGTATGAGTAGGCACAAGAGCGTGAAGAGTGGGGCCAATCCCCTCGCCGCTCCCAATTATCCAAATGCCTGTAACAAGCTAGATTTGTTGGGGAATAGAAGGAGATGGATTTGATTGATTGCCCCTGGGTTGGGGAAAATACTACTATACTTATTGTAATATAATTATTGGGTGCATTCCATTTGACCAAAAATTCCAGTTTGAAATTCCTGAACGTTCGGACAAGCTTAAGAGGTATACCCAAATTTCTGCAACTTTTTTCTGGAATTTTGGGTTGAATGGAAAGTGTGCATGATGTTTTAAGCTCAATGAATAGGGTGGGGGAATTCACAAGTTTGTAAAATCATGGACAACAACGAGTATATATCAGATGAAAACCTTACTAAGACTTTCACTGAAATAGTGATGACATATCAATGTAAATCAGCTGTCTCAAGATGTTATTCTGTTTGATTTACAAATAAAATTTTAAAATGATCCCAGACATCTCCTGGTCATGAATCACTGAGACAAATCCCTCTCTATTACCCCTTATATATAGGTGGATATCAGGGGGAATTTTTGTTGATAAACATCCCCTACCCCTGGGTCAAGATTAACTGAGTTTACAATTCCCCTGGTTGTCCCGGGGGTCTACCCCAGGGGCAAGCTGATGACATGTGCAATTTGCTTTCATTTCTCTTCCACAAAACATTTTTTTGACCATAATAAGACAGTCTTCTGCATCAACAATACTCATCATCAAAACATGTAGCAACCTCCTGTCTACCTACCTGAGAAATTAAGAATTCTCTGACCAGATATTAAATTCTCCGAATTTTCCCTGATACCATGAAAAAAAAATTGCTGGCTTTTTCCCGACCTGAAGCAACCATGCAAGAGTAGCTCTACAACTGCATATTAAGTTATTTTAGTTTTAAATCATTAGCAGTGTCCGATCCTGTCAACCCTCATCCATAAAGTTCATGCCTCTGGGTTTAAAAATTATGTCAGACAAGAAATTTGTGTACAATAATTATTATTACACACAAATTTCTGATACTTGGCTAAAATTCCCTAAAATCCACTGTGTGGCCAAGAAAGGAATATGTTTCAAAATAAAACAATGGGATTAGGAAAAGGATATTCCAAGAAATCACATTCCTTGATCCAAAGTGGCATAACATTTAATAATTATTTTGAAATATGTTTAAAATGCTTTCCATGATTGCTTTACAAATTATCTATCGCAAAATCCGGGCGCAAAATAGTTTGTCCATTCAGTACAAGTCAATGATCTAACAATAAAATCATATCAATCTATTTATTAGTTGCTAAAGAAAATGAAGCGCATGCTATCGCATTGTAGTCGATCGCAACAGCCACAGACTAGGTTCGATCGATCGATCGAAGATAAGCTTACTATTCCTTCGCTTGCCGTGCTGTTTACTCACATAATATCTAATAGTCCTTCCTTCTTTCAATGGCAAAATCTCCTACGTAGATATAAATACTGGGAAAATTGAAAGATTTGATTTCAAACGTTTCCTCTCGAAACATTCACAACAAAAATGGCGTCCAAAGCTGTTCGTTCCACGCCGGCGTTCGCGCGAGTGTTGCGTATCGGAAGTAATTTTGATTGGCTATTTAGAAGTTTATGTCAATCAATGTCAATTCATCACGAAAAGGGGGCGGAAGGCATCTCGTCGAGGAATTGTATCAGGCGTATTTTCAGCACGACCACGTAAAGACGAAGAGTAAAAGAGAGCGCGGAAAAATTCGCCTGATACTCAGGTTAATTGGGAGTAAAAAATCTGAACTCAACCACAATTGTAATCTCAACTATTATTTTATCGTTCCTTTGTCGCACCATTCAAGTCAACGAAATCAGAACATAAGTAGCCTTACACTGTTCAAACATGATTGGTTCGATCAGGAACAAACTGGATTCTTTTGTCTCGAAATTGTGCTGTGATTGGTTGAAAAATGTTATAGATCTTCAAGTTGATGATAAACCATGTTGGGTACTGGACTCATGTTATGACGAACGATTCCTTCGTTGAGTAAGCGCTAGCAATGGCAAAATTTCTCGAAAACAAAAAAATAATCATACTTCAAGACAAACAAGTTAAATTTTTGATTGGAAAGAAAGATATTCTTTCTTTTTTGGGAATAAATTTGCGATTCACGTTCATTGTTTGTTCTTTCTGTAAGCTGTGTTAGCCGTGTGCGTGTTGATGAAAGTGATCAAAATAAATGTTGCGCTAACTAGTAAGCTTTTGTCGCTATTTTTCAAGTATAAAAAAGGGTTTTAATTTCCAGGGGGTAGGGGATTTTCAGATTAAAACTCATGGAAATTCCGGAGGGTAGGGGGGTTCATCAAACACCCGCTGGACTGGAAATTCCAAAGGGGTGGGGGTCCAAACAAAATAACCCTCCGTGGTGGGGGTATGGATATTTTCTGGAACGACACATTTCAATTTATTCTATAATGATCGTTAAATTCGATAAAATTGATAATGGGGGATGCTGGGAAGGTTAAATATTAATAGGAGACAAGAGAGACGACTGGGGACGAGTCAGGTCATGCCAGTCTTGCCAAAGTCCGCAGTTTGCGTGAAACCGGAAGCCGATTCCCCGCTGGGATTGAATAACGCGCAAAGGTCACACCGCCAAATTTAGCTCATTTTGCAACAACACTGCTGTGGGACATTTGTCTTTGCTTTTTTCAATGCAATTCCTGTAATAAACTCAATACATGTATGCTGATAAACTTCAGGAAATATTTCAGCTCGTAAAGCCTTGGGAAACGATGTCTGTAACAAACAGACTGACACGGCCGAGTGGAGGTCCGTGGTTAGCTCACAACAAGGGTTGCGTCATGGTAACCTTGCGTCATCTCACCCAGTCTGAATTGAAACTGAAAGCAGATGACTGTTACATGTTATTTTCCCCAGTCTCGTTAAATATTTCGCTTGTTTCTGTTTAAGGTTACCATATACCTTCAAGGACAGAATTGGTCCAAAAACATTTTTCCGCTTAGATATGTAGTTTACATGATGACCTTTCATATAAAGAAAATTCTATGGAAATCCGATCAATATTAACGGAGAAATACAGTGCGAGAGACTTTACCGGAAGTGAGGTGTGAGTGGAGTGTGAATACTCCTCCCGCTGTTTTCTCGAAATCTATTTCAGGCCGATAGAGGCGTCTTTAAAGAGTTACAACTCAAAGAGAATTTGAGCGATTGACTTCAAATTTGGACAGTATCTAGATTAACAAATAAACAACAAAAACATGTCGGGGAATTTTTTATTTTGGAAAACTTTTTCGTTGGGAGCCGTTTCCGCGCGATCACTCCATAATTTTTTCACCCTATTTAGAAAATGCTCTGTATCTTTTCACTGCAATTGAATATGGAGAATCCCTGACACGTTTTTTTAGCGCTTTGGGTCCGGAAATCCGAGAACAAATCAAATTAGCGAAATATATAATTCGCGCAGAGTTGTAGCTTTCAAAAGCTGATTCGGACCCTCGTATTTAGACATTGCGAAAAATTCAACAATTCATTTTATTACATAATGGTTAGTATATTTAGATAGCCAGCTCTATAAGCTTTAATTTGATATAGGGTTTTAGGTATCTGGAGTTTAATCCGGACGCGCTACATTTTTTAGACTTGAGACACCCCTGAAGGTACACGGTAACCTTAAAGAAACATGAAAAAAGCACTTACACGACACGAAAATCAACATTTTCTCTAAAAGTAGGAAGAAATTCTACAGAAAGCATGTGGAAGAGAAATTCTCTGGTGGCTAATTTTAGACTGAATGCGATTGCGTCATGTCAACCGTGTGGAGGTCTGGGCCTAGTCACACGGAAAAAAAATCGGTCCATTTCTTGAAGCGGCTCCGCTTTACAAGATGGTCACAATGCTACTAACCAAAGAAGTTTTCGTAATTCCAGTTCAGTTATTTCTCACATTTGGCTGCATCCACCGTCTGATGTTGCTGCTGTTAATTTACTGGAGGGGAGAAGCAGTAAAGTTTTGAGAAGCCATAGCACTTTGGACAAATCTTGATACGGCAACCAAAATATTTTCTAGCGTAGTGAGACCGAGATTAGTCGATCCGAATACAAAACTAAATCGTTGGCAGGATTGAAATAATTACAGGACTTCTTGTTTTTTGAAAGACACGGTTGTATTCAGGATTCAGGTAGGAATTGTATGTTAAAGTTAGTTGGACTGGACAGCGTTTGGAACCACTTCATTTGAAGACTTAACTGTTCGAAATTTTTTAAAGCTGAGCGTTGTCACGTACTTACTATAGCTCATTTGCTCGATAGTGAACAAAACATTTTGTACGACATTTTTGGCGATTTTATTTAGTAACACGACTAAAATTGACACTAATGAACACCTCTAAATATCTTCAGGTATTTTTGATAACACAGTGACATGCAGCGGCCTTGTTTATGGAAGTAATTTCTGCTTTGATCAAAGAAGCAAAACGCACAGTCATTTTGTTTTTCTCGGAGGTGAATAGCAAAGACTATTCACCTCCGAGCTAGCCAATCAGAACGCGCGAAAAGCACTATTCACTGGTTTGGTATATACTAGCCTGAGATCAGGCTCCTGAAGAAAATTTGCGAGCGAAGCGAGTCGAGTTGCTGCCTGGGGCGAGAACGAAAGCGATGGAGCCTGAAGACATTCCTTTGACGCCGCCGATCCATGATACCAGATTCTGGTGTCATGATCTGATTGGTCATTTTGCTTAATATTGACAGATTCGCGGTGAATGATGACAGATGTTGACAACACAATGTCACGCGTTGTTTGTTGAAGTTGAATACAGGAGAATTGAGCAAGCGTTACAGAATTTATTATTTGCCATCAGATCTTTCAGATATCCCTCGGCTCAAGGAAAAGCAAAAGATATGCCTAGAATCTGTGGCAAAAGAGCGCGATGTATTTGGGACTCTCTTGACTGGTTTTGGCAAGAGTTTAACCTCGGATGGAGATTAGAACGATCTACTGCTCTAATTGTGTTGCCGTTGCAGTTTCAATAATGAAAGACCAAGTCGAAGAGTTGTCCCGTTTAGGCCTGAAAGCTGAAGTTCGAAATGGAAGGATAAAAACTGCAAAAAAATGGACATGGAGCCGGCTAGCTGGCGATCTTTTGCGTTGGAGTCCTTTCATTTGCGAAGAGAAAATTACGGCTGAAAATTGAACATTCAACAGAAGTAGCGTTGGCTAAAATTACATATTTGCATACGCGTATTACGGTAAATTTTGTGGACGAAGCCGTCTTCACCGCTCTATACGCTTACTTTTAGCAATTTTTACTTTCAAGCTTGTTTTATGGGTAATACTTGAAATGAAACGATCATTTTTGCCGTGGGAAATAATTTATTTAACCATTCTAGTTTAACAAGAAGTTAATTTGGAAAACACGCCAAACACTCCAGGTGACTTGTTGACATTTTATAACAGGACTAATTACTGGAGGGCGGATCGGGTAATTTTTTTTTTTTTACGCCCACTTCAAGATGGCGGCCATTTACATTTTGTATTTTTTTAAGCGACTAAATATTGTTTCGGGTTTATCAACAGTTTAGAATTTGAATTTAGCCAACGTTTTACTGTTTGGGGTTAAAAAATGGTTTAAATTTTGATGTTAAGTAGCGATTTTATGATTCGTTCGTAGTAAACCGGTTATTATCGGTCAGTTTTGACGTATGTTACGGGAGCACGTTATTGCCTTAAAAATTAGTGTTTCGGGCAGCTAGCGGCTCGATTGTGTTGTGCTTGGGAATAAGGTTATTGTGGGTTAGAATCAACTCAATTCATGAACTGTGTTCCCTTTTTGTGGAAAAAGTCTTAACGCCGCCATCTTGCCGCCATCTTGAAGTGGGCGTAAAAAAAAAAATTGCGCGGATCGGCGGCATCAAAGGAATGTCTTCAGGCTCCGTCGCTTTCGTTCTGCAGCGACTCGGCTCGCTTCGCTCGCAAATTTTCTTCAGGAGCCTGATCTCAGGCTAGGTATATACTAACAAAATATAATCAAAAACTTTAACATAAGCTTAAGCTTTGCAATGTAATACATTGTAGTCCAAATTACATGTAGCACGCTCTTCCGATCCGCCATTTTGTTTGCCGTTTTGCTCAAGCAACTGAGCATAAAGAGGATGGCTAAATGAATCAAAATTACTGCAATATATTTTAAATATGTTCTTCAATAGTTATTCTTACCTTAAATGAAGCAAATTAGTCAATAAAGCGAGCTACAAAGACTTCACACCACGAACGCTACCACCGGGCTCAGTGTCATTGAAAACACTAGGGTCCAGGCTATTCTCGGGTAATGAACTGAAGTTCACGATAATAGACTGGGCTCTAGTGCAACAGTATTCTTGTTTACAGTTCATTTTGGTTTAAAATTTGCCTCAAGAAAGCTGAAGAAAGGTAAGAAAAGCGTCGAGGACACGCCTAAAACATAGTAGAGTAGCATCTTTGTTCATTATTATTATCCAGGATTACCAAATAGTGAAATTATTTGAAATGAATGACGGGTAAATTATGCAGTTGTTTCAGCAGATATTTAGGTCTAGTGTAACCTTCATTTTGAACGCAGGATATGCCTGGTAATTTTATATATTGTACCAAGTCAATGAATAAGAAATGTGCAAAGGCTATTCTTCATGCCTTGGTACACCATAGGTCACAAATCTCTCTGTTAGTATAAGTCTTGTCAAATGAGATTTAGTAAAGTTTATTATTTTTTCCTCTTCATGTTATTGTCTGTTCGCTCTCTGTTATTTAAAAGGGTTTGAAGTGATAATATATATACATATATATTAATTTCTCTCAAAATCGCTTCCAAACCTTTAAAACAACAACAACAGTGAACAGACGATAAAAAGAATGAAAACAAGAGACTTAATAAAAATGTTTCTTTCGACAACACTTATATAGAGTTTGGGTGTTTTAGTAACAATCATAATAAAACAAATAAAACAAGACTCATGCGTCAGACAAAAAAATAAAAATTATATGTGGAGAAATGAGAAGAAACCACCATTTTGTAGACAACCTCCAGTATACGAATGCATTGATGCATGTAGTATACAAGTAGCTCAGCCAATAATTGCCACATTTGCATTAGACCACAGGCTTACCATCCTCTGTTTGTGTGGTCAAAGGTCTCTACAATATTCAAATTTCTTAGTACAATTTGAATATAATAATTATTATTATTATTGCTATTGTGAACATTAATCTTCCTAAAATCGGTATTTAGGACTGTCTATACATTTTAATAAAATAAAGTCGAAATGGTTGAACGTTGTTTAACTTTGCTTTGGTGCGGTTTTTACGGCGATATTTTGAAGCATGGGAGAGCAGTTTTAGGACTTCAAAGTTTCTGACTTGCTTCTAGAATACTAATTCTGTAACAACGCATGCAACTTCGAGCAGTTTTGGACCGACAAATTCCGTACCTCCTCTCGAATTTGGCCCTAAAAAAAGCATTTCTTCGATTCAATTTCCTAACAGCTCCCGGATCTTGAAAGTGCAGTCCTCGAACCACAATCTGGCCAAATTTGAGTACAAAAGGTTCACGGATTGATCTTGAAAAACCAGCTGGACTATCGAATGATTGTCGCCATGATTTTTTATCTCTAATCGAGACCTACATGTACGTCAAGTTTCAATATTGTCCTTTATCCAGTCCGGTTCAAAGCCAGTATATCAAGGTAAAAAGGGAAGGTAAAACTTTGAATATGCACACACTAACCCTGGATCCCACATGCTTTTCACCACAAATGTCACAAATGCATAACTCGGCATAACTCTCTTAATGTGTTTTGCCGTGGAGACTTTCCACAGGAGCTTTATAGGCCAAATTACACTGAAATTATTCCTTTATAGATTTTCCACAGGAGATTATCATATCGGTTCAAGTTGAAGACGTGTGACATCACAATGAAATATTAACTACATCCATACATGTATATGGTAAAAAAAAATCTCATTTACACACCGGAAATCACTTCGGCACATTTCAAGTAGATATAGAGATTTTTTCTGCTAAGATCTTTTCACTCGGCTCTCTCATTGGCAATAAACAGCTGGTTTCCAGTACCTGCCCCATTAGAACTTGGTGTAAAATTTATCATATGTTCTTAGCTTTCAATGTTTTTTTTTTTTTTTTAATAATCTACATGTACTGTATAGATAATGGAAGCTATAAGTAGCAACAAACAATATGATTTGTTTTTAGGGATTTCTTTTCTAAAAGAAAATTGAAAAGAATGGGCTTATGGAAATGGTAGATCTCGGCTAAAGGCGTTTTGGCTTTTTTCTTAGAGTTCTTTGCTTAACTACTGCATGTTTGACTCCTGTGACGTCAGGCAAAAAATATCAGCACACACAATCTTGTCTCAGGAAAACTGTAGTAAAAGTAATTATTAATTTGTTAAAACCACATCTTTGATATTTTTAAGGGAGCAAAGATTTAGACATGTACTATATACCATAATGGGGCCTGAGAGTGACACATGCCACAGTCAAGCTGAAGGTCACAAAGAAAAGAAGCCCTTTGTATGTAACCAGTGCGGCAAGTGTTTTGGTCGCTCTGGCAATCTAATGCGACACCAAAAATCACACACAGAAGAGAAGCCATACAAGTGCAACCACTGTGACAAGTGCTTTACTGAGGGACGTCATCTCAAGAAACATATTAGGAAACATACCAGTTTGAAACAGTTCACATGCAACCAGTGTGGCAAGTGCTTCGGTCGCCCTGGCAATCTAAAGCGACACAAAAAATCACACACAGGAGAGAAGCCATACAAGTGTAACCACTGTGACAAGAACTTTGCTGAGGGAAGTGATCTCAAGAAACATATTAGGACACATACCGGTGTGAAACCGTTTACATGCAACCAATGTGGCAAGTGTTTTAGTCGCTCTGGCAATTTCAGGCAACACCAAAGATCACACAAAGGAGATAAGCCATTTAAATGCAACCACTGTGACAAGTGTTTTACTCGGTTAGGTGATCTCCAGAGGCATGACATAATACATACAGAAGAGAAACCTTTTCCATGCGACCAGTGTGACAAGTATTTCAGCCGCTCTGGACATCTACAGCGACATAAAAGAACACACAAAGGAGAGACCTCTACATCAGATACTGAGATCGTACAGATCATATCTAGAGACAAAGGAACACATGCATGAACGTTGCTGGCAGAGGAGGTTTCTACATGAAATCAGAACAGTCATACAAAAGAGACACCTTTTGTACGTTGTAAACCAGTGTGACGTGTTTCAGTCAGTCAGGGAATTTTTCAGACATACATGTACATTGTATATAAGCACACACACTAAAGAGGGGCCAGCATCTGCCAATATGTAAGAGGAGCTCAAGAAAAGATCCCTTTTCATTCACGTTTAACATATAGTTAGTTTCCTGTTTGAATGTTAAGTTAGTGACGCCCGCACAATTTGTTTTAAGATTGATTAAAGTGGTTATGACACATGCATAGCTTGCTTTATGACTGATGATTACATTGTGAGTAGGTGTCTCCAAGGCTGCTTGTTCTCGTTTGCACGTGACGTCGCGGTTTGGCGGGAAAGTTACATCTGCCATATTGGTATTCCATCTCCGGAATCGTAGGTCAAGAGTCTACTAGAACTTTGACAACACACAGTTAAATTGTGTAACAAATGCCTTTAATTTATATTAAGAAAATTTTCAAATTTGGAGATGTTATTGAAGTATTGGGCTGCTTCTTGAGGTTGTAGAAATTCAAATTATGGCAAACAGAACGAAATTGGGATGGAAATGTCTTCGGAGTATCTCGATCCTCGGACCATATATTAATAAACTCCGAAAATATTTCATCAGTGTTCATGTGTTGGCAAGGGAAAAGGTAAGATAACATTAAACCGTATTTTAGAAGTCAACGACTCGTCTTTATTGAGTGTACTTGTTCGTTTTACAAAAGGTATTTGCCCTTGCTTTCAAACTCAGTTGTTCATGAAATATGTCAACATCAAGCCGGTTGAAATTTACTTTGGCAGCATTTATCAAGTTTATGACTAATATAATAACAAAATATGACAAAATAGGGAACATTTTGAGATAAGAATTTGTGTTCAAGTTCTCTTTAAGGTGGCTCGATCGGGTTTTGGAGTGACGATACCTTTCAACTTTGAGCAACTGGTGTACCACCATAAATAATCTTACAGAAAATAAATCGTTACAGCTGTACTAGAGAAAGATTAAAGTTTCAGATGAGGTACGTCTTATCGAAATCGGAGTTACCATAGCAACATAATGACGTCATCCCCCATTTTACATTAGACCGAATTACTTGTCATCAAGGCATAAGTTTGGAAAACGCTCTCTGGATCTTTGACCTGATATGACTGACATACTTCTCTTAAGGTCTGCAAAATTTTAAGAATTTCTATGAGAGCGTTTTCGAGAAAATTTCGGGTGAAATACAACAACAATTTTGAAATGTTATTGAAAAGTATGTCCAGAAGGCTTGAGGAAATAACATTTTGGTCTTAAATGAATTGCATACCATCAAGTTACCTTGAATTATCTAGAAGAAAATGAGACCTTGAGTAAAATTCTCAGGGAAATCGTTCCATTTGATTTTTAGAAACATTGGCTTGAATATGAACTGGTTTTGAGTGTTATTTCGCTTTTTATCAAAAATTTACCCGAAACTTATTAAAATGGTCACGAATTAAAAAACGACAGATTAATTTTTTTCTAACTTAGCCCTCAAGAAGATTAATCAATATCCAATGCAATGTCCGAGTTTCAAATTCATTGAAACATTCTAAGGCTGTCAATTTTTAGCCTCAACATAGGTAAATATTGCGCTGATTTTCGCGCTAGTGGCTTGTTGCTCTCATTATGCATCTCCATTGTCTCGAATCGCCATGCAGTTGTAATAATCAAACACAAAACAAACAGTGCGCGAGACACTAACATAATAATCAAACACAAAACAAACAGTGCGCGAGACACTTACGCAATAATCAAGCACAAAACAAACAGTGCGCGAGACACTAACGCAATAATCAAACACAAAACAAACAGTGCGCGAGACACTAAGATAATAATCACACACAAAACAAACAGTGCGCGAGACACTTACGCAATAATCACACACAAAACAAACAGTGCGCGAGACACTAACGTAATAACCACACACAAAACAAACAGTGCGCGAGACACTTACGCAATAATCACACACAAAACAAACAGTGCGCGAGACACTTAGGCAATAATCAAACACAAAACAAACAGTGCGCGAGACACTAACGCAATAATCAAACACAAAACAAACAGAACGCGAGACACTAACATAATAATCACACAGAAAATAAACAGTGCACGAGACACTAACGTAATAATCACACACAAAACAAACAGTGCGCGAGACACTAACGCAATAATCAAACACAAAACAAACAGTGCGCGAGACACTAACGTAATAATCAAACACAAAACAAACAGTGCGCGAGACACTAACATAATAATCACACACAAAACAAACAGTGCGCGAGACACTTACGCAATAATCAAACACAAAATAAACAGTGCACGAGACACTAACGTAATAATCAAACACAAAACAAACAGTGCGCGAGACACTAACGCAATAATCAAACACAAAACAAACAGTGCGCGAGACACTAACATAATAATCACACACAAAACAAACAGTGCGCGAGACACTAACGCAATAATCAAACACAAAACAAACAGTGCGCGAGACACTAACGCAATAATCAAACACAAAACAAACAGAACGCGAGACACTAACATAATAATCACACAGAAAATAAATAGTGCACGAGACACTAACGTAATAATCACACACAAAACAAACAGTGCGTGAGACACTAACATAATAATCACACACAAAACAAACAGTGCGCGAGACACTTACGCAATAATCACACACAAAACAAACAGTGCGCGAGACACTAACGCAATAATCAAACACAAAACAAACAGTGCGCGAGACACTAACGTAATAATCAAACACAAAACAAACAGTGCGCGAGACACTAACATAATAATCACACACAAAACAAACAGTGCGCGAGACACTTACGCAATAATCAAACACAAAATAAACAGTGCACGAGACACTAACGTAATAATCAAACACAAAACAAACAGTGCGCGAGACACTAACGCAATAATCAAACACAAAACAAACAGTGCGCGAGACACTAACATAATAATCACACACAAAACAAACAGTGCGCGAGACACTTACGCAATAATCACACACAAAACAAACAGTGCGCGAGACACTAACGTAATAACCACACACAAAACAAACAGTGCGCGAGACACTTACGCAATAATCACACACAAAACAAACAGTGCGCGAGACACTTAGGCAATAATCAAACACAAAACAAACAGTGCGCGAGACACTAACGCAATAATCAAACACAAAACAAACAGAACGCGAGACACTAACATAATAATCACACAGAAAATAAACAGTGCACGAGACACTAACGTAATAATCACACACAAAACAAACAGTGCGCGAGACACTAACGCAATAATCAAACACAAAACAAACAGTGCGCGAGACACTAACGTAATAATCAAACACAAAACAAACAGTGCGCGAGACACTAACATAATAATCACACACAAAACAAACAGTGCGCGAGACACTAACGCAATAATCAAACACAAAATAAACAGTGCACGAGACACTAACGTAATAATCAAACACAAAACAAACAGTGCGCGAGACACTAACGCAATAATCAAACACAAAACAAACAGTGCGCGAGACACTAACATAATAATCACACACAAAACAAACAGTGCGCGAGACACTAACGCAATAATCAAACACAAAACAAACAGTGCGCGAGACACTAACGCAATAATCAAACACAAAACAAACAGAACGCGAGACACTAACATAATAATCACACAGAAAATAAATAGTGCACGAGACACTAACGTAATAATCACACACAAAACAAACAGTGCGCGAGACACTAACGCAATAATCAAACACAAAACAAACAGTGCGCGAGACACTAACGCAATAATCAAACACAAAACAAACAGTGCGCGAGACACTTACGCAATAATCAAACACAAAACAAACAGTGCGCGAGACACTAACATAATAATCACACACAAAACAAACAGTGCGCGAGACACTAACGCAATAATCAAACACAAAACAAACAGTGCGCGAGACACTAACATAATACAGTAAAAACCCACGAGTAAGAACCTAGAAATTAAGAACCTGTTAGGCTAAAATTTGTCAGTTATACACCCTCTAAACAAGAACCTGTTTAGCCTAAAATTTTCAAAAGGTTCTTATTTTCAAAATCTATATATCTGTATAGCTTCAGTCAATGTGCAGTTGTACTCTGTGTATACATATGAAATATTTTTCAAGGGAAAAAGGACCAACAACTGATGCTTCTGCATCAATATGAATGTAACCAGATAGTTTTGTTATTATTAATGAGGTGATTGGGTGATCACAATGCACCTCTGTGTAATTGAATAAGGAACAAATAGTACTGTACAACATGTCACTTTACATTAGCATTTAAGAACCTATTTAAGAACCTAGTTAGCCTAAATTTGTGTTAAGTACCATTTATATAAGAAACCTGTTTAGGCTAACTTGGAAAAATGTAGGTTCTTACTCGTGGGTTTTTACTGTAATCACACAGAAAACAAACAGTGCGCGAGACACTAACGTAATAATCAAACACAAAACAAACAGTGCGCGAGACAGAACGCAGACGCAGTTACCTTATTCTTACTAATTTTCGCGATTGGAAAAAATTAAATACTCGCTAAAAAAGGTGCCGCGAAAATTAAACACTCGAAATTTAATACCCCATTGCACAAATAAAATTGACACTGTTACTTGGTAAAATACAAGGGGTAAAAATTGTCATAATTATGTCCGTGATTGATGCATCTCCACATTCCTCCTCTGATTCGTCGTCGTTTTCTTGCAATTTCTGCAAAATGTCTGATCAGGAGTGCTCTGATGCAGTCGTCAAAACTGCCATTCACAGTATTGTTTTTCCTTCAACTCATCAATTGAACGCTTTATTGGCAATTATGAATGGCGGATTTTTTAAATGGTGATTACAATTTGGTGACATTTTCGCGAAATTTAATACACTTCGAGTCCATTTTCCCCTAGCCTCCTACGCAGACTTTCTTTGGGCTCGTCACGTAATCCGAAAGATTGCGTGACGAACCCATAGAAAGTCTGCGTAGGAGGCTATAGCTAATTTTCTTCGTGAAATCGCGAAAATTATTACTCGCGAAATATGGCTCTGTCATTTTCGCGAAATTAAGTACACGCGAAAATTAGTAAGAATATGGTAGTTTTGACAAATATAAAATCAATCAATCAATCAGTGACAAGCTGCTCTGAAAAATGTCCGAGTTCTCCCAACTGGAGTGGAACACTGACCTTCTGCACCATGATTAATTAATATCTTTCTCGCATTTCTACTAATATTGACAGTGACCATCACAGCTTAAATCCAGTTTTAATTCATCAGTTTTCTAAAATTCCTCTGTGAGAAGTTTTAAAAACAATTTTAAGAACTCTATTTTAAAGGAACAAAGATTGTTAGCCGGCTCATTTTTAGGTTTTTAATTTAATATTTCCATTTCATCCGCGATTCTCTTCTCTTCTCTAATTTTTATATCTATTTTATCTTTTTAGCTTACATAATGTAATTTTTAATATTTAATTGGATGGCCACAAGTTTTTTAGTGTTCTTACACTTTTACGTGCTACCCTCAATTCCCCATACTTCCCCATATTGTCTTTTTAAGGTTCTGTTCACACTTGGTGCCCAAGAACTAGCAACTGGGCACTGGCACAAAATGGTGCTGTGTTAAGACACTCTGTACCCAAGATATTGTCATGTTCACATTCAACAGACCGAACATGTGCTCAATGCATTAAAACTGTGAGGATTTCATCATGCAGTAGTTTGTGGGTAACGTGCCTCAGAACTAAAGCAAAACACATGTACACTGAGAATCAGTGCCCGAGTGTGTTCACATTAGTGTCCAGTGAAAATCGTACTTGGGAACCGAGTGTGAACAGTACCAAGTCTAAACTGTCCTCAATTGCAACAGAAGCAAATCATTATAATCAAAGAACCGAGATTTAATTTTGGTGGAAGTCTCACTCAGAGTCAAATTACAATTATTTATGCTTGTGCAATATAGTGCCTAAAAGATCCGTAAGCCCACTACAGCACTCTTTTGGGAGTCCTAAAATCCAATCATATTTCAGATGGCAAACTGGCGTTACCTAACAGGATGCAAGGGAATTGGAAGAGAAAAGGTGCTCTACTGGACATATTTCAGGATGTGAGGGTGTTTAAAAACATACATGTAAGCTACAGGTACAATGGAAAAGCTTCACTTTATAGCTTAAGATAAATAGCCTGATAAAACAAACTTTTTGGATGGTTTTAGATGGAGAGTTGTTTTTCAGAACTGTCCAACTTTTAGCATGATTACATGTACATCATCATAAGGCGACATAGAGGTATGTTTTACATCACAGTATCACTGTTTAAAGCGGTTTTCAATTGAGTGTCGGAAAGTAATCCGGTATTGCTTTGGTGTTGCTGTACTACACTCTGTGATTGGTTTAAAAACCTCCTGCTACCTACTCACCAATCAAATACAAAACCAATCACGATTTGGCCGCATACCTTTTCCCACGCTTGGCACTGGTTAGGTGTATTTGCTTTGAATTTTCATTGGTTCATTGAGCATACAATGTATGTTTGCTGTGATTGGTCACAGTGATTGCTTTGGTTTTGGTTTTACAATACTCAATTGAAAACAGCTCTAACTTGAGTTCAGTCAGTGTAGTGAGACCATGGCCAATGAGCTAATCAACACTCCTGGATAATGAAGTTATTTTTCATGTACGCTGTTGACAATAAGATGGTGCATCTGTGGTGTGTGATCTTTTGTGAATGAGGCAGGTACAAAAGTCGGACCGGATCAGTCGGATCGGACCGGACCAGACCATTCATGTCTAACATATCATGTTATGAATTTCATTTTAGTCCAGTCCGAGTAGATTGTTTTCATTTTTTGTATAGTGCGAGTAGATCCGACCCGGCCTGGTGATCCGAGTTAATCCGGTCCAGTCCGATCTGATTGATCCGATCCAACATTTGTACCTGCCTTTTGTGAATGTCCAAGAGATGCTTGGCACTGAAACCTTTACCACAGTGGTGGCATTTAAAAGGCTTCTCCCCTGTATGTGTTCTGTTATGTCTAGTGAGTCCTCCTGAATTAGCAAAACATTTGTCACACTGGTTACATTTAAAAGGCTTCACTCCAGTATGTGTTCTTTTATGTCTCAGCAGAACCCTTGAATACGTAAAACGCTTATCACAGTGGCTGCATATGTAAGGCTTCTCTCCTGTATGTGTTCTTTTATGCCTCTTAAGATCCCATGAGTAGCTATATCTCTTGTCACACTGGTCACATGGATAAGGCTTCACACCTGTATGTGTGCTTTGATGTCTCTGGAGATTCCTTGGGTGACTGAAACACTTGTCGCACCGGTTGCATGCAAAATACTTCTCTACCGTATGTGTTCCTTTATGTACACGAAGATCTTCCATATGACTAAACCGTTCATTACATTGGTTACATTGAAAAGGCTTCTCTCCTGTTTCAGGTAATGCATCTTTTTGCAGATCTTCATCTGGACTACAACAATTGTCATACTGGTTGCAATTAAAAGTCTCTTCTCCTGGTTGAGCTCTATGTTCTGGCAAACTTTCCACTTGACTGAAACACTGGGTACTTCCAGACATCGTGTTTCTAAGCACCACAACAATTCTCGTAGACCTTTGAAAGTAAAGCAAAGAACTTAAAAAACTATTATGGTTTCATAAATAATTTATAAGGAACTTGGAATGGATTTTGGTAAACAGCATCTTGGGCAAGACTCTTAGGGCCTAATATTTAAACAAGGTTTAGACGGGTTTTTAACAAAACTGTGGCGAAACCCGACTTTAAAATGGCCAACCTAAATGGATTATCATCATTTATAGTAAACCCTGTTTAGGGGGTGATTACATGGCGAATTTCAGCCCGGGCTGAAATTCATCCCGGGCTGATAATTCCAGCCCGGTTTGAGAAACCGGGCTGGAATTTTCAGCCCGGCCAAACGGGCTGAAAAAACCATGTAATCGGAATAGAATTTTCAACCCGGGCTGAAAAGTGAACTTGGGCATGCGCAGTGATTGTGTTTTGGCTAAATTGTAGAATGCCCGGCAACGTATTTGCATGTCATTGAATAAGAATGGTCCTTTTGTTTTTATATACACGTGCAGCCGGTATGTAAATAAGTTGCCGGGTATTGTAAAATCGCTCCTGTGTTTTTAAACAAGATGGAAAAAAGGTTCCAGTGGAACAAGGGAGATAAAATCGAAAATCTTATTCGATGTGTCGCGAATTTCAAATCGAAAATGGAATATAACAACAACTTCGTTCTTCAAACGTTCAGCCGATATGTAAATAAGTTGCCGGTTATTCAAATCGCCCCTCATTCTCTGATGACTCTTCCCGCGCAATTTCAAATTTGGCGCCCGGGCTGAAATTTCAGCCCGGGCTGAAACTCGTCATGTAATCGCAACAAAATTCCAGCCCCCTAACAAATTTCAGCCCGGGCTGAAATTCGCCATGTAATCACCCCCTTAGAAGGTGTATAACACAGACTAAAAAAACACAATTAGCTACTTAGACTGGCCTGCTTATAAGTAGATTTAGACCTCATTACATTCTCTTACACCACGGTCTAACTTAGACTTCATTTAAATATTCGGCCCTTACTCTCAAATGCCTTTTTCTGTAAATGTGGTGGTATAAATGGAATGACCAGATTGTTGGGGCAACATGACAAAATACTGGGATAAACTTCCATAAATTATTTTCTCAATTCCTTGCAAAGTGAGGTAATGATGTTGTCTGCCAAAGAGATCAGGTGGGATAGAGTTTATGGTTTGTAAATATCAAGCAAAATCTTGAATTCATGGCAGGAGTTTAAGAATAATTTTTTCCCATTTTTGCTTATTTATTATTTATTTATTTTTGCTCATTTTATTATTCACAAACCAAAGTGCACAGAGAAGTTTGGACACTAACAGAAAAAAAGTAAGGAGGCCTTAAAATTGTATTTCAAGTACATAAATATATATTACAGTGGCGGATCCAGACCTGTTTATAAGTTGGGGCCCAAAAATTTTTCGGCCCTTCCGGCCATAAGTATTTTCACCTACAAAGGGGGACCTGGGCCCCTCCCCTAGATCCGCCACTGGTTCCCACTGAAAGGCTTGATGTTCTGTTAGCTGTGACTGAACTGCAAATTCAAATTCAATCCGTTGCAATATGATAGTCTATTATTCTCTATAAGGTTGCAAAAGTCCCTAACAAGCTGTTAACAGTTACGGTATCCCATAAACCTCTAGTTCATAGGCCCTCATAACACATGGCTATGCTGAACATTTCTACAGAGGTGATGTTTGTTCCAGACGCGGATGCCCAACAAGTAAACATGTAGTAGGAGCTCTTCTTTCTGTTATAAGATCATCACCTGATCACAGGTACGTGTAGAGAAAATGCAGGTTACTTTTATGGTCTTGTATAAAGGTGTGTACGTACTGTGAGGAAGGGGGGGGGGGGGGGGGGTCATTCATAATTTCTGACTGATCAGAGGAGGGGCAATAACTAAATTCACTTTTTTAGGAGGGGGGGGGGGGGGATCACCTAATATTTTCCTACATGAAGCCCATTTTCACCCCCCCCCCCCCCTCCTGATAATAATTGCACAGTCCCTAAACAGCAGCTTTGATGATCAGACAGTCTAATGTGGTAGCCATTTTCTGTGACATAACCCAACATGTGCCTTTTTTTAGCACAGAATGTACTGTAGGGATGATTTAATGTGGGGTCGTCCGCGATAAGGTGCTAAGGTGTAAGCTTTGATAATCGATTAATTAATAATTATTAATATTAATTAATAACTTTTGCGTGGGGCACATGTGCACACCACGCAAAACGTGGGTGATCTATCTGAGTTATTATTACTGGTATTTAGCAAAATATATATTTCCCGACGTAACTAATAGAACCGTTCGGTAATCGAACTTAATCGAACCTAATTGAACTTAATTGAACGATTTAGTTCGATTAGTTCGGTAATCGAACCAAATCGAACCAAAAAATTTGTGTGAGAGTTCGATTACGTTCGATTTCCGAACCAAATCGAACCAAATCGAACCGAATCGAACCGAGTCGAACCCAATCGAACCCAATCGAACAACGGCTAAAAATGACTCAAAATATACCAGATATTTGAACAGTCTCTCTCAGCATGTGAGAACAACTTAGAATTACGTTCAACAGACAATAGGAAATTAATCTCACTTCACTGTAGTTCCATTTCATGATTTATTTTTTATCAGCTTACTCTTAATTAACGGCCGAACAAAATGTAGTGAACTGAAACTGTTTCTCATATTCATTTTTTGCGTATGCTCCGGGGGACAAGCTTGCGACACTCGAGCTTGTGACGCTTATGTTCCCATGCCAACTCCATTTTCAATCGAATGCCATCCAACGTCGACCATTTCGTGCCATCGAACCTAATCGAACCTAATCAAAAGTTCGATTGCGTTCGATTACTCCAAACTTTTTGTGAGAGTTCGATTCTGTTCGATTACCGAACTTAATCGAACCTACTCACGTGATTAGGTTCGATTAAGTTCGATTCAGTTCGATTAATCGAACGTTCGATTTGGTTCGATTAGTTACGTCGGGATATTTGTTTCAGACAACGCTTTGCTCTCCTTGTGCTAGTTTTTTTAAGCGGCCGATGCCCATTATGGGCATCGAGCCACTTCAAGAAATGGACGAAATAGAAATAGGACGATCTTGGAGTCTCGAATTTTGAATCTCGCAAATGCAGCTTCTTGTATACTATATTTTCTCGGAGTTTTGGATCACTGCGTCTCGGGCTCGGATTTTTGGAGCGCTAAGTCTCGGGCTCGGACTTTTAAACCAGGGTCTCGGCGTCTCGGCAAGTCTCGGATTTACCATTCGCCACCCCTAAATGTGCTAAATTTGGCGGTGTGACCTTTGCGCGTTATTCGATCCCAGCGGGGAATCGGCTTCCGGTTTCACGCAAACTGCGGACTTTAGCGAGACTACTTGTTTTTTCGTAGTCACTGCACTTTCCCCAGTTGACATTGCATTGCATTGTCTAAAATTAGCCTCTAGAGAATTTCTCTTCCACAAGCTTTCTGGATAATTTCTTCCTACTACACGATTTTCGTATCGTGTAAGTGCTCTTTTCATGTTCTTTACAAAGAAACAAGCGAAATCCACACGGTTGACATGACGCAATCCGACAGTGTCTAAAATTAGCCACTGGAGAATTTCTCTTCCACATCTTTCTGTAGAATTTCTTTCTACTTAAACGGGCCTTTAGCATGATGCAATATTACATCAGGCAGTCACGTTTTTCGTCACGCAGGTTCGTGTGTTGACTCTTTATAGGCCTTAGAGTCCAGTGACCGCGAGTTTACTCGAAGCGATCGAATCGAATCGAAGCAGAATTGTCAAACACAGCGCTCGCTTGTAAACAGGTGAATAAAATTACGTTTTACTTGGCTTGTGTGTAAGCTTGTTATTTTTTAATTTTCACGACTTACATAACAATCAACGTTATCCTATTCTGAACGTATGGGTTACCCTGTGGAAGACAAAAATGCTCAAAAACCAAACCCTGTCCAGCGGGACATTCCTATATAGCGTACACAAGGGAGAGCCCCCCACCCCTACCCCCCCCCCCCCCCCCCCGAGGAAATCGGCCGCTTGTAATCCCTTCAGGGGATCTTGTTTTTCTAGAATAAGGTGCTTATTTGCTTACATGTAAATTTCGCATGCGCCGAAGATCTGTTAGTAGTACGTTACTAACAACAAGTACATCACAGATATATTGAATTATTTTTTCATGCAATTTAACTGAAAGCTGAAGCTTCAAATTAGGTTACTAAACAGTTTGGGATAATAAGAATTTTCAGGAACCGAAGGAACATATTTTTCTTATTTTTGAAGTTTGCGTACATTTCTCTGGCTCTCTACGCCTGTGCAATTGTTTTGAGTCGTGACTCACAATGCCACCGAACAGCCGAAGTGGTTTATAGCGAAGCCGAAATTGGCTGGCTTCTTCAGTGTTTTTATCACTCAGTTAAGAATATGGGTTCTAAATAATTATTGTTGTCTCCTCGATTCAGAATTATTTTTATCCGATTCAAAGCATTTGTTTTAATTCCATCGGTTATTTCAATGTTTACATTCACTGCTCGATTCAGAAATTTATCTGTTTGGTTTGGTCCTTTTGTTAAGTCAACAATTAAACCAGGATCCTGACAAATGTAATCATATTAAAAAAGGCTATCAATGAAATACATTCATATTTGAAGCAGACTTACAAGACATCGACACAATTGAAACAGTCCAAGGTTGCTGTTGCAAGTTTAAATCATGCATTTGATTGTTGCTTAATTATATGGCTGCATTCCAAGTCAGGAAAACAGGTATTTTCAAATAGGTGGTAAATTATTAACAACACCCCGACCAACCTCCATTCAGGGAACACCTCCCCTTAATGGAGGTTCCACTGTATATGAGCTGACCCCAACGTACCATGGGGCATTTGCAACATTCTGACAAAAAAATGACAAATACCTGACAAATGCCCGGGGGGAGGGTGGGGGGGAGTTGAGCAGGCTTGGAATTGACAGAAGTTCTAGGACATTACAAGTTAGTGTGAGTGGCTGGAAAGTGACACACAACTTTAAAGTACATGTACAAAATATATACCAAAAATATGCTAACCAAAAGCTAAACTGTATCAAAACATATTTATTAAAACTTCTAAGTTTCAAATTACATGTAGAAGTAGGGTGTGCTTTTAAACACGCCCCACTTCTATAATGTAAATGGTGAAATGACTCGGTGCGAAACAACACTGTCAAGGATTTAATGAAATCAAGGAAACTAGATCCAGGTGTTAAATGTTCCACTGAAATCTGCGTACATGACGTAAGCTAAGCTTATTTTTTTTGGTACAATTGAACAACAGCTAGGGCAATAAATCCTGACAAAAGTCAAGTAAAATGATTACAAGGGGTGTATGTACAGTCAACTCTCTCGTAAGTGGACACCCTCGGGAATTGAAAAAAGTGTCCGTTAGTAGAGCTGTCCACTTACGAGAATTATTCCCATAAGCGGACACCAAAGAAAAATAGGGTGGATGTCCGCTTACGGGAGAGTTAATTAGCGTGTGTTAATTATGTTTTATTGGGTAGACAAAAATAGCAACTGAAGATATAAAGCGAAACTCTTTATTGATGTCAAAATTAATGTTAAAACTCGAAAAAAAAAAAATACTGTATACAGTATAACTCTTCTATATTTATTTCAAACGAACGGACAGCTTGCTTTCCCGCGGACAAATGGAGATTTGATAAAACCGATCCCCACTGTTCTGTTGCTCTGTCAAAGGTCATATTTTTGTTGATTTATTGCAAATTAAAGACAAATTTCATTGCCAAGAGTCAATTACCGTAAAACTCCATGTATAAGCCGCACCTTTTTACTCAAAATTTGGGTTCAAAATCGGGGGTGCGGCTTATCTACGGCACCATCTGCGATTGGGGTTCTCAGCGGCCTAATTAATATTCATAAAAATATCTTAAGATGTTACTGAATAAATATATAACAAACTGAAAGTATGTTGTTGTTAATCATTGCATTTATGACCGGTAGTTGCTCGTAAAGGAGCTGTTTGTGTCAAACTTTCATCGGCACATCTTGTTCCTCGGTAGTTCTTTCGTGGTTCTTTCAAGTTGCGTGGTAAATGGCCGACCATTTCAATGTTTTTTACTTCTTGCACGACAACTTTATCCACTGGATTTTTTAATTATTGCCCTGCTTCAAGTTTTCTGCTATTGAAAGTTCCCAAACATCTCAAAAGACATGGTACTGATCCTTGGACCACCGAGCAAACTCTTACGATCCCACGGCGATGTGCCCAGACTTCTCTCTACTTGTAAATGCTTGGTTACCAAGCTATCGCTTCGTACATTTCATTTGAACGTGTTTTGAAGCAACAATCGAAACAAAATAGCATTTTAAGTTCAAGACATGGTGATCTTGAACGTACAAGGTATGACAAGTAAGATTTGACTGTATAGAGTTAATAAATGTGAAAGTTTGTAACAACCGCATCATTTAGTGTTCTGAAACTGTACTTTTTTGTTTACTAAACGCAACTCGTCTCATCTTTTTTCCCCAAAATTGAGCTTCCAAATTGGGGGTGCGGCTTATCTACGGGTGCGGCTTATACATGGAGTTTTACGGTATTATACATGGGGTGTCCGTTTACGAGAGAGCATAAACAAAAGAAAAATCCAATTTTCATTTTCAAAAGTGTCCGCGTCCGCTTATGAGAGTGTCCTCTTATGGGAATGCGTAAATACAGAGTTTGACTGGGAGGTAAAACAGGGATTTGAAAAGGCGTCCGTAAGTAGAGCTGTCCGCTTACGAGAGTGTCCGTTAGCGGAGAGTTGACTGTATTGTAGAACTAACACTTACACACTTTGATGTGGTAAATGAATGAACCATCATCAAACGATTCATCCAAAATTAATTTTGAGACAACACTATTACAGTCAACTCTCTCTAAAGCGGACACTTTCAGGACCAGCTCTAGCTGTCTGTTTTAGAGAGGTGTCAGCCTTATGAAGAGTTAATGTAACTTGACACTATAGTCGGAACTGGAAAGAGATATTTAATTGCATATTTACAGTCCCTTTCAAAGCAGTGAAACTATTTTACAGTTACATGCAAAATGAATCGGTTAGTCCACCAGTAGGTCAATTTGAAATAATATCCGGCCTATAATCTATTGATTGTGGAAAAAAATGCACTTCTCGTGTCCGCCTTGAGAGGTATTTTTCACCAGAATTTTGCTAAAAAATTGTCCGCTGTCTGCCTTGGAGAGGTGTCCGCCAGTTTAGTTACAGACAAACAAGTGAAATTCAGCTGTGACCAGCCACCCATGTCCGCCTTACTAATGCTGTGTTTACACTTGAAAATTTACCGAGGTCCAGTTACTGAACCTTGGTACATTCCTACAGTGTTTATACCGGCTCAAATAACCCAAATTTATCTGTCAACAATCATGATCACAACCAAATCGAATTGGTGGGAACTTGAAAATGCTCACTTTTATCAGTGCGAAAAGCGATGGCTATTGAAGCTTATTGAAGTAATCACGTTTTATTTTTTCTTCTTTGAGCGGCAAGCATGTACCTCAACATTTCAGCAGCTGTTATGACTGTTATATACTTTTGCGGCACCGCAAACAGTCGAGACGAAGACGGATGATTTTACTTCAAATTGCTAAGCAAAATACTAGGAACTTGCAAGACGTGCGTGGTCATGGCCAAGAAATGAATTCTGATTTATATAAACATAATTTATTCATTACGTTTTACAAAGTACATGTAGACGTGGACTCGTATGGCTCATACAAAGGTCAGAAAACATCTCTCCCATTGTTTTTGTTTCTCGCCCGTGTTTCTTTGGCTTTTAAGGGCCTCTTTACATGGAGGGAGGGTGACCTGGGTACCCGGGTCACCCTCCCAGCCGGGCTAAAACACAGCCCGCCTTTACATGGGCGGGCTATCATATAGGCGAGCTATCTTTTTTGGCGGGCTCTTGTTTTGGCGGGCTCGTGTTTTGGCGGACTTTTTTTATTGCAATGGCGCGATTTATTAAGCACTACATAACAAACATGGCAGCAAGAAGAAAGGCTATAGTGGCGATTTGCTGTTTTTAATCGCTTGTTCTGCCATTTTCGCGGGTTTTCCAAGTCAACAGAGATAGCCCGCCAAGGCGGGTGACCCGGGTTTGACCGTTTACATGCAGAAAAGATAGCTCGCCTAGCCGGGTGACCCTGGCAAGCAGACAGGGTGACCCGGGTAGGCGGGTGACCCTGTCTGTCATGTAAACACTTCAGTGTGCTTTGTAAAGAAATGTATGAAAAGTTGGCCCTCCCAGGGTAGCCCGGCTAGGAGGGTGACCCGGGTACCCAGGTCACCCTCCCTCCATGTAAACAGGCCCTAACTCTCCTCTCTTGCGGTTTTTTTCAAATACAGATTTTGTAAACTTGGACAACCAATTGCTTAAAAATTGAAGGGATTCCCCAGAAAAGAAGTCCGCTAACTGGGACATGTCGGCCCACGTGGTTTGAAGCCAGCGACTAGATACTTAAATTATCCCCACCCCCTACCCCTGGGACAAGGCTACTTGCAAAATCCCAGCCCTGGGCAAGGGCTGACTTTGTCCCTTTGTTAACAGTAGGAATTGAACCATGCATTACAGTGGTGTTAAAGAGAGTTGACTGTAGTAATCGTTTGAGAGCACCGCCATGATTTTGCTTGACTATTGTCGGGATTTTGCCCTGTTGTTCGATTGTACCAAAAAAAATAAGCTTACATCATGTACGCAGATTTCAGTGAAACATTTAACTCCTGGATCTTTCCATGATTTCATTAAATCCATGACAGTGTTGTTTCACACCGACTCATTTCGCCATTTCGTGTTTTAAGTGAACGCTGCCGCATGCTCAGTTGCTGGAGGAAAACGAAAAACAAAGGCAAACAAAATGGCGCCATTTTGTTTGCCTTTTTTTCGTTTTCCTCTAGCTCCAGCAACTGAGCATAAAGAGGATTGTCAAAGTAATCATAGTTACTGTAATATAACTTAAACATGTTCTTAAACAGTTCATCTCACCTCTAATGAAGCAAAACAGTCAACAAAGCGAGATGCAAATCAGTTGTAAGGGCAGATATACCACGTCAGTCCAACGGCAAAAGATTCACTAGTGCCCAGTCTATTCACGGTAATAATCTGATAACTGGACTGGACTATTCGTTTGCCGAAGTACGGATCATAAACAGTAAAGTTCACGGTCTTCCCTCAATTGACCTCCTCGCGTAGACGCTGACGGCAGGTCTATTCCGATGGGGAGGGGTAGGGGATTGGGGTGAAGGGTAGAGGGTGGAACGGAAAAGCTTGAATCAAGCGGCCCATCATGAAAACAGCTGGACTGAAAATTGCATAGCCTGCGTAGCTGGCGGTCTTGTCTCGTAAAAATTCGATTTTCGATCGACAATTTTAGTGAAAGACAAGCAAAGACGGAAGAAAATAATACAATAGAAAGTGATCCTTTCTACACAGAAAGTTATGGCTATAAGTTAAGAGTAAAAGTTTATCCTAATGGCCATAGGTCTGGCAAGAATACTCACCTGTCTGTACACATTTTTGCAATGAAAGGTGAATACGACGCTATATTACCCTGGCCTTTCGAAAAGAAAGCGTTGAGTTGAAATTGATTGATCAACAAGAAGAATGAATGAATGAATAACTTTATTTGAGTGTCAATAGTATTTAGCTAAAAAAAACTAATTGGGGACACTATATAGAGCATTCAAGATAAAAATATCAGATAAAGATCCAGACGAACGGGAAACGTTACCGACCACTTCATTCCAGGCATGATCCAGAACGCTATGCAAGGCCTGAGGAAGAAGAGAACAGAGGGCATGGGTTTCATAAGTTTATATCTCACAAATAACTTCCGCCCTACCTTGTGGATGACTCTCTGTTTTTTCAGGTTGAGGTCGGCCCGTCACCCAGTTAATTTTGAATTTTTGTCTTTACTCTTAGTATTTCAAGAACGTAGTCACAGTGAAACAATTATTGTGTGGGCCTACACGAAGTGTAACCCCGTACTAAGTCATGACCTATAAAATGGGTTTGTCTGTTTGTGGGTCTACGTAATTGGACATCTGGCCAGCACATGGTCAGCAAAGTTGTTAACAGATGTCATATCAACGATCATTGTAAATATATGTAACATGATCTCTTAAGCTTATCAAAAATAAATTCCCGAAATAACTTGGGATTTTTTGTTGAAAGTCTTTTTAAAGCTTTCAATTACAAATTGCAAAGCCGAAAGTCAATGTAATAAATTAAGGTCTCGATGACTCAATTCAATCTATGACGCAACAAACAGTTGATATTAACATGCCAACAAAATGGAGTGCAATAGACATGCAATTAAGTACTTTCCTGATACACGAATCGAAATATTTTGTTTATGAATCCATCTTTTAAAATAAAGGATTCTTGCACAACTAGACAAGGTCCCGTCTTTAAAATTGATTAACTATGATTTAGATTGTTTAATATATAGTTATATGATTGAGATTACTATAATTCAATTACAGTGGAACCCCGCTTTACGGACACCCGCTTAATACGGACACCCGCTTATTACGGACAGTTTTGTTTGTCCCAACGAAAAGCTCATATATTTTCTCTTATATTAACCCGCTTAATGCAGACACCGGTTAATACGGACAACGGACACTTTTCTGTGACCCGAGTGACACGCTCTCATACAAAGTTAACCTCGCTTTACGGACACTGGTTATCTGTGCACTGAATATTTTCATTTTTCACGATTAAATCCTGTTAGAAAATGAAAGCTTGACTACAGGTTATTGCGATTTTATTACTAAAACAGTAGCACAATAGCGTGACGTGTTTGACAACTGTCTTTCTTCCGATGTTTGACCGCTGTAGACCTTAAAGATCCTTAAAGTTCTCTGTTCACACAAAAGTTTCACTTCCTTGGCCTTTTACTGCAGTCATTGCTTGTAGCCTTCTTCCTCTTTGACGTCTTTTGCCTGCTACATGTGTCCGTGACGTTTATTCTGAGAGCCCGCTTAATACGGACACCCGGTTAATGCGGACACTTTAGCGTGTTCCCTTGGTGTCCGTATTAACCGGGTTCCACTGTATATTAGTTTTTGTTATTGAATCGTAGGTAATACCATATACTCATATGGGAATACTGAAATAAAGTATTGTTTTTGTTGAATGGAAATAACCCTTACGTCCACACACGTACGCAGATTGCGGACCTATTCGAATTGGCCGATAAAAAGACTGAAAAAGGTGCTGAGCTTGCGGACATCCTGAGAGATCAAAATTAGTAACTTTACTCAGGACCGTACGAGCAGTCTCTTTTTTTCCTAAGTTTAATTTTTATGGCGAGAGAAATCTTTAGATGTCCCTTCTGTAAAGCACTTTAGGGTGAAGATTATTAATATAATATATAGATAAAGATTATTAATAAATATATATATTTTCAAGTTCTAACTGCTAAACCTAATTTGACAAGTTTTTCCTTGACAAATTTTATTTGCTCGTGTGGACGATAAACAATTTTTCTTTGACAATTTTTCTTTGTAACAACAATAATATTGTACAGCGGATTATCGTCTTTAATAGGATCCTGGTCGCGAGCAACAAGATAAGGCCGCTGGGCACCAGGGATTCCTTGTCAAGTTTTCCTTGTTGCACGTCCACACGAACAAGTTTTTCAACTTGGCAATTTTTCCTTGACAAGTGTCCTTGTTCAAAAACTGGCGCGCCAGTTTTTGAACAAGGACACTTGTCAAGGAAAAATTGCCAAATTTCCCTTTCCACACGAGCAAGGAAAACTTGTCAAGGAAAACTTGCTCGTGTGGAAGGGGCTTAAGACGTCTATGCTTAAGATCTTTTTATTACATTTCCTCTCCGGTGAAGGATCTGGGGAAAACAGACCGACTGTTCGCAGTCTAGTATCTTTAGGAAGTTGGACGATTTACCACGTGCCGAGCTTTGAAAAGTAGCAAAATTAAGAGACTTTTATAGATGGCATGAAAAAATGTAAATGTAATGTAAGTTGTTTAAGTTAGTAATTAATGAAAAACAAAATATTATTCATGCATTTTCTCTTTAACCCTCAATAAATTAACCCCAAAGCTGCCTTGCCTGAGCTCTGTTTACTGGGCAATGATCAAACAATATTGTTTGGACTAATATGGCTATGGACAAAGGTCCATAGCCGCTTTTATTAAAATATCAAATTTCGTTGAAAAATGATTGATACATAGTCTGGCCCAGTAAAGGCGAGGGCACTGAAAACGGACACTTAACTACACAATGAGACAAGTGAACAAGGCATGGGGAGGAGGAGGGAATAAAAAAACACGTCTTGATCCCCGGCTGACGCGAGGCGAATGACGAGCACATGGCTTGGATGGTCACGTGACCCACGCGCGAGCGTGAGAGGGGGGTTCCCCTAATACCCATAACTCCTCCCAAGGAGTATCATATTAAATGAACAAAATTGCTGCAGAGAAAAGACATAAAAATCCTATTTGCGGGCAAATATTTTATTTATGCCTTTTCTCTTTAACCCTCAATAAATTAACCCCAAAGCTGCCTTGCCTGAGCTCTGTTTACTGGGCAATGATCAAACAATATTGTTTGGACTAATATGGCTATGGACAAAGGCCCATAGCCGCTTTTATTAAAATATCAAATTTCGTTGAAAAATGATTGATACATAGTCTGGCCCAGTAAAGGTGAGGGCATTGAAAACGCCAAAAGCATATATGCTGCCCCACCCCAGGCAAGAGCAGCATCAAGGGGTAGCACTAAGCAGCCGCCCTTGCTAACTGCTGTAGAAAACTTAACAAGAAGGGTCACAAGGTGTGAATTAATAACCTAAAAGGAAAAAAATGAACCATGCTATAGAGTGGTGCAAGCGTACAACATACGATAGCTGCACAGATAAAGTAATGAAGGGTTAAACGGCAAACAAGCAATGATTGCACCAAAGGCGAACCTGTTGGAACATCCACCCAAGCTAACTATCCAGAAGATGGACAAACATGTTTAAAGTATTACAATCAACGAACCTGATGGAACAGCCGCCCTTGCTAACTGTGCCAACAAGGTCAACAATAGCCCAACCTACAACACAGTAGTATGATAAATAAGCTGATGGAGCAGCCGCCCATGCACAGTAATCCACATGGCCAACTAGTGTGGAAATAGGCCAACTTGCCTAACTAAGACAAGAGAGCCTAGAAGAACAGCCGCCCTTGCTAACTGCACTCCCAGGCCAACCTGACTACCACATTATGAGAAGGATGGCTAGATGATTAATGAATTTAAGTGCAGCCACCCCTGCACACTGATCCACCACGCCAACTAAAGTAAAATTATGCCAGGTTACCTATTATTATACTAACTATGACAGGAAAGCCTATCAAAACAGCCGCCCTTGCTAGCTGTACAACAAGGCCAACCTGACTACCTTATTATGATGAGTTAATGTATGGCCAGATAGGTGAGCCGCCCCTGCAAACTGACCCACCAGGCCAACTAGTGACTAGAATTATGCCAGTTTACCAACTATAACAGGTGAGCCTATCAGAACGGCTATGCCTTAAATGGATACCCAAAATACGATTAGCCTACTATAGCACTGATTAGCCCCGAGAAAAACACTGATTAGCCCCGAGAATAGCACCCCGGTTAGCCTACTATAACTCTGAGAATGATTAGCTTTCTTTTGTGGGTTGGGGTAACGTCTGATCTTATTTTGGGGTATCCATTCTAGTCACGACCCTATCAGAACAGCCCCCCTTGCTAGCTGCATTCCCTGGCCAACCTGACTACCTCAGTATGATGAGTTAATGTATGGCTAGATAGGTGAGCCGCCCCTGCAAACTAACCCACCAGGCCAACTCAGTGTTCCCACTTACACAACGCTGTGTGTATTTGACGCACTAAAAATAAAAAGGACGCACAGTTTGTTGGCACAGTGCGTAAAATAAGCTCTCAAAATTGCGAATGTTTTCATAGTTTGGTTTACTCTTGAGAGGAATAGGATTATTCAAGATACAAAATACACATAAGAAACAATGTTAAAGTTTTACTAGTTTCCTTTACCTTTTCATTACCATTCCAAGCTGGAAACTGAAAATTTGGCTGTAATTTTGAAAGCGAAGCAATAATGCACCAGTCAATATAAACCCCCGCACCCCCCCGGCCGGGACATAGCGGGGCATTAGCGGGGAATTTGAAGTGATTTTACGACACTGAGAGGCACGGCTACCGGGGGTTTTGAAAGCTTTTGAACTTCGTACAAAATCAGCCGGGGCATGGAGTGGGGCATTTTCCTCTGACGGCGGAGAGACTGGCACGATAATTTTCAGAGAAGACTGGGTCGAGATATTGGACTTCGTGACATTCTGCTGCCTAGGCCCCGCCGGCTAAGAGATGCGAAAGGGCTGTGGGGACGAGAATGACTCTGTGAGTGTGGCCTTGTACATGTACTTCAATGTTCTATTAGAACATGTTAAACAGAGACTGTCTCATTGGCCAGTATACCATGCACAGTGTGTGGGCGTTCAAGCTCCTCAGTGTTCTACCGCATGGTTATGCGATGACTATGGAAATGAATGTCGATCTGTATCACCATTTTTAATATTTTTAATAAACGTTCTTGTTTTGTACAGTATCTTTGTTTTTTGCTAAAATCCATAGGCTAAATTATTATAAAGCTTACGCTATTTCCGAAAGGACCGGGGCATTTGAGCGGGGGTATTTATTCCCATTAGAACAAAAAAACTGCCACAGGGTGCGGGGCGTTAAACAACTTTTGAAGTAAGTGCCTGTCAAATGCCCCGCTATGTCCCGGCCGGGGGGGTGCGGGGGTTTATATTGACTGGTGCATAATCACGACTATAATCACGCGAACGAGCGAACAGATGGTCAGCGGTCAATACTTCATGTAATATTAAATGATGTGTATATCACTTAAAATGCCTTTCTCATTAGGGGACCCTTAAAAATTAGAAATTACCCCAATTACTGGAACTGAGGGTCCTTGGGACTCCTGTTTTCCAAAATAAGTTGGAACACTGCAACTAGTGTAAAATTGTGCCAGTTTACCTAACTATGACAGGAGAGCCTACCAGAACAGCCGCCCTTGCTAGCTGCACTCCTAAGATACATGACCTGACGAGCAGTCGCCACTTCAAACTGACCCACCAGGCCAACTAGTGTAGAATTATGTCAGTTTACCTAGCTATGGCAGGAGAACCCAGCGGGCAGACTTTCTCGTTAGGTAATATATTTCTGGAAAGCATTAAACTTCCATCGCCCTAACAAGCGAAACTGGGCATCAGAGAATCTCTGATCTGTCGCATGCGAGGCCGCACCCATATATGACCCTTGTAATGAGGGGGCAAGGCCACATAACTGAATTGCCAGTCAAGGCTGGTGAGAAAAAGTAGATCAGGAAATGGGCAACCCATCCGCTATAATGAAAAGAGGACCCGGTTGGGCTCCTCGCATAGCCAAGTAGTTGAAATTCAACCAGACACGAACGAAGCTGGCCACTATAGGATCGATGCTGGTTATAATTACACATAAAATTCTCAAACATCACCTTAAAACCCATTAGGTCTCCAGTTGGGTTCAGCCATTTGGCGAGTTGATAGAGGAGGATTAGAGTCACACCTGGGAGCCATTTTATGCATGAAATGCCAGGTAACACATTTCCGGGAACTGACTAATCTGGTAGGGAGAGCCCTGCAAACTGGTAGCAACCAATATCAGCTGGTACAAAATAGGAAGTGTGATGGGTAGACAGCTATCTCGAAAGAAACCTACTTAACTATAGCCCTTGAACATCTGAGAAACATAACATGAGCTTATAACTACACTGCGTGGCCAGGGGCGGAAATATAAGTATTGACATTAGAAGGGGCATAATGTAGATCGAACAGGACCATGACTTGTTAAATGATAAAAAATAATTAGAATGATAAAACTTATTAGAATGATAAAACTGAGTAGATGCTGAGATAACATAAGATTACTTGCTGTAAACAGTTTCCACGCACATTTATAGTTACTGTATGTTGAAAAGGATGAAGAAGGGAGCCTTGACGGCAGTAAAAATGAAGCTATATAGGCTAATTAAGTGGCTGCAGATTCAGAGGTATCTCTGTGGGGTATAGCTGAATGTAAGCCTGTGCCAGGTGTTGGAAGGTCAGCAAGGGTGGTATCTGTTTGGAAACCTCGGCTGTCACCTTAGTAACCAAGTCAGCGATGAGATCAATATTGCCAAAGGTCAGGAAAGAGCTGCACTTCCTGCATCAAAACCGGCACTCCTAAGCCATTCCTAGGGGTGTCCTGCTTTATAAAAGGGGCCTGGAGCATAACAATCTGCTGGATGAGACCACTGCCTCTAATGCCGCCCTTGTGAAAATACTCAGGCCTGTGAAGAAGATGCTTCTGGCGCTGGGACTGTCTAGGAGGCACCTGCGGAATTATCCGAACATACAGAAGGTTTAATTACCTCAAACCAAAACCTGAGGAACTTAATAAAAATAAACACGAGGAACCAGGCCTCTACAAATGAGGAACAGGGCCTCAAATAAAAAATGTAATAATAATAACATGAGCAACCTGGGCTCAATATAATAATAATAATAACATGAGCAACCTGGGCTCGATATAATAATAATATGAGCAGCTTGGGCTCGATATAATAATATAAATAATAACATGAGCAACATGGGCTCGATATAATAATAAAAACATGAGCAACATGGGCTCATGCATTAATATAAAATCAAATCAAAATAGAGGCAGGAACAAGCATGGCTGACAAATTGTCGCCGCAACAGAAAGTCCTATACTGGCCTCAAAATAAAAAAATAGGCCCGCGACGCGTGCTCATGGCTACTGCAACTTTTACTCAGAGAATGCGCATACATGTAGCCCATGAGCCGAGTAAACGGAATGGGTTAGGGACTCTCGTGATTTCAATCAGTAAGGTGGATTCTTGGAAATGCCGTGAAAAATTAACAAGTCGATACTAAAACATAAGATGCAGTCTCGCAATGGAATGATTACGATGGGAAATAGGAATACGGATGAACGGAAGATGGAGTTGTTTACAACTGTATTTGGGCTAGACGCTTTGCTGTTTTAAAAGGATTAGTCTTCAAGGAAATCAATACTGAAAACTTTGGAAATTGAGGTTAGTTTACTTAATATTTAGTTATTAGTTTCTTGTGATGAGAGAAATGACAGTCCAATCCACTGTATATACATATGTGTGACGGTTATTTTAATGTAAACATTTTTATTTGGCAAATATTTGCCAAGATTCGAAGTTTCTGAAGTTACATATTGAATATTTAATTAATAATTACGTGTGTGAAATAAATCTCGTGTGAAAGTTAATTATTTTTCTCAGGCGTTAAACATTGCGAATGCATACACAAATTCGTTAATAGGAACCGAAAGATTGAAAGAGTCACATTTCTTTTTCATGAAAAGCAATTTGATTTAAATTAAAACTTAAACCTGGTAATTCCTTCAGCTTAGTTCCTAGACATTCTCTTTCTCTCTCTGGAGAGGGGTACGTACGTTCACCTGGGAGCCTGGGAACGGGTTTGTGTGCCGGCTCTTCCTATCTCAGGAAGTCATTTCGTGCCAATTCGAGTAAGCGGGAGGAGAACACCTGGGTACTTGGTTACTAGTCTTTAGTCTTTTAATTGCAAGTATTTCCTGGCTGTTTATTTACATAACAAGTTGTCATGCGAAAAATATAAGATGCGAATAGTGAAGTGACGACATTATTGTGTTCCGTGAATTATAAACAAATTACAGGTTGCTGTTATAATAGTTTTAGATACACGTAAATGTAATAATGCATGAACAATTACATAAAACAAGCACAAACTTTGAATTTGAATTCGTCACGCAAACCCGCTACATGTTTGCCACGTGCATGACTCAACTCTCACAAGACCTCTCAATTGATAATATAGGTCAAGACTTCGTTCTCTGAGTTGTCGCCGTTGAGGATAGTGCAGCAACTTTGTTGGTTTTGTTATTTTTTTATTTGGCGTATTGCATTTGATAACCCTACCCCTAAGGCAACATCTCTTGCTTTGGCTAACCACACTAAAATAATCGGGCCCGTAGGGCGAGGGGTGCGACAGGTGCGTCCGTGGACCGATGGCTGAAAAGAAAGTGAATTAAAAGCTATAATTCGCTAACTGGAAATGAAGCCTGAATCAACGAAGATAACATCGAAGGTCCGCCATTTGTAGATTTGCTGGGTGACACTTTTAATTTTGGACCAGATCTTGAGATTCTATAAGCTGAATTTAACGTTAACGATAAATTCGACCTAAAACCCTCATCCGAAATTTTAATCTCCAGGCTCTATCAAAATGAGAGAAGACTGGGTACCCCAATAATGAACTGCAAAAGGGCTCAGCATGTGTGTCAAATGTGTGGTTGGATAAAATGGACCGAACAGAGCCAGAAGTTGCTATGAATAGGCTCCGCGATGGGGTGAAAGGAAAAGCGAGCCGCGCGAAGACTGGGAGAGAGAGAAAGGGGCCCCCTCTCTCTCTCCCAGGCTTCGTGCGGCTCGCTTTCACGGAGCCTATTCATAGGCTAGAAGTCACAGAAGAGCGAAATAGAAAGTGAATAAAGTAGCAAAGGACCGCGAACGAAAATGCTGCTGGTATACGTAGGATCTGTAAAAGATCAAATCAGCCAGAAATAGAAATTCAAATGAAGTGAGCAAGGCTGATACTACATAGAACACTTAAAGCGACAACGACATGATAGAGTCCAAACTGAAAGCCAAAAATGCAACCGTGGACTGCTGTGTCATCTGAGGTCATTACCACGAGCATTCAATAGTCAATTGGCCTCATAGCTGGTTGTTCTATTTTATGCGGCTACACCGTGCTGACGAGACCCAACCAGGTCGAAACAGCTGTCCACGGTTGCATTTTTGGCTTTCAGTTTGGACTCTATCATCGGGAATTGATATAAATAAAAATTTTGCAATTAATTATATTTACAGAAAAAATTCGAAAATTATCATTTAAGAGAGGCTGTCACTAACAATCAGACATATCGCGGCAAGGGTGGAAAATTCGATTTCTCTCTTATTTTAACGTTTGATAGGCTAGGGTATAACAAAAATCACTGGATACTTCTTTTGGCAAAATATCCTTTTATTTGAAAGAAAAGTGCAAATAACCAAATTCCGTTGAAAATCACCATTTGAGGCATCAAATTATTGCACGAGTTTGTTACCCTCGCAAGCAAAAACGAATGATTCTACGTACTTTAAAACACTGAAAACGTTTTGTGCAATGTCTAAATATTTGCCACAACGATTTTGGGAAATATTCCGTTGTTCTTTCCATACAAAATAATTTAATTACGAGGGCATATATTTCACTCACGGTAAAAGTACCTTGTGAATAAAATATATTTTCACCATGTGCTAAACCTTCAAATGGATTAAGCTTCTGGCGGTTGAATTACAAAAGGGTGGCCTCGAGATTGCTGCAAAAATTTATTTGGGGTAACGGTTGAGAGCGGCGAGAGATCTTTTCAAAGTCCGTTGAAAATCCGGTTATTTGACCTTTAGCGGTCAAGCTTGTGCGGATCACGCATATAATTTCGTCCGCCGTGTCACATGTTTTAACCCATATGAGATTGAAATAACCACATATCAAAACATTGCGAAATATTATTACCTTATTTGCTGTAGAAGACAGTTCGATCCACTGTTCATTTTAGTGTGATTATCTTGTCGTTCGTCGTATATTAGTTCTGTTTATAACGTCCGATGAACACCGCCAACTGTCAACGTTCGAAAACAGTCGAACGCAACACCAATCTTTGTAAACATTCGACACATTTCATCATCACAGCATCTTGTTCAACGGCTTAGTCATTTGTTGAATGTTCCTCGGTTTTTAGTGCACTAAAACTAAAAGATAAGATCACACTGGAAAGGATAGGACCACAAACATGTCGGCGCTTTTGCAGCTGTTTATACCTGAGTCGTCACGCAACGCTATTTTCATCGGCATTTCAGGGGGTGGGGGAGGGGCGAGGGCGGCGGCAGGGCGAAAAAGGCTGATAACACTTTCAACTGAAATACCAGGAGCCCATTACCAGGAGCCGCTCCGCTGACAATACACATAATTATGATCCAACTTCAGTAGTACGTTTTAGCACTGTCATCCTACTTTGCTGCAATTTTCTTCTGCAATTTGCTTCAATTTTCTTCTGTTCTGGACGGATGGAGGGGTCTTATAACAGGATACCGTGTGGCACCAGGAGCCATAATCAGGGACCTGGCTCCAGCTCCTGGTGGCACTAAATTTTTGTGGATTCTAATTTTTTCTATTTTATTCCGGATCCGCCCAAAAAGGTTGTCCCAAAAACGTATTCCTGCAAAAACCTTCTTCCGCAAAAATTAACTCCAGTTTGAAATAATTTAGACATCTTCCGTCAACTGGTGCCACGTTCTTATCGCTGATTCGACCATTATTGTCTCTGGCTTTCAGTTAGTCGAGTTCTTCATGTACTGGATGATTTCAACGCCCAACCCATTTGTAACACTGAACAAGCAGGAATCTACAGAATTGGCGAACTTGAGGAAAAGTTGGTAAATACACTTTTTGCCAACGAGAGAGCCGAGCGAAAACGCGAGTCTCTCGAGGAGGCAGGTATAACGCCGTGCATAGTTTGAAGATCTTACCAGAAAAAATCTCATTAGCCTATGAATAGGCTCCGCGGTGGGGATGGGGTGAAAGGAAAACTGCGAGCGAAAGCGAACCCCGAGCGAAAGCGAGCCCCGAGCGTAAGTGAGCTCCGAGCGAGCCGCAGCTAATTCATAGGCTAAAATTTCATATCCAACTGTGAAATGTGCCGTAAGTGATTTTCGGTATGTAAGTGAGATTTTGTTTGACCATATATGGTTGTGGTTAATTTTTAATTGTGACGTCATACGCCTTCAACTTCAGACATACCGAATCTTCGCAGACTGACCTATGACAGGAGCATATCACTCCGGAGGAGTGCTGATTAATGACAACAGCATAGTTACACCTTTGGCTATTTTTAGAATCCGTCTCCCGCGATAAGATTTCCGTGTATGTCCGCGGACGATAGTGAGAATTCGTAGTAACGACATTCCGCCGTTCTAGTTCTTATTCCACGTTCTTCTCGTCCATTCCTGGTTTATTTTTAATCTGAAACATGAATGACAACCTCGTCCTCGTGCTCGCAACGGGTGATTTTCGTGGCAAAAGTAACTCTAAAAATAGCTCAAGGTGTAACTACGCCGTGTCATAGGCCCAATAAAGGAGATGGAGGCTCCTGGGTGATATGCTCCTGCCTATGAATAGCCTTCTTGGATTTTTAAGGACTGGACTGGACTACATTACTTATAGACAAGATAGAACAACATGGAAGTTTGCTCAATGTATTCGGATTTCAATACCAATGGAATCAGGTTTAAAGTTATGAAATTAACCGAGGAGACTTATAAAGAAATCATTAATTAATTGATTCGGAATATTGCAACATTCTCAATTCATTTCATCCTTTACATACAAACCTTATCAACAAAAATTACTATTTCGCTCGTTGGCACTTAGCGATAGGTACAACTAGTTTAGATGAAAATTATGTACTGAAAATGAAAACATTGTTTACCCAGCTGGATTTTGAAATCTGGCTCAAATATGGGGCATGGAAACGAGGCTAAACTGTTTTCCTCTTTTTAAAGGAGTACGTCACATATGGCGCATCTTTAAAAAAAGTTCGCCGCTCGCAATCCGTCTTAATCTTCACCATCGTTAACCATCCTTGTTCCTGTTTGGTTTATTATTACCTCTTTGGTGTTTCTCTACCTTAGTAAACTATTATTTTGAGGCTTTCTTTAATCTGAAGGTGATGTTGCACTTCGCAAAAATGACTTAAAATATCGTAACATAGCTCCTTTAACCAGTTTGGAATCGAAATATTTTGATTCCCAAATCAACTAACTATAATATTTTTATTCTCAAGAATGCAAATTAAATTGATGGTGAGTGCTTTACTTAGACATGTCACATCGAAACAATTTTCATCCACTACTGTACGTCCACTAACTCGAATTCCGGAAATTATTTTTGATGGACTAGAGAGATAGTTGTCGACAACTATTCAGTTATCGATCATAAAAAGTAGTCGATAACAGAAAAGCCAGTGTGTGCAGCTAGTTATCGATAACTAAGGGGCTTAGTTATCGATAACTAGCTTCGCACACTGTCTTTTTTGTTATCGACTACTTTTTATGATCGACAACTAGATAGTTGTTGACAACTATCTCTACTATCTCTCTAGTCTGTGGAGGCCCTAATAAATTCTGTTTCTTAAAACTCTTGCGTTGTGATTCTATGGATGGAGAACTTGCAAACAACTGTGCAAACAACTGCTATGCGCAGGGAATTTGCACTGCAGAAATTGAGTCGTGCAAAACATATCTGAAGGTAATTTGTGCCTCCACAGACTAGGCCAACTGTTATCGATAACTATTTAGTTGTCGATAATAAAAAGTTGATGATAACAAAAAAGCCAGTGTGCCAAGCTAGTTATTTTTGCGGAAGAGGGTTTTTGCGGGAATACATTTTTGGGACAACCTTTTTGGGCGGATCCAGAATAAACAAGAACCCCTGAAGGGATTACAAGCGGCCGATTTCCCGGGGGGGGGGGGGGGGGGGGCACTCCCTTATTTTCGCTATATAGGAACGTGCAGCTGGACAGGGTATGGTTTTTGAGCATTTTGGTCTGGAACAGGGTATACCAAAAGGCATTTTTGGGTATCAGGGTATCAGTTTCCCAGGAGTTGGCATGAAGATCGGTAATTGATACTCTGGCATAGGGTAGATGAAGTAGTCAGACGAAAAGAAACGCGTAGGAGTGTTAAAAAAGCTTTACAACTACAACTCGCAGTGCTGCTTAGTAGTTTAGCCTTTTGGGTTAGAAAGAAAATCGTTAAGAATCGTCCGGAATAGGGTATCTTTTTTCAACATTTAGGGCCTGTTTACATGGAGGGAGGGTGACCCGGGAACCCGGGTCACCCTCCCTCCATGTAAACAGGCCCTTAGTCTGGAACAGGTTCGCAAAATTAGGGTTGTTATAGCCCAGCGGCACACCCCCACCCAAATTTTTTGGGAGAACCCCCCCGGGCCAATTTCACCTTGAGGGGAGAAAGAACAATGCACCCCTCCACCCCCTCGGTCAGTTTACTCTGAGGTTCTCCCGCCAAATCTAAGAGTCAACTTCGAACCTGCGTGACGAAAAACGTGACTGGGTGATGCAATATTTTGGCTAGCGTAAGTTTGAGCTTAGGTCAAGTTTACTGTGTAGAAAACTTTAGCTAATGTCAATTGCATCATAATCAACAAGGGCACAGATGTGTTTTCGCTCAACGTGAAAATAAATTGTGAATGACATATATGCTGTGGAATTGTGTAAGAAAAACTGTTATGTTTTTGGGACCGAGTTTTATCGTTCGTTTAATGAGGTAGGGCTAGCGACATGAAAAAAACCCGTCCATTTCTTGAAGCGGCTCGATGCCCATATAGGGCATCGGCCGCTTAATAAATTGAACAAAAAATGATTGATTAGTTAAAATACAACTCAAATACGTGGCAGTTGATAAAACAGTTGTTTTTATCGATGATTATTTTGATAGCTCACTTCCGATTCAAACAACAAAAGGGAACTTTGTGACAAGCTCAAGAAAGATCACAGACAGTCCATTTTCAAGATGACTTGGTCCACTACTACTGATTAAAGAGTAATCTTGATTTCTATGATTCAACAAAGTTTATGTCGTGTGTGGTGCTTTTTTGAATTCGTTTCCATCCATATGTAAAGACTGAGATCAGGAAGCTACCGTATGTAAACATTTTCAATATTTTCCACAGGCAGTAGAGGATCAAAATTGGACTTTTTCGAGTTTCGATTTATATGCTTTATACGATGACCTTTGTGAGTCGATCTATTCGGCTTTATACGCGGTGTATTGCGTTACTACATTATTCGATCATTAAGTACCCGCTGGGACGACAAAGAGAAAACAATAACAAGATCGAATAACGCAGTAACGCAATTCGACTCCTCTGCTCCCTGTGTCATTTCAAGTCATCAAGTTTCATTTCTGCTGAAGTAAGAAAGACGACTTTTTGTTTGTTATCCAACTACATTCTGAAACTCTGCATCAGCACATACATGATCAGCTTCACAGATTAGTATTAAAAAGAATCACTGTTCTTATGCACATATTTTTGATTTCTCCACCGCAAGTATTTGAATTATTCATCTCTTGTAGGAAAAGACGATTAATAAGCTTATTCCTGACTTCATAGGTTAACTTTAAGATGCTCAGCTTCACAGATTAGTATTAAAAATAATCACTTTTCTTATGCACACATTTTTGATTTCTAGACAGAAAGTATTTGAATTATTCATCTCTTGTAGGAAGAGTGTGAATGTTAAAACCTTCACGACAAACGATTAATAAGCTTATTCCAGACTTCATAGGTTAACTTTAAGATTACTGTGTAGAAACTGAAATATATATCTAAATGCCATCAACTAATGACAAATAGTCATTTGAAAACATACCTTAATTTATCTTAATACCACTAATCCAAGGACACTAATCACGTTTACAAAAACATATACCACGGGGTATCGTAACTGCGATCAGGAAGAGAAATCCCAATGCGGATTGCTTCATGCTCATAGCACAATACCTCTATTGCATCATCTTTACATGACCAGAGATTGCGTCATGTCAACCGTGGGATCGAATAACGAGAAAAGGTCACACAACAAAATTTAGCACATTTTGCAACAACACTGCTGTTCGCTGCTGTGGGACATTTGTCTTTGCTTTTTCCAATGCGATTACTGTAATAAACTAAATACATCTACGCACTTACACGACACTACAGAAAGAATGTGGAAGAGAAATTCTCTACTGGCTAATTTCAGACCGAGATGCGATAAGATCATGTCAACCGTGAAGAGGACTAAGGCTAGCGACACGAAAAAAAAAGTGCATTTCTTGAAGCGGCCGCTGCGCATGGGCCGCTTAAATAGCAAAAATTAGAATCTGCAAAAATTTAGTGCCACCTGGAGCCAGGTCCTTGATTATGGCTGGATACCACACGGTATCCTGTTATAAGACCTCTCCATCCGTCCAGAACAGAAGAAAATTGCAGCAAATTGCAGAAGAAAATTGAGGGTGACGGTACTAAAACGTGCTACTGAAGTTGGATCATAATCATGTGTATTGTCAGCAGAGCGGCTCCTGGTAATGGGCTCCTGGTATTTCAGTTGAAAGTGTTATCAGCCTTTTTCGCCCTGCCGCCGCCCTCGCCCCTCCCCCACCCGCTGAAATGCTGATGAAAATAGCGTTGCGTGACGACCCAGGTATAAACAGCTGCAAAAGCGCCGACATGTTTGTGGTCCTATCCTTTCCAGTGTGATCTTATCTTTTAGTTTCAGTGCACTAAAAACCGAGGAACATTCAACAAATGACTAAACCGTTGAACAAGATGCTGTGATGATGAAATGTGTCGAATGTTTACAAAGATTGGTGTTGCGTTCGAATGTTTTCGAACGTTGACAGTTGGCGGTGTTCATCGGACGTTATAAACAGAACTAATATACGACGAACGACAAGATAATCACACTAAAATGAACAGTGGAACTGTCTTCTACAGCAAATAAGGTAAGAATATTTCGCAATGTTTTGATATGTGGTTATTTCAATCTCATATGGGTTAAAACATGTGACACGGCGGACGAAATTATATGCGTGACCCGCACAAGCTTGACCGCTAAAGGTCAAATAACCGGATTTTCAACGGACTTTGAATAGATCTCTCGCCGCTCTCAACCGTTACCCCAAATAAATTTTTGCAGCAATCTCGAGGCCACCCTTTTGTAATTCAACCGCCAGAAGCTTAATCCATTTGAAGGTTTAGCACATGGTGAAAATATATTTTATTCACGAGGTACTTTTACCGTGAGTGAAATATATGCCTTCGTAATTAAATTATTTTGTATGGAAAGAACAACGGAATATTTCCCAAAATCGTTGTGGCAAATATTTAGACATTGCACAAAACGTTTTCAGTGTTTTAAAGTACGTAGAATCATTCGTTTTTTGCTTGCGAGGGTAACAAACTCGTGCAATAATTTGACGCCTCAAATGGTGATTTTCAACGGAATTTGGTTATTTGCACTTTTCTTTCAAATAAAAGGATATTTTGCCAAAAAAGTACCCAGTGATTTTTGTTATAGCCTAGCCTATCAAACATTAAAATAAGAGAGAAATCGAATTTTCCACCCTTGCCGCGAAATTAAAATTTTGTCTGGTTATTAGTGACAGACTCTCTTAACTTTCTCTGTAAAAATTTTCAATTTAAAAATATTTATTTATATTACCGACCAAAAACTTCGCCGTTAATTAACAGCGAAATATTTCATCTGTATATAAAGATGAACCTAAAACTTCGCCGTTACTTAACGGCGAAATATTTCATCTGTATATAAAGATGAACCTGAAACTTCGCAATTAATTAACGGCGAAATATTTCATCTGTATATAAGGATGTACCAAAAACTTCGCCGTTAATTAACGGCGAAATATTTCATCTGTATATAAGGATGTACCAAAAACTTCGCCGTTACTTAACAGCGAAATATTTCATCTGTATATAAGGATGTACCAAAAACTTCGCCGTTAATTAACGCCGAAATATTTAATTAACGGCGAAGTTTTAGGTGCATCTTTATATACAGATGAAATATTTCGCCGTTAATTAACGGCGAAGTTTTGCGTCTGTATTATTATATATACAGATTCACTTATTTGCTAAATTTAAATTCTCTCTGTAGAGTGAGGTCAATACAAAATTCGCATTTATCAAATCACCGCTATCATGTCGTTGTCGCTTTAAGTGTTCTACGTAGTATCAGCCTTGCTCACTTCATTTGAATTTCTATTTCTGGCTGATTTGATCTTTTACAGATCCTACGTATACCAGCAGCATTTTCGTTCGCGGTCCTTTGCTACTTTATTCACTTTCAGTTTTTTTCGGACCGTAGATATATCTTCTTAGATCCGATATGCTGTTTATATTTTTCACATGGTTTTGCCCATGTATTCGCTGTGGGATAGTTTATGTCTATCATCACTTTCCTTATCGCGACAACGACATGATGTTTCAAATTCTTTGCCGGTTACTCATGGTCACGCGCTGGCGTTGGCCAATTGGCAAACATTTGAATTTGAGCTCATCTGAGGTCATTACCACGAGCATTCAATAGTCAATTGGCCTCATAGCTGGTTGTTCTATTTTATGCGGCTACACCGTGCTGACGAGACCCAACCAAGTCGAAACAGCTGTCCACGGTTGCCTTTTTGGCTTTCAGTTTGGACTCTATCATGTCGTTGTCGCTTTAAGAGCGGTTTGCTGTAAGGACCGACTAAGGGATGCAAGATAGAAAAAAAGCGTTTTCCCCAAACTTTGCCAGAATAAAGTCCTCGGTGAACTAGTTCTAAAAATAGGCCCGCGAGGCGTGCTCATGGCTACTGCATTTTTTACTCAGAGAATGCGCATACATGTAGCCCATGAGCCGATTAAACGAAATGGGTTAGAGACTCTCACGATTTCAATCAGTAAGTTATATTTTTCTCTACCCAGCAGTCATGAATCCACATCATCCCTTTATAACATGTATACTAGACATACTAGATATAAACATTTCCACGCCAATGGCTTTCGTTAACTCTCACCAGACCTCTCAATTGATAATATAGGTCAAGACTTCGTTCTCCGAGTTGTTGCCGTTGAGGATAGTGCAGCAACTTTGTTGGTTTTGTTATTTTTTTCTTTGGTGTATTGCATTTGATAACCCTAGCCCTAAGGCAACATCTCTTGCTTTGGCTAACCACACTAAAATAATCAGGCCCGTAGGGCGAGGGATGCGACAGGTGCGTCCGTGGACCGATGGCTGAAAATAAAGTGAATGAAAAGCTCTAATTCGCTAACTGGTGTAGTCTGGAAATGAAGCCTGAATCAACGAAGATAACATCGAAGGTCCGCCATTTGTAGATTTGCTGGGTGACATATTAAATTTTGGACCAGATCTTGAGATTCTATAAGCTGAATTTAACGTTAACGATAAATTCGACCTAAAACCCTCATACGGAATTTTAATCCCCAGGCTCTATCAAAATGAGAGAGAAGACTGGGTACCCCAATAATGAACTGCAAAAGGGCTCAGCATGTGTGTCAATATTGGATAAAATGGACCGAACAGAGCCAGAGGTCACAGAAGAGCGAAATAGAAAGGCCGCAGCAAAATCCTGTCAATCGATAGATACATTTGTCCGTAAATTGTAAATTACATGTCACATAAAGTTTCTTGCAATTGTTTGTCATTAATCCATTTTGAATTTAAAAAGTGCAAGAAATTTTTATGTTTATACGTTCGCTTTTTGCTGCCTGGTTTCATATCAAAACGCACGAAATGCGAAATACAGTCGAACCTCTCCACAACGGCCACCTTGGGGACAGAGGTAAGTGGCCGTTGTAGAGAGGTGGCCGTTATGGGGAGGTAGGGGTGTAATATGACACCATTTGTTTTTTTTGGTGGGACAACATTTTTATTTAAAAATGCTTATTATAGCATATGAATACGTAACACAATCAAATGTATCAATAAAACAGAAACCAAATGATGTTCAGAACAGGAATGTTAACAAAACAAAGCTAGTAAGGTACAGTGAGTACATCAGTTTGTACATCGTTTACTTTCTCTTTCGTGAATTAAGTTGTCAAGGGTTGTTTGCTTGAGTGAGTGGCTGCGAGGTTCTATTTTAATGTGACTTACTGTGCCACAAGGCATTTTTTTTTTCAATTTCGCAATGCAATTTAAACACAGAGCCTTATCAGCTGTACTCGATTTACGACTGAAATAAAAATACAGTACTGTAAAAGCGTAAAAAAAATGGAAAATAGAAAAAAATGGGGCCTTGTACTTTCTAGTATTGTGTGATTCTTCCATCAGTGGCTACACACGTGCCGCAATATAAGATACTGTATTGCCCGACGATGCGTGGTACAGATGAGGTTGCGTGACCTTTTATTACTGTACGCCAAAAAAGATAGGGTTTTAATGGCCGTTGGCCGTTGTGGAGAGGTAAATGCTTCAAGTCTATCGTCTCCATGTCCTCCAAACAGACATTTCAGCCTGCGTAGCTGGCAGTTCGTTCGTGGCTTCGGCACGCGCGTATTTTGCCATCGTGCGCCAACGAAATCGCCAGCTACGCAGCCATGCTGGTCGCTTCTTCTCGCGGCTTCGCTCCCGGGGGGGGGGGGGGGGGGCACTCTCTTATATACGCTATATAGGTACGTGCCGCTGGACGGGGGTTTTAAGCAGTTTGGTCTGGAACAGGGTATAACAAACGACATTTTTTGGTGTGGAACAGGGTACCAGTTTCCCAGAAGTTGGCACAAATATCGTTAATTGATACTCTGGATTATGTTAGTCAGACGAATCGAAACGCGTAGGAAAGAAGCTTTACAACTGCTGCTTACTAGTTTAGCGTTTTGGGTTAGAAAAAAATCGTTAAAAATCGTCTGGAACAGGGTATCTTTTTTAACATTTAGTCTGGAACAGGGTCGCAAAATTAGCGTTTTGTAGTCGGTACAGGTTAAGGGGTCCAGCGGCACACCCTACCCAAATTTTTTTGGGAGTACCGACCGGCTTCGCATACGGAACTTGATTGACTTTGTCCAAATATTGTACGAAAACCGAGTGGAAGGTTTTCGATGGTTGCGACTCAGATGAAGCTTAAATCAACGGAGACGACGCTCCAAGAATACTAATTCATGCATTGGAATGTCGTACGATCTTGAATTCATACTCGAAAGGAAAGGTAATTACAGAATTACAGGAGTAATTAATAATGTCATAGCTTGTTCACGCATCATATTTGTTGACATTTCCGTTAATTTTGAGAATACTGCTATGCACTCTATAAAAACTTTCTTGTTGTTTATTTTATTGATCGACCTAACGATGGAATATTACTGAACTTTTAATCAAAAGTAAAAAAGTGTGACTGCACCACCGTGATTTATCTAGCTTTTTAAAATTTCATTAACGACGCCTGAAGTTACCGTTTACCATCTTCAGTCCAGCATTTGTTGTGTTGTCGAATAATTATGCTTCAGTGCAGATGGGCGTTTTCAAATGCGTTTCTCCACGTTTCAAACGCTGAAAAAGTAAACGTTTCTAACACTGTTTGAAATGTGTTTCAAACGGGTTTCAAATTATTTCAAACGGGTTTTCAAATGCGTTTCAAATATAAACGCCTTGAAACGCTGATGCGATAAACCCTTTTCCTATGGAGGGTCGCAGTTAACGAATATCACGTCACACGACAACCTTTTACCTGTAGAAATTTCATTTATCTCTTCAGTTATCAATTGCTCGTTTTAAACAACTGAAGCTGTGCCGGAATGATTTTCAAAAATTCTGCTCCAGTAAACTAGCTCGCCGTCTTCTTTTCGCGGCTTCGCCCCTCGCGCGCGAGGCTTAAACGTAAGTCTCCTTGAAGCCTAGCCAAACAAACTGACAGCTCCCACATAAAACATTACTACCTATTCCCTTTTTAGCAACTGATAATATTTATTATCTTTATTTCAGGAAACTTCAATAACGATAGTACAACTCAAACAAATGAATTGTACGAAGGACTCTAAAAGACCGGCGGTTACTCAACAAAAGCTTCAACAATGTGACTCAATCAAACGCGACCCTGTTCGTGCAGTTGTCAAAGAAATACACCTACGTAAATAAAAACATTTAAAACAAACGTGTCTTTCATATTTATTTTGCAACGCAATTTCTCTCCATGTAGCTCACTAAATATGCCAATCTTCTTTTTGAGCATTGCACTTGACACCACTGTCAATGAAGCGAAACAATCGAACAATGCCATATCATGTTCAGTTATTCAAAGAATTGTTACAAAAAAGTCTTACGAAGGAATGTTAAGAATGCTTCGACGACGACAATAATGGGCACTTGCGCAAGCGCAGTACCCATAAAAATATAAGTTTCGGGTCAACCTCGTTCCCAGGGTCTACTCCGCTTTCAAGATGGCGGCTGGGCGCGGAGAAGACCCTGGGCTACGCTGTGAAATACTCCACGAATCGTGGAGTATTTTGTCGTCTTCGCTACACTTGACCAGCGGTTTCCAGGATTCAATATGGTCGTCTTCGCTACACTTGACCAGCGGTTTTTCGGGATTCAAAATGGCTACTGGAAGGAAGCTGGCGAGCTTCGTTTTAACACGTTTTACACCAAATTAAGCCACGGAATAACGTTTTTGTGGTCCGTTGAATTTTCGAATAGATTTCTGCTGTCTTTACGCATGATTGGTGAGCGGTCTATTTTATTTAAGGTGAGGTTTATTACACATTTTATGACTGTTATTTAGCACCAGTTTAGCTGTATAAACAACGCACGATCATATAAAGAAAGTCAAGTTAGGGAAGTTGTCGAAAGTTTAAAAGCGGATAGTTTTGGGGTGGATATATTATTTTTTGGTCGATTAATTTGGTTTATTTCGTGCTCGGATCGCGACCTTGTAATTTTTGTTTTTTATAGCACGAAAGTCATGCCCAATTTAATTAATAAAAAAAATATTAATGCAGCATGATCATGGTCGAATCTTTGTGTGATTGTTTTTATTTAGAGGTGATATTTGTAAGGTTCATGCTGAGTCAGTACTTTGTGTGTGTTATCTAAATAAAGATTGCTTCCTCCTCAACACTTCAGCATGGAAACTCACAAACATTTAAACAGATTCAAATTAATTCAGTAAAATATCAAAGTGTAATTTCAACTGTACAAAAAAGTGGGAGGCTTCCCTGCGTGGTTTCTGTGGATGACAATGTTTTATAGCCTTTTATATTTAGCTTTTATTTGGAAACCAATAATTACCGTTAAAGCTCGGGGCCGGGGGGCTTATTTAATTTCAGGCCTCAAGAATGGGGGGGGGGGGGGGGAGCTTATTAGAGAGGGGGGCTTAATAGAGAGGGGGGGCTTATTTCAAATCATAAATTTTCGAGAAAATTCACATTCATTTTTCAAACTTTACTACCTGGGGGGGGGGGGGGGGTGTACTCCACTCCCTTATGTGGCCTATACGGGGACATGCCGTTGGACAGGGTATGGTTTTTGGCCTCTCTGCCCTGAACAGGGTATATAATTTCATGCACGTCTGTCCTAAACAGGGTATGGTTGCACGACTGTCGTAAAAATACGGTTTATACAGTATTTAGAGATCGGAGACGTTTCCCGCGTATCAGTCAAACAGGATTCGCTAAATAATTTGCAACCTAAACAGGGTCCTAAAATAGCGGATGTCCTACACAGGGTAGGTATTTTAGGGGTTTTTATTGTTTTTTTTTTGTCCTAAACAGGGTCAGGTTTTCAAACCCTTAGCGGCACCCCTATACCCAAACATGGGTCAAGTACTTCCCCTCCCCCCAGGCTTTACTATTACACCACAAACTAAACAGAACAAGAAATGGGTTATATATCACCGTCTTACAAATGCAGTGTCATTTATATCCTAACTCAATGATAGTTCTGGAATTAAGACCATGTTTCCATACAAAGTGACTGAAACAACAGAAAATATTTCTTTAAATACATTATTACATCAGTCTGATGAAAAGGGGGGGGGGGGGGGGCGCTTAATAGAGAGGTGGGGGCTAAATAGAGCTTTTACGGTATTTATTATATTTTATGCCCTGGGGTGTACTTTGAATTTTTGGAGGGATTGTGCCATCCAGTACTGAAACCAAAATGTATAACTTTCTGTACACTATTACAGACCTGGGCCAGGTTTTTCAAAAGGTGGATAATGCTATCCACCAGATAAATCACTATCCAGTGGATAAGTATTAACAAAACAAACTACACTATCTGTTGGATAGCGATTTATCCGGTGGATAGTGTTATCCATCTTTTGACCAACCGGGCCCTGGTCTTTAAAATCCATACCCTATTTTCTGACTACTTGTTTCTGTTCTAGTTGTACACTGGAGAACAATAACTCTATTGAGGGCGGGTACTTATTTATTGTCTATCTGCAGGGGTGGATCTAGAATTTTTGAAAGGGGGGGGGGGGGGGGGGGGGTGGTGTTTGTTAGCCAATATTTTGTCATTTTATTTTAGCTAAAAAACAGTAACAATTTTTACACCTGCCCAAAGTGCTTGATTTTTTGGCGGATTTTGGGGACCACCCAATCAAAGTGTTCACACTTTTCTGACTCACACAAGTAAGGTAGAGTAGCACCCAAAATATATGAAGAGGGCCCTGGCCCACGGTCAGCCCATATTTTGCCCAAATCCTAGTCTCCCTCCCAGCCTAATGCTTGCTCAAATTACCCCATTCCCAACAGCAAAATTGGTGCCCCAAATCCCATTTTTCCAGTGAAAAAAAGGCAAATCCCAGTTCCTATTTTACCTCTTCAGGACCCTATCCCCAGCACAAAAAAAATTACTACAGCTAAAAAAATACTCCATAACAAGGATAATAAGATAAAGGTAAAGCAACTTTATTTATACATGTCAATCTAAAAATGAAAATACCTCCTAGAACAAAAAAATAAATAAAATAACCCATATCACTCTGAATAAATTCATTCACACCTCCCCAACACAATATACATTTGAGGGGCATAAGGAACAATAAATGTCATACAAAAACATTGCAACACAGCAAAACAAAAAGGACAAAAACTGAAAGAAATGACCTACAAGAAAACAATACCCTGCAGTACACCAAAAGAAACTTAATCACACAAAACTTGCACCCAGTACAGTCTTTATTGACATACAGTGTACATACAACTGCCGAAATTCCTCAACCATGGAGGCCCACCTTAATGACCAAGAAACATAACTGTTGATCGATACCGCAGCAGACCACTGAGGGAACAACATCTAGTTGGAATAATCATGAGGATTGCCTGATGAAGACTAGCAGTATACACAAAGCAGTCTAAACGTTGTGATCATTGACAACACCTCAAAGTGACTCTATCATGAGACAAATGATTAAATATTCATCTATCTACCTAGCCTCCTACGCAGACGCTCTTTGGGATCGTCACGCAATCTTTCCTCGCCCACGAACGTTCGTGGGGGAGGAAAGATTGCGTGACGATCCCAAAGAGCGTCTGCGTAGGAGGCTACTATCTACCACGATGAACAATAATTTCCCAACATCAGACAAAAATATAAACTAATAGGTGTCCCTTTCATAGCAGTATCTGGATTACAAACATTATATATATGAGTGTGGTAAAGGAGGTGTTCCCTTAATAGAGGTGGCCCGAAGTAGAGGTTCCACTGTATGTTGTAAACTTGTATAGGTGATTTAATACCTATACCAGCTTAGAAAATTGAGAAAAACAGCTTATATAACCTATAATCTTCATTTTAAGTATAATCAAGTTTACAAAATATTTCAAGGAAGGGCTTTCCTTACTTTTAAGTGCAGTGCATCAAAATGGTCATAATATTGTATCTTGTCTGTTCAAATCATTTGATTGTAAGCTTAATCATTCTCTGAAAAGTACAGATCACGTAGTTTACGAGTGAAAAATTCGATTCGTCATTTGTGCGAGCAATACATAAATTCAGGATTCCGTCACATTTTCAATTCGCCGTTAAAAGCACTTTGAAGAAATTCCAGGCTTCGAATAATAACACATAAGCTTAAACATTCATAAACGTGTAATCATATCATCGATCTGATTTTCACCTTGCTTGATATTCCAGCTCTTGATCTGTGCGCCTTGAGGCATTTCAAATTAATTTACGGTCCAACGTCAACTCCACCTCTTCCTTAAATTGCCGTGCATAATTTAAACAAGACGGGAAATATTTAACAGGCAATAATTTACGTTTCAATTCGAGAAGAAATAACAAAATAAAACTCCGCAAGTCGGCCATTTTGCAAGGAAGACTATTTCCGCCAATCACGACTAATGTAAGAATCATAAATCTACAGACCAATCAGCGTGGGCGTTATATCAGCGTAGCCCAGGGTCTTCTCCGCGCCCAGCCGCCATCTTGAAAGCGGAGTAGACCCTGGGAACGAGGTTGGTTTCGGGTCGTTTAGAATTTTATTTATTTTTTAGTGAATTTTTTTGTGTTTTGCGCTTGGAGGCAGGCTAAATTCACGCTGAAATCGAGACTTTTGCGAAAGCTCCCGTTTAAATATTGAAAGCCTTTTCGAAAAAGATTAACCCATGGAGTCAAAATCTGTTATTTCCACAGGTTATTAGCGGTATAAAATTTAAATTAAACGTAAACCTGAATTTTTGACGAAATTTTTAAATTTACACCCTTCAACCTTCGTTACAACAACCGAATTTGGCTAAATTCAAGGCTCAAAACAGCAATCTGGTACATGGATTTACCCAACGAGACTATACTCCGAGGAACAACAATCATTTCAACTAAACATCAGGCGAAAAAAAAATTGGGGTAAATAAAACGGAAAATTCTGAGAGCGTTTTCAAAACAGGTCACTTGAGCAATATGAGCGACCCGTTGACCTTGCGTGACAAAGGGAAATCAACAAACGGTAGCTCTCAAAATGGATTCCTTCGTTGAAATACGCATCAGTTTGCTTTTCTGTTATGTTTTTAAGTAGAGGAAACTAGATTCTTGAATTTGGAGTTATGTACTCGCAGTACTAAGCTATGAAGGGAGATTTAGACAAGTATATTTTGAAATTTCACCCACTGTACTTAGACGGTTCCGATATGTTGATCACGGAATTATACATTGAAAGTCTGTTTACAATGCAAATGTGGCATCACCTACGAAGTAAAAGTCAATTGACCGAATATTCCTTACCTTAGTAAGCTTTTCCTGCCCGGAAACCACAGCATTTTTAGCAAAACACAGAGCAAGATCGCCGAGTCATATCGCACGTGGAGCCAAGTTGTCAAATGTTTTTATATGTTAACGATTAACCAAGGCAAAACCACAGGACACCCAGCAGTACGGCTAGTCACCTGCGCAGCCATTATTTGTGTCGTCACGCGTTGCGTGTCGACACAAATAGGTGACTACAGTACGGTGATATTCCGTCTGGTAGTTGATAATCCGCTTGTGTATAAATACGGGCAAACAGACGGATTATACGTCCAGACGAACTATCTATGTAGTTCCTCTGCCAAGACGAACTAAGCAGATAGTTCGTCTCGACGAAGTTGGGCAAACATTTGTTTTAGTTTAGTTTAGTTTAATGTGTTCGCCATGATAATTTACAAATAATTTAGTTCGTCTGCTTATATGTCTCCAGTATAAAGACGGGCACAAGACGCATTGGGCTCTTAAAGCATGTCTCCAAATGGGGTATGTCTCTATATCTCTCTAGACTCAAATAACCCCTTCAAGAGAGGGGTGGGAGATCCCTCCAACCCCTTCTTCCAATCCCTTCAAGGCGCCTTTCCGAGTACAGATAGAACTAAGTCCCTGTATACGTACGTATCAATCGACTCCATTAAAAATATAAATAGTTAAAAAGACATGCATAGCGCCTTTTTGTAATATTCGATTTGCTTTTTATTTATTCCATGACACATAACCCAGTTTTAACAAACACAATACCATGCACTGTGCATACTCCAATTTACAGTAAAACATTTTTATCTGCTAATAAATACCAATTGGCAACAAATAATACAAGGAATTTTCAAGTGAAACAAAGATGGGAATACGACGGCTGTCATTTTCACTAGTACCGTATTTTCTTGATTAAACGCCGGGTCCTAAATAAACACTGAGTTCAAATAAACACCGGCGGCGCTTAATCGAGGTCCCGGCGTTTATTTGAGTTATTTGATTTAAGTTCACGAGCCACCAGGGCATAACAGCTCGATGTATCAGTTTTGCTCACTATTCAACCAACCAACCAACCAACCACTCATTCACAATGACTTTTTGTATCAAAGTTTGTCACTAGTCTGAATAGAGACAAAGTTGTTGAAATTTTTGTTTAGTGGATGATTTTGTTAATGCTTTATTAAAAGTCCTTTATTTCAGCAAACGTTATGGTAAAATCAACAAAAAACGTGGCTATAAACGCCGGGTCTGTAAGGCCGAATTTTAAATAAACATCCGCTAATCCTCTTAGACGGCAAATCAGCCACACCCAGTTGACAAGCTCCCCTAAGGAAGAAAGTTACTCCGCCTTGCGCCTTGCATGGAATCCGTCTGTGCACACGCCAAAATATTCACAAACAGTGAATGGCGATGCTATGTGTTCTCATGCTGCCTTTCTTTGCATGTCGCACAGCTGGTTCTAAAAAACCAAGGGATGCTGTGGTGTACTTCACCCAGGCGGGTATCCCGGGGGTGGGGGGGGGGTACTCCCTTAAATATAAGTGACCTATACGGGGACGTGCCGCTGGACGGGGTATGGTTTTTGGCCTCTCTGCCCTGAACAGGGTATATAATTTTATGCGAGTCTGTCCTAAACAGGGTCTGAACCTGTCCTAAATAGGGTATGGTTGTACGATTGTCGTCGTAAAAATATGGTTTATACAGTATTTAGAGATCGGAGACGTTTGCCGCGTATCAGTCAAACGTGATAAGCTACATTGAAACCTAAACAGGGTCCTAAAATAGAGGATGTTGTCCTACAGGGTAGGTATTTTAGGGTTTTTTATTTTTTTTGTCCTAAACAGGGTCAGGTTTTCAAACCCTCAGCGGCACCCCTATACCCAAACATGGGTCAATACCTCGCTTCTCAGCCGTGCCACGTCAGGGGTGTGGTGCTCTTTACGTGTGTGATTGACCAATGCAGGATAATCGAATACATATATATTTATAGCGTTCGACATACAGCTGTGAAGGTGTCAAATTTATAGCGTAAAAATGCACTGTTGTGCTATAAAGAACTGAGCGCCACGATGGAATGTGACTACAACTGCTGGGTGTCCTGTGGTTTGCCTGGTTAATCGTTAACATATAGAAACATTTGACAACTTGGCTCCACGTGCGATACGACTCGGCGATCTTGCTCTGTGTTTTGCTAAAAATGCTGTGGTTTCCAGGCAGGAAAAGCTTACTAAGGTAAGGAATATTCGGTCAATTGACTTTTACTTCTTAGATGATGCCACATTTGCGTTGTAAACAGACTTCCAATGTATAATTCCGTGATCAACATATCGGAACCGTCTAAGCAGAGTGGGTCAAATTTCAAAATATACTTGTCTAAATCTCCCTTCATAGCTTAGCACTGCGAGTACACAACTCCAAATTCAAGAATCTAGTTTCCTCTACTTAAAAACATAACAGAAAAGCAAATTGATGCGTATTTCGACGAAGGAATCCATTTTGAGAGCTACCGTTTGTTGATTTCCCTTTGTCACGCAAGGTCAACGGGTCGCTCATATTGCTCAAGTGACCTGTTTTGAAAAACGCTCTCAGAATTTTCCGTTTTATTTACCCCAATTTTTTTTCGCCTGATGTTTAGTTGAAATGATTGTTGTTCCTCGGAGTATAGTCTCGTTGGGTAAATCCATGTACCAGATTGCTGTTTTGAGCCTTGAATTTAGCCAAAATTCGGTTGTTGTAACGAAGGTTGAAGGGTGTAAATTTAAAAATTTCGTCAAAATTCAGGTTTACGTTTAATTTAAATTTTATACCGCTAATAACCTGTGGAAATAACAGATTTTGACTCCATGGGTTAATCTTTTCGAAAAGGCTTTCAATATTTAAACGGGAGCTTTCGCAAAAGACTCGATTTCAGCGTGAATTTAGCCTGCCTCCAAGCGCAAAACACAAAAAAAATCACTAAAAAATAAAATAAAATTCTAAACGACCCGAAACTTATATTTTTAGAACTAGTTCACCGAGGACTTTATTCTGGCAAAGTTTGGGGAAAACGCTTTTTTCTATCTTGCATCCCTTAGTCGGTCCTTACAGCAAACCGCTCTTAAGTGTTCTACGTAGTATCAGCCTTGCTCACTTCATTTGAAATAGAAAGGCCGCAGCAAAATCCTGTCAATCGATAGATACCTTTGTCCGTAAATTGTAAATTACATGTCACATAAAGTTTCTTGTTTGTCAAAAATCCATTGTGAATTTAAAAAGTGCAAGAAATGTTTATGTTTATACCACAGGCAGACCATCCTATGTTTGAGTGGTCAGTGTTTACATTATTCAGGTCACGAACTACAGACTTACTGTGACGGTTGAGATTTGGTTCACAAGTTTAGATTTAAGAGTCAACTTGATCTGTATTATTCAATAGAGTTTAAAATATATGTCAATTAAGTTATGTGTGCTGTTATTTTGTCATTCCGGGCTGTTTAAGACTTTTTTTGGCGAGATTAAAAATTCGGCCTCCTTCCGGCGGGACCCCCCCTACAAACTCGGGAGGCACTCGAAAGTTATACGGACAACGGACACTTTTCCGCTCTCAGTGATACAAAGTTGACCTCGCTTATCTGTGCACTGTATATTTTCATTTGTCATGACATGTTTGACAACTGTCTTCCGGTGTTTGACGCTTGTAGACCTAAACGTTTCTCTGCTCACTGTGCTCACACAAAAGTAGCCTGCGCGGCCTTTTATTGCAGTCATTAGACGTTGCTTAATACGGAGGCGTTTCAATCACAGTCAAAACAAAGGGATTTGACTTCACGAAAGTAAGAAACCTGAGAAACCGAAAAAAAAACCCTGCCAAACTGTCAAAGTTATTTGCCTTTATCTCTGTAATTGTGTAATAACCCGACCAATTACACGCCGCAAAATTATTGAGATATTATAAATAGACGACGAATATATTATTACACAAGAATCCATCAAAGAACAGTTCTCATCTTGCTTCCTGCTATAATGTCACGCAAAAAGATGCATTGTGGTAAAAGAAAATCTCGATTTTCCCCCACTATACACTTACAGATTAGAACTTGCTCGGCAGTTTCAGACTCCCTCACATGGCAGCAAATAAGTCACAGAAGCTCACAGAACAGCTATTTGGACTGGTACAACTTATCAATAAAGACGCAACTTAATGACTTACATCCTTTACAAAGAAACCGCAATTCTGTTATCTTATGTCAACACTAACTAAAACTACTACGTAGATCGAACTTTATGTGTAGACTTGGTACACCACTACAACAGGGTGTCTGAGGATATTTTTCTTGACGAAGATAAAGGACAGCAAAAAAAAGCGATTTTGTTTTACTCCGGTTTTTCCGTCGTGACTCACCGCTCAGTTTGAGCAGAGGAAAAAAACCTTTTCAGCTAGGGTACTATAACAACTGTAAATGCTTCAAGTCTATCGTCTCCAAGTCCTCCAAACAGACATTTCAGCCTGCATAGCTGGCAGTTTCGGCGGCCACGCGCGTAGTTTGCCCTCGTTTATGTTCATGGCTTCGGCATGCGCGTATTTTGCCATCGCGCGCCAACAAAATCGCCAGCTACGCAGCCATGCTGGTCGCTTCTTCTCGCGGCTTCGCTCCGGAGGCGGGGGGGGGGGGGGGGGGGGGGGAGCACTCCCTTATATACGCTATATAGGAACGTGCCGCTGGACGCTGGACAGGGTATGGTTTTTAAGCAGTTTGGTCTGGAACAGGGTATAACAAACAACAATTTTTGGTCTGGAACAGGGTATCAGTTTCCTAGAAGTTGGCACAAGTATCGTTAATTATTACTCTCGATTATGTTAGGCAGACGAATCGAAACGCGTAGGAAAGAAGCTTTACAACTGCTGCTTACTAGTTTAGCCTTTTGGGTTAGAAAAAATCGTCTGGAACTGGGTATCTTTTTTAACATTTAGTGTGGAACAGGGTCGCAAAATTAGCGTTTTATAGTCTGGTGCAGGGTTAGCGGTTTTATAGCCCAGCGGCACACCCCTACCCAAATGTTTTGGGAGTACGCCCCCCCACACACACACACACACCGGGCTTCGCTTCTCGCGCGTGACTTGACTCTGCTCATATCATAGCTAACTGGAGAGGGTAATTACAGTACACTACACGATTCACATTTAACGTAACAAATTTCTCAGGTCACTTTTAGCAACACTCTGCTCTCGTAAACTAGCTCGCCGACTTCTCAGTTGCGGACAACAAACTCTGTCGAGTATATCTACCTTCATGTCATTTTGATCAGTACATCTAACAAGACTTGAAACACAAGCTAATTTGAATACAATCACCCACTGTTTTCTTAAAACAACGGAAACTGTGCTCAAATGAGATGATCTTATCTTTCGTCTACATACCAAGATTTAATTGGTCTCGATATTTCTCACAAACCAAGCAGATAAGTTCGTCTATAATTTTAGAAGATATTTTCATATTAAAATCATTCCTCGTTTGAAAATATCATTTTGTCACGATGTCCAACGCCAGACTCCCGAAAGCGCGGTGAATTAATTTTTTTCTGCAATCCAGTACGCGGCTTTGATCTTTGTCACAACAGCATTCGCAGCATTCATGCTGACATAACAAAATTCTCAAATCACTCATCACTCATACTCTTCTGATTGTCGTCATACAGTTTAACGATATTAATTAAACATGTAATATCTTTGTTTACACAGCAGCATTCGCGCTGACATAACAGAATCTAAAAATAAATTGCACATCAGCCTTTCAACAACTGAAGCTCTGAAAGATTTTCAAAGAGTTGTAAATTCACGCTAGCATAACAAAATTATTTGGTCCCTCAGCAATACTTTCTTCTCTGACTTCAATCGCAACCCAAGGCTTAACGAATATCACGTTTTACCTGTATAAATTTCATTTATCTCTTGAGTTATCAATTGATCGTTTTATACTGTTTTATCACCCTTTAAACAACTGAAGCTGTGCCGAAATGATTTTCAAAAAACTCTGCTCCAGTAAACTATCTCGCCGTCTTCTTTTCGCGGCTTCGCCCTTCGCGCGTGAATGACTCCTTGAAGCCTAGCCAAACAAATACAGCTCCCACATAAACATTACTAACTAGAAAAAAAAAAATGATCCGTCCTTCTTAGTAAATATCTTAATTTTACCTATTCCCTTTTTAGCAACTTTTATCTTTATTTCAGGAAAGTACAACTCAAACAAATGAATTGTACGAAGGACTCTAAAAGACCGGCGGTTACTCAACAAAAGCTTCAACAATGTGACTCAATCAAACGCGACCCTGTTCGTGCAGTTGTCAAAGAAATACACCTACGTAAATAAAAACATTTAAAAACAAACGTGTCTTTCATATTTATTTTGCAACGCAATTTCTCTCCTATAGCTCACTAAATATGCCAATCTTCTTTTTAAGCATTGCACTTGACACCACTGTCAATGAAGCGAAACAATCGAACAATGCCATATCATGTTCAGTTATTCAAAGAATTGTTACAAAAAAGTCTTACGAAGGAATGTTACAAAGAATGCTGCGACGACGACAATAATGGCCACTTGCGCAAGCGCAGTAGCCATAAAAACCGAGGAAAATTGCCTCAGTAAATATGAGCAACATGCTCAATAACTATGAGCAACAAGGGCTCGATAAAAATATGAGCAAAATGGGCTCAATAAAAATTAGAGCAACATGGGCTCCATAAAATACAAACATGAGCAACATGGGCTCATATCCTAGAAAATGGATCCAAGATGGCGCTGGCGTCATTTTGGCATGATATGACGTCACAATCCACACGCGACTGTCACTAAATTAGGGGAAGGAGGCACTTTCTGCCCCCTCCGATCGCCGCCGGGACGCGGGATCGGGGACGTCAAAAAATATATAAAATATATAAAAAAAATATGATGATATTTTATCCTAGAACTGTTAGTCAAGTGCAGCGAAGACGATCGATCGTGTGTCTCGTGACAAAATATTTCACGATTCGTGGAGAATTTCACCAGTGTGTCCCAGGGTCTTTTCCGCTCCCAGCTGCCATCTTGAAAGCGGAGTAGACCCTGGGAACGAGGTTGCTTCATACCCCAAATGTCGTCCATTTCCACGAAACACCACGAGACCCCCCGCGTCGGGAAGATACCGCTGCCCTGAAGTGGAGCGCCGCGTACTAACATGAGTATCAGGCCTTCCTTCCGCTCGCCACCCCCTCCCCCTCGAAAAGCCTGATGCTCAGGCTAGCCGCGCAGTGGAGTATCGACCTGAGTACAATTTAATTGATCGCTTTTTTCTTCTTGAAAAGTCATCGCTAAAAATTGCAATTGGCTATGTATACTGGAAAGTAGTAAATTGCGGGAAGGTTATCGCCAAAGTACCCGCTAGAGTACGAAAGTTTATAGCAACTGAAACGATACTAAACTCCAGCTAAAAACGTTTCAGCACCAGGTTCATTAGTTCATAATTTTTTTTATTTCATTATTTTTTTTGACGTCCCCGATCCCGCGTCCCGCGTCCCCGCGCCCGAGTCCCCGAGTCCCCGCGTCCTCATTTTCGCGTCCCCACGCGTCCCCGCATCCCCAACAAACACGCATCCCCGCGTCCCCGTCCCCAAGTCTCCGTCCCCATTTTGGTGACAGCCGTAAAAGGTAGAATAAAACAATCAATAATGCATTTTGCTTCCACAAATTAAATATGAGGACCGCTGGCTAAAACAATTAACGACACATTAATAAAGTTTTTGATTGATTCAGTCGTTTAATTTGCCGAAAGCACGTATACCAAATCTTTCTAAGAGTCATTTTCATTCCTTGAAAGCGGGCGCGAAAAATATTAAACCTAGCCCCGGTTTTCGAGAGAAACGAGTAGAGTGATCGTCGAAGATTATAAATATAAATGTTTTCCGTAAATTTGGGAGAATTTTGTTTATGCCTCTAAAAATACCATTTATGGCTATCTTTTAAACACGAGCAGAGTCGGATTGATGAACGTTTCACTGTTGGAAATACTTGGGATGGAAAATATTTAATATAATCACTAAACAGAGGTATAGAAAATGCTGTCATGAAGAAAGCGAAACATTTACTCAACCAGACTCTGTTCGTACTTGAATCTCCACTGAAGGCAATTAAAGGCGAAACTATGGCGCCAATAGTATTGCTCATTAGAATGCAAGCAAGAAAGTTCTAAAAGACAAAAGTGGAATGATTATTTTGCACTGAATTGAAACTCCACTGGGCTGCTGCCACTCCTGTTATTTTAAGCTGATGATAATTTCCTAAAACAGCTGTTCTAGCGAGTAAAGCGCAATGCCAGTGCCTTGCCGCTAAAAAGCAGCATGTCATTCGTTGATAAAAATTTTGTCAGCAGCTAAAAACATAATCGTACGTTTTTGTTCACTGTGTAACATTAAACTTCACTCAGACTCCTTTGGCCGTGAATGGCTGCATAGTTCATCTTGTGAGCGCGTCTAGAGAAGGAAAAAGACAAGATGTTCCCTTAACTAAGGTAACAAACTTCACTGATTATTTAAAAATTGCGTTTTAAAGAAAATGTGTCTATTTTATGTCCAGTGATCCCGATTTAAATCCAACATTGGTAATCGAGAACTCCCCAAGCCCAGCAAATCTATTTCGCCGCAGAAATTATTTTTGATGCAGTTTTTTATGAAAGAATATATATGTATAATTTGGCTAAAAAGGAAATGATTGTCAAGCCCTTTTTCAGAAAAAAGTACGGCAAAACATGTTTTTCAGATGTGTGCGGACTGAGATTTATTTCGCTAAAAATAATTCATTTTTCAAATTGTTGATCCCTAAATGATAACTGCTTCCCTAAAAGGTAAAAACAATGGTAAAAGGTAGAAAAAAAACCCCCAGCAATGATGCCTTTTTGCCTCAACAAATTAAATCTGCCACCACTGCCGTTAGATGTTCAGTCTTTTAATTTGCCGAAAGCACTTATACCAAATCTTTCTAAGAGTCCGATTTTTCATTCCTTGGTATAGAAAATTAAGGAAGTATTGTCCTAAGTGAAAAGGTTCGCACGAACAGAGTCTGATTGAGTGAATGTTTCTCTGTCTTCACGTCAGCATTGTCAAGTTCGAATGCAAATGCTGCGATGAAATTGAAAATACTTATTGAAATGGAAATATTAATATTACTAATTATATAATTTGCTGTGTAAGACTCTGTGATTGGTTTAGAACCGTCCTCTATTAGAGTACAGACGGACAAATGACATTCACGAATGGCGGGAAAACACTCGCGGGCGCCCTGCTCCAACACAAATCCTTCGCATCGCCGTCTCAAAACAGAGAAAACTTTTCATCAAACTGGAAATATCCTGTAGGAAATTCAAGGTAGATTAATTAATACGAATTTTAAATCGGCTGTCCAAGCTTGGCTAGAACTTGGAGGCAAATATTATGGACTTTTAGCTCATTGTCATGAACAGAATCCGAGAAAATTAGAGCGGGATTATCGTTCGCCGTAAAGCGACTTGCAGTAAAAATGATTGAGATTGATCACGAGCTCATAATCTAATTGCTAAATAGACGCACGGCCAAATTTATTAAATAGAGGTATAGAAAAATGACAGCGAAACGTTCACTCAATCAGACTCTGTCAATGCGAAACTTTTCACCTAGGCAAATACTCCCTTAATTTTACTATATCTCTATTTAGTAATATTAATATTTCTTTTAAACAGCAAAAGATTAATAGATATTGACATATTTTGGCTTAACGAAAAAAAAGAGAAATGGTTATTTTCCACTTAAATCTCCACTGAAGGCAATTAAAGGCGAAATTATGGCGCTAATAGTATTGCTTATTAGAATGCAAGCAAGAAAGTTCTAAAAGACAAAAGTGGAATGATTATTTTGCACTGAATTGAAACTCCACTGGGCTGCTGCCACTCCTGTTATTTTAAGCTGATGATAATTTCCTAAAACAGCTGTTCTAGCGAGTAAAGCGCAATGCCAGTGCCTTGCCGCTAAAAAGCAGCATGTCATTCGTTGATAAAAATTTTGTCAGCAGCTAAAAACATAATCGTACGTTTTTGTTCACTGTGTAACATTAAACTTCACTCAGACTCCTTTGGCCGTGAATGGCTGCATAGTTCATCTTGTGAGCGCGTCTAGAGAAGGAAAAAGACAAGATGTTCCCTTAACTAAGGTAACAAACTTCACTGATTATTTAAAAATTGCGTTTTAAAGAAAATGTGTCTATTTTATGTCCAGTGATCCCGATTTAAATCCAACATTGGTAATCGAGAACTCCCCAAGCCCAGCAAATCTATTTCGCCGCAGAAATTATTTTGATGCAGTTTTTTATGAAAGAATATATATGTATAATTTGGCTAAAAAGGAAATGATTGTCAAGCCCTTTTTCAGAAAAAAGTACGGCAAACATGTTTTTCAGATGTGTGCGGACTGAGATTTATTTCGCTAAAAATAATTCATTTTTCAAATTGTTGATCCCTAAATGATAACTGCTTCCCTAAAAGGTAAAACAATGGTAAAAGGTAGAAAAAAAACCCCAGCAATGATGCCTTTTTGCCTCAACAAATTAAATCTGCCACCACTGCCGTTAGATGTTCAGTCTTTTAATTTGCCGAAAGCACTTATACCAAATCTTTCTAAGAGTCCGATTTTTCATTCCTTGGTATAGAAAATTAAGGAAGTATTGTCCTAAGTGAAAAGGTTCGCACGAACAGAGTCTGATTGAGTGAATGTTTCTCTGTCTTCACGTCAGCATTGTCAAGTTCGAATGCAAATGCTGCGATGAAATTGAAAATACTTATTGAAATGGAAATATTAATATTACTAATTATATAATTTGCTGTGTAAGACTCTGTGATTGGTTTAGAACCGTCCTCTATTAGAGTACAGACGGACAAATGACATTCACGAATGGCGGGAAAACACTCGCGGGCGCCCTGCTCCAACACAAATCCTTCGCATCGCCGTCTCAAAACAGAGAAAACTTTTCATCAAACTGGAAATATCCTGTAGGAAATTCAAGGTAGATTAATTAATACGAATTTTAAATCGGCTGTCCAAGCTTGGCTAGAACTTGGAGGCAAATATTATGGACTTTTAGCTCATTGTCATGAACAGAATCCGAGAAATTAGAGCGGGATTATCGTTCGCCGTAAAGCGACTTGCAGTAAAAATGATTGAGATTGATCACGAGCTCATAATCTAATTGCTAAATAGACGCACGGCCAAATTTATTAAATAGAGGTATAGAAAATGACAGCGAAACGTTCACTCAATCAGACTCTGTCAATGCGAAAACTTTTCACCTAGGCAAATACTCCCTTAATTTACTATATCTCTATTTAGTAATATTAATATTTCTTTTAAACAGCAAAAGATTAATAGATATTGACATATTTTGGCTTAACGAAAAAAAAGAGAAATGGTTATTTTCCACTTAAATCTCCACTGAAGGCAATTAAAGGCGAAATTATGGCGCTAATAGTATTGCTTATTAGAATGCAAGCAAGAAAGTTCTAAAAGACAAAAGTGGAATGATTATTTTGCACTGAATTGAAACTCCACTGGGCTGCTGCCACTCCTGTTATTTTAAGCTGATGATAATTTCCTAAAACAGCTGTTCTAGCGAGTAAAGCGCAATGCCAGTGCCTTGCCGCTAAAAAGCAGCATGTCATTCGTTGATAAAAATTTTGTCAGCAGCTAAAAACATAATCGTACGTTTTTGTTCACTGTGTAACATTAAACTTCACTCAGACTCCTTTGGCCGTGAATGGCTGCATAGTTCATCTTGTGAGCGCGTCTAGAGAAGGAAAAAGACAAGATGTTCCCTTAACTAAGGTAACAAACTTCACTGATTATTTAAAAATTGCGTTTTAAAGAAAATGTGTCTATTTTATGTCCAGTGATCCCGATTTAAATCCAACATTGGTAATCGAGAACTCCCCAAGCCCAGCAAATCTATTTCGCCGCAGAAATTATTTTTGATGCAGTTTTTTATGAAAGAATATATATGTATAATTTGACTAAAAAGGAAATGATTGTCAAGCCCTTTTTCAGAAAAAAGTACGGCAAACATGTTTTTCAGATGTGTGCGGACTGAGATTTATTTCGCTAAAAATAATTCATTTTTCAAATTGTTGATCCCTAAATGATAACTGCTTCCCTAAAAGGTAAAACAATGGTAAAAGGTAGAAAAAAAAAACCCAGCAATGATGGCTTTTTGCCTCAACAAATTAAATCTGCCACCACTGCCGTTAGATGTTCAGTCTTTTAATTTGCCGAATGCACTTATACCAAATCTTTCTAAGAGTCCGATTTTTCATTCCTTGGTATAGAAAATTAAGGAAGTATTGTCCTAAGTGAAAAGGTTCGCACGAACAGAGTCTGATTGAGTGAATGTTTCTCTGTCTTCACGTCAGCATTGTCAAGTTCGAATGCAAATGCTGCGATGAAATTGAAAATACTTATTGAAATGGAAATATTAATATTACTAATTATATAATTTGCTGTGTAAGACTCTGTGATTGGTTTAGAACCGTCCTCTATTAGAGTACAGACGGACAAATGACATTCACGAATGGCGGGAAAACACTCGCGGGCGCCCTGCTCCAACACAAATCCTTCGCATCGCCGTCTCAAAACAGAGAAAACTTTTCATCAAACTGGAAATATCCTGTAGGAAATTCAAGGTAGATTAATTAATACGAATTTTAAATCGGCTGTCCAAGCTTGGCTAGAACTTGGAGGCAAATATTATGGACTTTTAGCTCATTGTCATGAACAGAATCCGAGAAATTAGAGCGGGATTATCGTTCGCCGTTAAAGCGACTTGCAGTAAAAATGATTGAGATTGATCACGAGCTCATAATCTAATTGCTAAATAGACGCACGGCCAAATTTATTAAATAGAGGTATAGAAAATGACAGCGAAACGTTCACTCAATCAGACTCTGTCAGTGCGAAACTTTTCACCTAGGCAAATACTCCCTTAATTTACTATATCTCTATTTAGTAATATTAATATTTCTTTTAAACAGCAAAAGATTAATAGATATTGACATATTTTGGCTTAACGAAAAAAAAGAGAAATGGTTATTTTCCACTTAAATCTCCACTGAAGGCCGAATTAAAGGCGAAATTATGGCGCTAATAGTATTGCTTATTAGAATGCAAGCAAGAAAGTTCTAAAAGACAAAAGTGGAATGATTATTTTGCACTGAATTGAAACTCCACTGGGCTGCTGCCACTCCTGTTATTTTAAGCTGATGATAATTTCCTAAAACAGCTGTTCTAGCGAGTAAAAGCGCAATGCCAGTGCCTTGCCGCTAAAAAGCAGCATGTCATTCGTTGATAAAAATTTTGTCAGCAGCTAAAAACATAATCGTACGTTTTTGTTCACTGTGTAACATTAAACTTCACTCAGACTCCTTTGGCCGTGAATGGCTGCATAGTTCATCTTGTGAGCGCGTCTAGAGAAGGAAAAAGACAAGATGTTCCCTTAACTAAGGTAACAAACTTCACTGATTATTTAAAAATTGCGTTTTAAAGAAAATGTGTCTATTTTATGTCCAGTGATCCCGATTTAAATCCAACATTGGTAATCGAGAACTCCCCAAGCCCAGCAAATCTATTTCGCCGCAGAAATTATTTTTGATGCAGTTTTTTATGAAAGAATATATATGTATAATTTGACTAAAAAGGAAATGATTGTCAAGCCCTTTTTCAGAAAAAAGTACGGCAAACATGTTTTTCAGATGTGTGCGGACTGAGATTTATTTCGCTAAAAATAATTCATTTTTCAAATTGTTGATCCCTAAATGATAACTGCTTCCCTAAAAGGTAAAACAATGGTAAAAGGTAGAAAAAAAAAAAACCCCAGCAATGATGGCTTTTTGCCTCAACAAATTAAATCTGCCACCACTGCCGTTAGATGTTCAGTCTTTTAATTTGCCGAATGCACTTATACCAAATCTTTCTAAGAGTCCGATTTTTCATTCCTTGGTATAGAAAATTAAGGAAGTATTGTCCTAAGTGAAAAGGTTCGCACGAACAGAGTCTGATTGAGTGAATGTTTCTCTGTCTTCACGTCAGCATTGTCAAGTTCGAATGCAAATGCTGCGATGAAATTGAAAATACTTATTGAAATGGAAATATTAATATTACTAATTATATAATTTGCTGTGTAAGACTCTGTGATTGGTTTAGAACCGTCCTCTATTAGAGTACAGACGGACAAATGACATTCACGAATGGCGGGAAAACACTCGCGGGTGCCCTGCTCCAACACAAATCCTTCGCATCGCCGTCTCAAAACAGAGAAAACTTTTCATCAAACTGGAAATATCCTGTAGGAAATTCAAGGTAGATTAATTAATACGAATTTTAAATCGGCTGTCCAAGCTTGGCTAGAACTTGGAGGCAAATATTATGGACTTTTAGCTCATTGTCATGAACAGAATCCGAGAAATTAGAGCGGGATTATCGTTCGCCGTAAAGCGACTTGCAGTAAAAATGATTGAGATTGATCACGAGCTCATAATCTAATTGCTAAATAGACGCACGGCCAAATTTATTAAATAGAGGTATAGAAAATGACAGCGAAACGTTCACTCAATCAGACTCTGTCAGTGCGAAACTTTTCACCTAGGCAAATACTCCCTTAATTTACTATATCTCTATTTAGTAATATTAATATTTCTTTTAAACAGCAAAAGATTAATAGATATTGACATATTTTGGCTTAACGAAAAAAAAGAGAAATGGTTATTTTCCACTTAAATCTCCACTGAAGGCCGAATTAAAGGCGAAATTATGGCGCTAATAGTATTGCTTATTAGAATGCAAGCAAGAAAGTTCTAAAAGACAAAAGTGGAATGATTATTTTGCACTGAATTGAAAACTCCACTGGGCTGCTGCCACTCCTGTTATTTTAAGCTGATGATAATTTCCTAAAACAGCTGTTCTAGCGAGTAAAGCGCAATGCCAGTGCCTTGCCGCTAAAAAGCAGCATGTCATTCGTTGATAAAAATTTTGTCAGCAGCTAAAAACATAATCGTACGTTTTTGTTCACTGTGTAACATTAAACTTCACTCAGACTCCTTTGGCCGTGAATGGCTGCATAGTTCATCTTGTGAGCGCGTCTAGAGAAGGAAAAAGACAAGATGTTCCCTTAAACTAAGGTAACAAACTTCACTGATTATTTAAAAATTGCGTTTTAAAGAAAAATGTGTCTATTTTATGTCCAGTGATCCCGATTTAAATCCAACATTGGTAATCGAGAACTCCCCAAGCCCAGCGAATCTATTTCGCCGCAGAAATTATTTTTGATGCAGTTTTTTATGAAAGAATATATATGTATAATTTGACTAAAAAGGAAATGATTGTCAAGCCCTTTTTCAGAAAAAAGTACGGCAAACATGTTTTTCAGATGTGTGCGGACTGAGATTTATTTCGCTAAAAATAATTCATTTTTCAAATTGTTGATCCCTAAATGATAACTGCTTCCCTAAAAGGTAAAACAATGGTAAAAGGTAGAAAAAAAAAAACCCCAGCAATGATGGCTTTTTGCCTCAACAAATTAAATCTGCCACCACTGCCGTTAGATGTTCAGTCTTTTAATTTGCCGAATGCACTTATACCAAATCTTTCTAAGAGTCCGATTTTTCATTCCTTGGTATAGAAAATTAAGGAAGTATTGTCCTAAGTGAAAAGGTTCGCACGAACAGAGTCTGATTGAGTGAATGTTTCTCTGTCTTCACGTCAGCATTGTCAAGTTCGAATGCAAATGCTGCGATGAAATTGAAAATACTTATTGAAATGGAAATATTAATATTACTAATTATATAATTTGCTGTGTAAGACTCTGTGATTGGTTTAGAACCGTCCTCTATTAGAGTACAGACGGACGAACGACATTCACGAATGGCGGGAAAACACTCGCGGGCGCCCTGCTCCAACACAAATCCTTCGCATCGCCGTCTAGTCTCAAAACAGAGAAAACTTTAAATGGAAATATTCCGTAGGAAATTCAAGGTAGATTAATTAATACGAATTTTAAATCGGCTGTCCAAGCTTGGCTAGAACTTGGAGGCAAATATTATGGACTTTTAGCTCATTGTGAACAGAATCCGAGAAATTAGAGCGGGATTATCGTTCGCCGTGAAGCGACTTACAGTAAGAATAATTCAGATTGTGGAGGAATAAAGGTTAGTTTTTAAATATCTGTTTTTCGAAACATTCGCTGAGTTGAGCTGTAGTTTATTTTTAGCTGGCTGTTCAGTTGTCACAAAGTTTTGTTTGGGTGCATGAAAACACTGTGGCCTAAACTGTAACCATAATTTTTATCGGCTTATTTAGCAGTTTAGCTAGCGTACATTCAAGTGAAAATCTGAAGCGAATCGTCTCCGCAATTATATAAAACGAATATAATTTATTTGGCCGTGGGTCTGTACCCTAATAGAGTACAGAAGACGTCAAAACGTGACAAGAACAACAGTGACACACTCGACTGCGTCTCGTGGGCCACTTTAGTTGTTCTTGACACGTTCTTGACACAGATTTCTATGATGTGATAGTTGATTCGGCCTACGGCCTCATCAACTATCACATCATAGAAATCTCGAGCTCATAATCTAATTGTTTTAGTTAAAATCATAACAATTGTCTAGACCTGTATTAACTCTAAATCATCCACCGAAACTTCGTAGAAACGAAAAGAAACCGCAATTTTGTGACGACCTCCAGCCACTGCACACTAATATATCATATATTTCTAACAAATATTAGCCCGAGAACGAAGTTCGAGGGCTTATATGCTAGTTTTTTAGAACATAAAATTTCCAAGGGCAACTATCAGACCGATAGTTCCGAGACAAAAACACTCTATTGTCGTTATTGTTGACCACTAAATTTTCCGCGCGGCGGCCTAAAACTGAAAACGACATCAATTTATTTATTTCGATTTCTAACACACTGCGACACTTGGAGCTTAAAAATAGTTTTGCATTTCAACTGTTGTCTCGTAAATACGTACAAAACTTTAGGTTAAACTTCGGATTACTTTTTCAAAAGTTATAAATCGACTGAGTGATTTTTCAGTTCCATTCAGAAATGAAGTACGATTTGTATGAAAAACGGCGCCAAAACATCTGGCGCGGGGCGCCACGAAGTTAAATGAAAAAAAGCAGGACAAAGTTTTCTTCGGATTATTTCTTCGCTCAATCTCTTCTAAAGTTTCTTATATTCTAGAAAATTGTGCAAATGATTTAGCTCAAAATGGGAAGATCGGAAATAATTGTGGAGCTGAACGTTATATTCATTTTACAAGTCGAACGGACAACTGAACGGAGTCGAAGGTTTCACTTGTTTACGGCAGGCAAACGCTTGACGAACTGCCGTATTTAAGCTTCGTAACCGATATTTATTGTGCTGATTCAAGCTGGAATTGACAAGCCTCTTGGAAATACAAGGTAACAATATACTGAATAGGCTAAGCTTAAACTTGTGGTGTAAACAGGTTGTCATTTTTTGGACGAATTTTTGTCGGTTTTATACCGATCTTTCCGTAAATTGTTTAGTGCTCTTTCATTCGCATTTGTTGTACATTTACAGGAATTTGCCATTAGATATTTCGTTTCAAACTTCGTGCATGTCCATATGTTATGAAAGAATTGATAGAGAGTAAATTCTCGCTATTTTTAAATTTATTCTTTCAACAGTTTAGCTCAAAACTGCACAAAACGGGTGCTTTTCGCTCAGGCGGGCACTATCGATCCGGGGTTTTTTGCCCGACGGGCACTATTACCTGACAGTGTCTCTCCGCGGATGAACACTATCCCGTCACGTGTTCGATTTAAGCCAATCAGAATCAAAGAAAATTTAGTGGTGAACTATAATGGCTGATAGTATATGAGTAGCTCAGCCAATCAGATTGTCTCATTTGCATTAGTATACTAGTAGATTTTTACTAATAGAGTTTAGAAAATAGCTGTCATATAAACGGCATATAATTTAGCCGTGCATTATTTTCTTTTAGTAAAAATCTACTCGTATACTAATGCAAATGGGACAATCTGATTGGCTGAGCTACTCGTACACTATCATCCATTATAGTTCACCACTAAATTTTCTTTGATTCTGATTGGCTTAAATCGAACACGTGACGTGATAGTGTTCATCCGCGGAGAGACACTGTCAGGTAATAGTGCCCGTCGGGCAAAAAACCCCGGATCGATAGTGCCCGCCTGAGCGAAAAAACAACCGTTTTGTGCAGTTTTGAGCTAAACAGTTGAAAGAATAAATTTAAAAATAGCGAGAAATTACTCTCTATCAATTCTTTCATAACATATGGCCATGCACGAAGTTTGGAACGAAATATTTAATGGCAAATTCCTGTAAACAGTACAACAAATGCGAATGAAAGAGCACTAAACAATTTACGGAAAGATCGGTAAACCGACACAAATTCGTCCAAAAAATGACAACCTGTTTACACCACAAGTTTAAGCTTAGCCTATTCGGTATTGTTACTTTGTATTTCCAAGAGGCTTGTCAATTCCAGCTTGAATCAGCACAATAAATATCGGTTACGAAGCTTAAATACGGCAGTTCGTCAAGCGTTTACCCGCAACGACTCCGTTCAGTTGTCCGCCGTTTGACTTGTAAAATGAATATAATGTTTAGCTCCACAATGATTTCAGATCTTCCCATTTTGTGCTAAATCATATGCACAATTTTCCAGAATATATGAAACTTTAGAAGAGATTGAGCGAAGAAATAATCCAAAGAAAACTTTTTGTCCTGCTTTCTTTTGATTCAACTGACTTGGCGGAACCCGCGCCAGGTTTTGCCGCCGTTTTTCATACAAATCATACTTCATTTAGATGGAAACTGAAAAATCACTCAGTCGATTTATAACTTTTGAAAAAGTAATACCGAAGTTTAACCTAAAGTTTTGTACGTATTTACGAGACAAAAGTTGAAATGCAAAACTATTTTTGAAGCTCCAAGCGTCGCAGTGTGTTAGAAATCGAAATAAATAAATTCATGTCGTTTTCAGTTTTAGGCTGGCGCACGGAAAATTTAGTGGTGAACAATAACGACAATAGAGTGTTTTTGTCTCGGAACTATCGGTCTGATAGTTGCCCTTGGAAATTTTATGTTCTAAAAAACTAGCATATAAGCCTTTGTTTTTTAGAACATAAAATTTCCGCGGGCAACTATCAGCCGATAGTTCCTCGACAGAAACACTCTATTGTTTTATTAGTGTGCAGTGGCTGGAGGTCGTCTCCAAAATTGAGGTTTCTTCTCGTTTCTCCGAAGTTTCGGAAGAAGATTTAGAGTTAATACTGGACAATTGTTATGATTTTTACTAAAACAATTAGATTATTCGCTCTCAATTTCTATGATTTGATAGTTGATTCGGCCTACGGCCTCATCAACTATCACATCATAGAAATCTCGAGCTCATAATTTAATTGTTAATAAATAGATCACGGCTAAAAAACTATAGAGAACGCATGTCCCGGATGTTCACTACGCTCATTTTAATCTTGATTTTCAAAGTTGAACCTGTCGCTTTGACCAGTAATGCTTTACCTGTATTGAAAACGAAGTGAAACTGTATCATCGGAATGATTGGAGGCGACGAATCGTGCAGAAAGAAAATAATTTTGTTCTCGCGGAGAGTGGCACGGTCTAACCGCCGACAGCATTTTTATTTGTAAACAATACCGATCAAAGTGATTTAGCAAAACAACATGGACGAACGAAAACGTTTAGAGGTAAGAAAAAATTATTGTTTTAGTCATAACAGAAGCCAAAATACTCTCGCTTTACATAAAAGCGAAATAGCAGCGAATTTGTTTCGTTTTTGAACGCCAAATGTCAATGTCAATAATCTGCAGAACCGACAAAATTACGACCGGCAAAGTTGTAAATAGATTTGTCAAACTCTAAGAAGCTTTCTAAAAAATTCATTCGTTGAAACAAGTGTTTATTCATTCAAGAAATGTTAAAATATCGTACAACTAGGATTATAGATTAGTTCTTAATTAATTTGCGCTACTTCGCAACTTTGTAAGTTTTGTGTTCTTCCGCGCCACTCAAGCGTACGGCGAAGTTTTTTCTTTCAAGTTCCTGCTATTTTCTAAACTAAATAGAAGATGGTTTTCATATGTCCTATAAGAAAATGATGCACTTTTGAGGTCTAGTAAAGCAGCTGAATGCACTCGCCGACTGGAAGCGGCTCGTGCATCCACTAGCTGCTTTTCTAGACCTCAAGCGTGAATCATTTTCTTATAGAACATAGAAAACCATCTTCTATTAGGTAAATAGACGCACGGCCAAATAGAATCTAATTGTTAAATAGAGGTATAGAAAATGACAGCGAAACAACCGGTTCACTCAATCAGACTGTCATTGCGAAACTCTTATAGCCCACTTTGGAAAAGAGTGACAGCCTGGGATCGAGTGGCCGCCTGAGCGTTTGTGGGATAGTTTGGGGGGACGCGAAAGTAAACTGCACGCGCAGATGCCGAATTTATAGATGAAACTGACGCGATTTTTTAGCGTGAAATAAAGTATCTTTTTTAGTTGATTGCAGTGTTATTTTCCCTGAAATCTACATTTTAAACATTCTTGAAGGAAAAAACATACGGAAAGACTTCAGATGCCCGAAATATAGTATTTCCTTTCTTTATAAACAGCTAGTATAATATTGTTGTGCGTTTTAACTACTTTTTTACGGTTTTTTCCTAACTTGGTCGCGCAATAAAATTCGCCATTTGCGCGTGCATTTACGCACAAACGTTCGCGTGGCCACTCTCGTTCACTCAATCAGACTCTGTCAGTGCATCCAATTTTTGAGATATCGACAAACGGTTTTTGGCTTTTAACTCTTCTTGATGTGATCTTTCGTAAATGGAAGACAAAAAATGCATATTCAAAAACTTAAGACTGTGATATGACGTCTTAAATTGTGACGTCATAATTTGAAATTTTCTGTCGTCATTGATATTAAAATGTTTGAGACAGCATCCCATACTCACTTGCCAAGTTTGGTAAAGAAATGCTCAAAAGCAACAAAATTATCGTAAATTATATAAAATACCCAAGTTACGTGTGGTTATATTTAGAATTCCCATTTGGCTTTATTTGTCATTAAGGACGGTGCCTCCTATTGTTACTGCGCATACGTTCTGCGCATAATTTCTCGCGTCATTAGCGCGCGCTCGAGCGCGCGCACATACAGAACATTGCAAAATCTCTTTAAGGCTAAGCTCGGCAGGGAAATATATAGATGTTATTGAACTAGCGTGAGGTCCGTATTGGGAAAATATTGGTCGAGTTCTTTTTTTGCAAGTTTATGGACCGAGCCGAAGGCGAGGTCCATAAACTTGCAAAAAAAGAACGAGACCAATATTTCCCAATACGGACCGAACAAGCTAGTTCAATAAAGTTTTTATTATAATGGCTTTTTTAAAAATTTGCTGATAAATTAATGCAACCATTCTCGGCTAACGCGCGCGCGCCAAAGCTAAGCATATTCTTGCATTTTTCAGGCCTCTTTGCGAAAAGTTTAACCGAAATTGTCCGCCAGACATGAGGAAACATGTTTCTACTTAATAGAAAACAATTTTGCAAAATACGGTCCGTATGACCAAAATATCGGTCCGTATTGCAAAATACGGACCGCTCAGGGAACCAATCAGAATGTTCCTTTTCGTCGTGGACCAGTTTGCCATATAATAAATGGTCGTTTTCTTCATATAACTTACAAAAACGCGTGGTGACCCCTACTTGTTATGTTATAAAATGGAAGCGGTAAGCCTATTAAACATATGATTAATTTTTTGTTGTGTGCAAAAGTTATTTAGACTGTATTTTTGGTATACCAGAGGAGAGCTGTCAGAGTTGATCATGGCTACGTTGCGATTATTTTTAATTAAAAAACACATAAACAGTAGTTGTTATATTACCATTTGTTAAGTATTTTAAAGCTTTTTTATATTTATTGTTGCTTTCGTCAAGGCAAATTCAAAGGGAATCTGCGAAAAAATGTTTTCTTTTTTTCCGAGAAAATGCTATTTCAGCATTTTTTTCCAGATTGAAGCTTGATTATCTCTGAAAAATGCGTGGTTACCCCCAATTTTCTTTTTGGAATCCAATAGCCCTTGCTAAGATCTGCTTTTCCCGCATAGTCATAAACCGCGCAAAAATACTTTGGTATTAGGAGGCACCGTCCTTAATAGCGCTAATATTTGGTACGAAATACGTAGAACGAATGATCTTTCTGCCAGACCAGTCAGGTTGAATATCGGTCTAAATTTACGACTTAAATATTTCTATGTGTATTTAGGTCGAGCTCGACCTTATTCCGGCCACCTCTCACAAAACCTCTTGTCAGACTTTCCCGCCATGGCCGGCATGATTAAAAGTCACTGAAAGTCTGTGATCTGTTTATGTGTACATTTGCATGCCTTTTTTTGTGGCCGGAATTAGGGCCGCCAAAGCGAACTGCTATTTTCGATACTACAAGATTATCGATAAAGAACAAAAACTGTTGCTTTTACATACACCTATTTCAATTAACGTTGTCGGATAGAGATGTTTTTAAAAGCCCGCAAAGCCCGCAAGACAAGACCGAAAGGTAGCATGGTTAAAAGTAGAAAACTGCTGCACGCACCGAATACTAATGAGAAGTAACATGAAAAACATTATTTCTAACGTTTCCTTTTTGTTTTAAACCTGTAGAAGTAAGCTACTTTTAGCCAAACTTAATTTTAGCAGAATCAGCTAGTGAAAAAACATGGAAAAACAAATTATTTAATTCGGGGCAAACCAAATACATCACGTCCGAAAATAAAAACTCGTAGATTTCTTTTCCACCGATATGCAAATTCTAATGAATACCCAGACTACCAATCGGTCTTGTCTTGTAGGCTTTACGCTTTCTATCCGACAACGTTAATTGAAATAGGTGTATGCTAGGTAAATGTTGTGACAAGTCACAGGCCAAGTTTCAGCGCAGGGCAGTTCTTCCAATGTGAGAATTACACGTTCGTGTATTTTCTGGCCGGAATTAGGACCACACACTGTATACGCTAAAGCGTCTACTTTGAATGTTAGTAGAAGAAAGTGAACGCTTGTCCGTGTCAAAAATTAATGTCGCAATCGAAACAAGGTGAATGTTCCATTCGCATAACGTGGTATCAGTGGATCATTTATAGTATTGTATCAGATCGATTTCCTGTTTGCAAGTAATAAAACTGGAGTACGTTTGGAACTCCTTGCGAGTTTGTATTGTATCATAGCTGTACTAGCATTTCAACGAGTATACAGCCGAAGCTCTCTGAGCGGACACTCTCGTAAGCGGGCAGCTCTAATTAGGCCGCCTTGACAAAACCCCGTTTGAACTCTAGCTCATACACACTCTGTATTTACACATTCCCGTAAGCGGCCAGCTGTAGTCGCGGACACTTTTTCTGCTTCCGAGTACGGGAGCTTCGATATAATTAAAACGAAAACATTGCACGGGAAGGAAAACAATTATTGATTGAGTTGTTTTCAATCAGTTTTTGTTATGTTATACTCATCGGATAGACAAACCAACAAAAGTTGGCTTCAACGTAATGCGGCAGGGAGACAATTAATTATTACTTTTTTTTATTCGGCTCAGTTTTTCGATCTATACTTATTTTCGGTCAATTCCTTTATGTTTTGTTCTCCAATGGAAATTTCACCTGGATTTTATTCTGTGTATACACGTGATACGCCAGTGTATAACGTATTGCGAGAAAAGTTACAAGAAAACCTGGCCACCTCTTCCCCAATCCCTTAGCGATCACGGTTGATTTTCGTTTTTGTCCTCTTCCCTTCCCTAATAAATAATGATCGACAGTTAAGAGGTTCGCCCCCAATGTTATAGCTCCTTGTCTTTTCAGTAAAGCCCATTCTACATTACTTTCAAGGAATTATTTTTAATATTACCACTAACTGATTGACTGAAATGTTAACTCTCTCCAAAAAGGTTGAAAAATGCAGTGGCTAGTTGCTTGTTTCTTTCTCTTCGATTCTTTCATAAACTTCGTAACTGCTGATAATCGATGCAGGACAGAAGTTAACATACCTGGCATGGCTCTCAAGGGGTTCGTCTTTAAAACGTTTCCAGCAACAGCCCCTTACAAATGTGATGTCAGATGCGAAAGAGAAATCACCTGTCAGAGCTATAACTACAACACAGAGGAAAAGTATTGCGAACTGAATAACCGCACCAAGGAGGCAAGACCCGAGAATTTCCGCTCAGACCCTGCACGGTTTTACATTAGACGCTTAAACGGCAGGGGTGAGTATTCAGTTATTTTGTGGCTTTATTATGTCTACATCATTAGAGCGATTTTACTAAACCCATGAAATAGTTACTACACTATTAGATACTATTAGACTCTAATTCCATTGTTTTCTTTTGTTTAGTTTTCACTTTACGCACTAACATTGTTTCACGGATTAAATTAAATCACTCTACAACATATGGTATATTTCTAAATTTCCTTAAACCTCGTTTAATAACATATTTAAATTACCTTAGTGACAATTGGTTTGGATTATTGAAGGAACTTTTTCGAATTTTGAAGGAAAGACTTTTTAAACTCACAAAGGCCTTCTGGCGAAAAAAAAAGCTACATCATGTTTCTTTTCGACCTAACTTAGGCCCAGTTCAGACGCCGAACTTTTCATGAGCCGAACTTAATTCGAATTTGGGTCGACCCAAATTAAGAAAATCCCGCCTTTTGATTCAGACGCCGAACTTAATTAGCCGAAATTAATTCTCTAAACCGTTATTAAACAATTCCCACGACCAAATTTTCTAGAATACAAACTTGACAGCCTATCGCCATTTTTCTCGGTATAAGAGTGATATTTGGAGGAATACAATCACTCTCTTCCGTCTGTTGACCAGTAAATCATACAATGCTATATCTAAATGCTATATTTCACCATTTAGACCATTCTTACAAACGAATAAACAAGTTATAATAAAGTAATTTGTCTGCAGACAAGCGAATGTTTAGATGGAAAGTAGAGAAAATAAGAACGAATTTCCTTTTTCGCGAACCAACGTTTTATTTTTGGCGCCATTCTTGTTGTTTTTAAGCATGACTGGTCACGTCAACTGATAGCTTTCAACCAATCATGAATGTTGTTATATCGAGAAATACATTATAATAATTTATGCATTAGGTTCGGCTCATGAAAAGTTCGGCGCCTGAATCAAAGTTCCAACAGATTCCAAAGCCAGGCGAAAAGAACCAGGCAAAAGAAGGGCTGGCTGAGGCGTTCCAAATTCAAATAGCCGTTCTTAATTGATTCAGTCGCCGAACTTTCCATGTACTTAATTCAAGGTATTAGGTTCGGCTCATGAAAAGTTTGGTGTCTGAACTGGGCCTTAGGTATTGTATGATAGATATTTATGACCAAAAATGAAAGAATCGATTTGTTTTTCAACTTCAGTCACTCAATGCTCGATATTTACTGACAGTCGCTCTTGAAATAATTTTGAGCTTGTGTTGCAATTCCTAGGTTTCATATACTTCTTCGCTTCTATTGTTTTTTTTCATCGCACGCACGAGATGAATCGCATTCTACGCAGGCTAACTAGTGCCATACTTTCTATCACGGAAACGTTTTAAGAATTTTCCAAGAGTTAGAAGAAATATATAGCTCACAGCTCCATTAAGATTATTAATGAGTATGATGCAAAATAAAATATATATGTTCTATCACAGCTCCCCTGGGTTCCATTCTGGAGCTACCAGCGCAGTCGTGCCACGAAATAAAGGCCAGCGAAGGCAAAGACACCATTAGTAACAAGTACTGGCTGGATCCAAATGGGAATGGAACTGCAGTATTAGTTTATTGTGACATGAACTTAGAAGGTTTATCAGAATTAGCTCAAATGTCAACTTTGTTTTGTGTTTAGCTTCTTTGCTGTTGTTTGGTTTTGAATTATACGGAGTTCGTTTAGTTTTAAAAGTTAAAAATGTATTTGCGTTGCGCTTGTTATTTAGATATCGATGAATGCATTAGCGGCAGCCATGATTGTGACCCGTGAATGCCAACTGTACCAACACTGTTGGATCACATGACTGTTCTTGTAAGGAAGGATTTGCTGGAGATGGGCGCTCGTGCTCAGGTACATTGAATTTACTTTGAAAGCAACTGATAATTGGGGCTCCCTGAGTGTCATGTGTTATAACTGTCATGGGTCTTTTCTATACCTTTTTTAAATCTAGATATCGATGAATGCAGGAATGGCGGCCATGATTGTGACGTAAATGCCAACTGTACCAACACTGTTGGGTCACATAACTGTTCTTGCAAGGAAGGATTTGCTGGAGATGGACGCTCATGTTCAGGTAAATTAATAATGACCATGCATACACCTTGCCTTTTTTCAATGGTATAGTCCATCCGTGGTTTAAAACCTCAGTGACGTACTTCTTGCCTGGTCGTTTCGCAAGCGAAGTAATTTGCACTCGTTGCGTAAAACACTTGTTGTTGTCCAGGAGCCGATACGTTTTTGTAGGATTGAAATAATTGTCATCCATTTGGCTGAACTTTTAGCTCAATTTTCTCGTCCAAAACAAACAAAAATTTCAAGATAAGCCTAGATTTAATAAATTTAGAGGGAAGGTTTTGAAGTTGTTTAAAGAACTCGCAGAACGTGTTTTATGAGGTCTAAAAACCTGAGGTAGTAGTAGTAGTAGTAGTAAAAACTTTATTTAAACACGGTGTCAATTCACAATACATGCTCTTCCATCGAGCCGTGTATTAAATTAATTACAATAATAAATGATTACAATAATAAATTAAATTACCTAGCTAAATATGTTATTTACCAAATTATGTATAATCTATAAAAATTACCCTAAAACTAACTATTTATTAAATTCGATAGATATTAAATACATTATTTAAAAGAGCTAAGAGTGGGCTGTGCCTTAGTGCTCAAAGGCAAGCTGTTCCAGAGGACGGAACCGCGATATTGAAAACTTCGTTTGCCTGCTTCAGTACTAGGTCTAGGAACGAAGAGGTTGTATTTAGAATTTCTTAGATTGTGCGAGTGGACACTGGATGTAGTTTCAAAAATACTATTCAGACGAGTCGGAGAAAGATTATGGAGAGTCTTAACAGAATAACTGCTAGTTGCTTTGAACGCCTTTGCTCCAGAGAGTCCCAGCCTAGGTCATCGAGTAAAACGGAAGATCTAACATTTAGGTCAGAGAAAGTGATTAGACGCGCGGTTCTATTTTGGAGTTTTTGGAGTCTTTCAGATTGAAAAACACCAATACTGCCCCATACGGAGCTGCAATAGTCAAAATATGGTTGGATTAGAGCGTTATAGATTATAATAAGAGTCTCGCGAGGAACCAAGTTCCTAACACGTTTGATGGCCCCGAGGCCCGCGGATACTTTCTTGACAATATTGTTAATATGGGAGTCCCATGATAAGGTCTCATCCAAATCAATGCCAAGATACTTGTAGATTTTAGCTCTTTCTAGGGAGTGTTTGTAAATCTTAAAGTAAACTGGTGGTTTAAATTTGCTAGCTTGTTATGGCGACCAATAATAGAATACTTGGTTTTTTTTTGACATTAAGACTAAGTTTATTTGCTTGCAGCCAAGTCTGAATTTCAGCTAAATCGCTATTTAACTTTGATTGTAGATCTATTGGATCACTTGTGCTTAGAGTAAGACTAGTGTCATCGGCATACATTATTGGCGTAGAGTATAGGGAACATGCAGGGAGGTCGTTGATATAGACTAAGAACAGTAGAGGTCCCACGATCGATTCCTGTGGGACACCGCAAATAATGGGGCGGTAGTCTGACATATGGCCATTTACAAAGGTTTTCTGTTTATACGATTTGTTATATACGACGTAAACCATTTCAGAGTTAAAGAATCCACCCCAAGAAGTTGTAGTTTTTGCAATAATATCTGATGATCTACAGTGTCAAAAGCTTTTTTGAGATCGAGAAAAAGTACCCCATTTATGAGACCATTGTCTATGTTTGAGTACCACTCATTTGTAGCCTCTAGAAGGGCAGTTTGGGTGGAGTGTAGGGGTCTAAAACCAGACTGGGTGTCAGCTAAAAGATCGTGCTCTATTAGATATGCATAGAACTGATCAAAAACTATTCTTTCTATCAATTTACTGACCACTGGCAAAACAGAGATCGGCCTGTAGTTGTTGGGATCACTCTTTCCCCCACCTTTGTATACGGGCGATATTCGCGCCATTTTCCAATCATCTGGGAAGCTAGCAGTAGTAATAGATAAGTTTATTATACGGGTTAAAGATGGCGAGACAATAGGTGCTTCCTCTTTTAATAAGTGACAAGATATCCCATCAAGACCACTAGATTTATTTAAAGGAAGCGAGTTAATAAGTTTCAGGACAATATCATTGGTCGTTTCTGTCAAGGTAAAGGTATGTGATACGGGAAGGATATAGTTACTAAAGTCACTATTGGATGGGGGAATTTGGCTGGCAGGCGAAGGCCCTACTCTTGAGAAATGATTATTTAAAACATCACTTATTTCTTGAGGAGAGGTATAAGAAACATCCCCAGTTTTGAGCGCGTTAATTCTAGTTGGCTGTGTTGTTTTGGCCATAATAAGATTTATTCCTTTCCAATAGTTCTTAATATTTCCACAGTTAGCTTCGAAATATGTATTATAGTAAGAGGCTTTAGCTCGTTTTATCGCTTCGTTCACTTGGTTTTTAACAGATTTATACCTTGACCAGCTTTCATCTGTTCTTAGTCTACAGGCAATCTTTTGAGCTTGTCTCTTTCGTACATCAATTTCTTTAGGCCAGAGTTTAGCCATGGCGCGGGAACACTTCTCACTTTCTTTTGTCGATAAGGTGCGTGAAATATGGAGAAACAGGTCCCTCCATAAAGTCCAAGCAGAATTTGGATCATTGAGGTAGGTTACAGTATGCCATGGAGCCTGGCTTAAGTCTTCAGTTAATTCAAAGTCCTACGCGAATAACTGCGAGCAGGGGGGCTAGCAGCGAGGCCTGGGACCTAGTATATATGATTGCACATTTTAGAAATTTGGCCGAGCGAGACTAAGTACTGGTTTGTTTAAAATAAACATGGCGGACGATGGCTGACATAACGTGCGTTTGTGTTCGTTCAGAAATATTTTGGCGATTCCACGTCCAAACATCTATGGGAACGATTCGGTCGCTGTTTAACTGAACTTTGGTCATTGTGGGACACCATGGATGAACATTCCACAGCAAACTCCCGTAGAGGTACGTTTCTCGAATGATTGACAGATTTCTTTACTTGTGCGATCATGTATTGCGGAAAAGCGGCAAGATCAAAGGGCGCTGCCTGCCCCCCCTGACTGCGAGCACTGCTACAACGATAGATCTGTTCATAACAAATAATCATGGTAAATTCTCACATTCTGACGTTTCTCACATCGGCATTAGTGATCATTCACTTATTTATGCCATCAGCAAATTATGTATCCCAACTCGCCCCTCAAATATTATCTCTAGCAGACATTTTAAAAACTTTGAACCCGCCAGTTTTAGGGATGAAATTGATATAGATTACATACGTCAAGAAACTTATTAGTTTGATGATCCAAGGGAACAGCAGCTTCGTCAATATGTTTTGGTAGACTGGCAATGTTTAGTGCGGCTATCTTGAAACCTCTGGTGTTTGGAATCCCAAAAGTAGCGTTCTTTTTTGGAGGCTCAACTTGTAGTCCTTGTAAAGACATAAATTTAGTACTTAAGTTGGTTGGATTTATGGAATCCCCGATTTGTGAAGATAGAGAACTAATCGCATTGCCTGCAAGAGAGTCGGTAGGCGAGGGAGCGCAGGGAATGCTCGACATTAAAGGGGTAGATACAGGATGACGCGCGTGGCCGGATTGAACAGGAGCTATAGATGGGCGTGTAGATCAGGCTGACCTGTGAGCACTAAGACACGTTACAAAGTTATTAAACATAATATTATTACCTCTCTCGTTTAGATGTAGCCCACTCTTATTTAGACCATTTGTGGAAATGTTATTGTGTTGAGCAAGTTGCCAACCGTTCTGAGTACAAAACTTGCGAAGCTTTTTGTTGACAACTTTTACGGATTCGTTTGAGACATCATCCGATCTAGACACTACTTCAGATAGGATCACTTGAGCGTTGGATTCATTCTCCTCGCTAGGTCCTCGCTAGGTCGACGATGTGATCAGCGACTGCGTTAGGGTCTTGTGCTTTCAGATCGTTCGTTCCTATATGAAGGATGATTTTTGCAGGATCTTTGTCCAGTGTTGGTTTAAGATAATGTTCCATGTCACATGTGGCTCCAGAGAAACGATTTAACAACAACTCGATGTCCAACTTTCTTGCCTAGTTTCCAGCCATGAATTTGTTTGACCATGGAGTCAACAATAAGCACAGTGGAAGATTTATTGCTCGCGCTGTTTGAAGACTCAGTAGATTTATGCGGTGGTGGTGGATCTTGACGCAAAGGAGTCTCGCCTTGGAGAGACTCGAAGCGATTTTGAGTGGTGATAACTGGTGTCTTTTGTCCCGTTTGATGTAGATTGAGTCTTGGGCGCTTGGCTGCTTCGGCGAAGTTGATGTCGGCTTGACCATGGTTGGAACCAGGGGTATCTGGTTGAGCGACATGTTCTTTTGTCAGTATTTGTTTCGTTGTTTCGTTGGTAATATTTGCTTGCTTGCCAACCAGTTTGCTAAGCACTTCTACGGTAGTAATTAAACCAGAATTTTCGCGACGGAGACGGTCGATTTCAATTTGCATAACTGTATTCTGACGGTTGATGCTTTAACGCGTTGCATTCGGGTGGTTTTAGAACCCATCCCTTACGCCATATATTGGGGTCATCGGATTTTTGGAAGGCACGTAACAATTTCTTCGCTTCGGATGGCATTCACCTGAATAGTAAGGGGCAATATAAGTTTTATCGGAGTCTTAGAGGGGCAATACTGAAGTCTCTGCGGTTCTTTGCTGGTGATGGCACCCAGTAATGTTTTATATCGTCGTAAATGTTTTGTTATTTCTTGCCAGTTCCTTTGATGTTATGTTAGCCAAGCCTTGTTTGTGTCAGCCTTGATTATATGTTTAGTTGTTGCCTAATTATCTGTGCACGACACTGGCTGTACACTCTTTGATTTGTCGGTTTCGGTAGGAACCGTATGCATATAATAATTTTATATTCGTGTCAGCAATGATGCATTGTCTACAGCTGTAGCACAGTTTTATTTACAAAGACATTGGCTGTACACTCTTTTACTTTGGCTTCGGCGTTATCGTACATATTTTGCGGCCAGATGCCGTTTGAGTGTACAATCCATATCCGGCCGCCCTATTTTTGGGTGTGTCCTATGCACTCGGTATTCTGTATCTGCACTATTTACTGGAACTTGGCATCCCGTGCTACTTAATTTTAACACAACATCGGAAAAACCGCTGATTGGCTAAATAGCCCTTGTCTCAGAGCATGCTCAAGCGCTATCCTCTGACCATGTGCAGGCGCAGTTGTGTTGGTTTTGAAATGCGCAAGCGAGAGAAGCGAGCAACTAAAATTAATTTTCGTGTGAGTGTCACAAGAGGATTTTTGCCCATCAGGAACATCTTCTCGTCGCAAAGAATACAGATAAAGCACAAGTAAGTATGTTTTTTAAATTAATCGAGCTTTGAACGTTGTTCTTGTGCTTCGACTTGTGTTATGATTTTCGAATTTGACCGCTCAAATGGAGCTGTTGTTTATAAGATAACCACGCACTTTATTTCTTCTACATTTGCATTTTCTACAACAGATGTTGATGTATAAAAGATGACTTTACATAACATGGTTAAACGGTAAGCAAGTTTAAATTCTACTTAAAAAACAAGCTTGGTCAAGAATAATGTTGAAAATAATGTTTTTCCAGTTAGTGGCGCCAATTTCTACGACAAAAATGTAAGCTTACATGTAGGTGAATTATTTCACCTCCGATTAAATAACTACCAATAACACTACTAATACCTAATGCCTCAGGGTGTTTTTACTTTCTTTTTACTAATTTTTCCCTTATCCCCATTACGAGTACACTATTTTGTTTGGCTTTCCGGCCATTTTTTTCCCGATCCCGTATCCATCATGATAATTTAGCCTGACAAAATTTCGGTTAATTCCTTCCTGCCAAAACCTGTTGCAATTTAAGTTCATTGTGCAAACTCTGCTGTGTGGTTGTAGATGCCATGCAATTAATATTTAATACTGGGACAACAGCATAACAAATGTACATGTACATGTCTATAGCCGTATGTACATGTCTATAGCTATTTACTGTGTTCAAATTGACAGTAGTATAAGCCTTGCTGCTTTTAATCCAGATCCTCACTAGCAATGCTGGTGTAAGCACAAGAAAAACTGAACCTCAATCGAGGACAGCATGTAGCGCCGAAACTTGAAAAAATGAACCCACTTATTTTTCTAATGTTGTCCTCAGTTGAAGTTAGTGCGTTTCAAGTATGTGTTACACATGTTATAGTTTGCTATGTGTTCATGTTTGCATCATATTTGGGGGGGAGGGGGTTTGAGGGAGGATGTAGTATATTTGGTGTAAGTCTACATGATGTAGTATATTTGGTGTAAGTCTACATGACGTAGAGGGGATGTATTGGAGATGGCGGCTATGTCCAAGAGTTCCTATTAAGACGGATTCCGCTCAACGTTCGAGCAATAAGTGCAAAAATTAATTACTAAAAAAACTACTCATAGCAAGGTAACATTTTGAATACTATTTGAAACATATCACTTTAATTCACTTCTCCAAGTGACCCCGCAATTAAATTGTCAAGCATCCTCGAGAAAATTATAAAAACGCACGCCATTTTGTTTTGAACTGACATGAAGCGTCTTTTTAATTAAAATATGTAATGACTTCTCTCGCGGGGTCAGCTTGGGAGCTAATTTATCGATAATTTCTTCTTAACTGTATTCAAAATGTTACCGTGCTATGAGTATTTTTTTGGTAACTTAATTTTTTTGCACTTTTTGCTCGAACGTCCAGCGGAAATCGTCTTAAAGTGTTGTGTTCAATCTGTTTGCATCGAGTCTCTGTTTCATCTTGAATACTACAACTGGCGACGAGGATGCAGGAAAAAGTGTAAAGAACATCTGGAGCAAACATGAATGTGAGAGATTTCGACATTGGAGTAATTCAGTCGTTTGATGTGAACAGCGATCCCAGTAGCGTGGGAAGTGAATGAAAACGATGGCTTCGGAGTTTTGTAGTTATATGCGGATGGTAAAGGACTTATTTTAGTTCCTGATAAGGAAGACAACAAGATACAGCGACGAGCTCTTCTTCTTCATTGTGCTGGACCGGATTCTGTGAACAGAGTCCGTGATGACCCAGCAAACAGAAACAAAAGATACGATGACAGAATGGGCAACAGCAGAAGTGGAAATTTTCCATCAGGTGGTGAATGCTGGCGATGTGGAAGACATGGCCATTTTGCCAGAGACCCTCAGTGCCCTGCAAGAGGAAAGACCTGTTCCAAATGTTTTCAGATGGACATTTTGCAACTGTATGCAAAACCAGGGGTGACCCTCGTTTCCGATCAGGAGTGCGGTACATGCAAGAGGTAGAAGTCGAAGAAGATGAGGATGAGTATGTTTTTTGCAGTAGCTGATGAAGAAAGCGGACAAGGAAAAGTCACAGTCAATATTGGAGGAATCCCAGTGGGAGTGATTATTGATTCTGGATCCAGTGCAAATGTAATTGACCGACCATTGTGGGAAGAACTAAAGAAACAACATGTCAAATGTGTATCGAAGAGAAGCACAAAGAAACTGTACGCCTATGGAGCAACAAGTCCACTGGAAGTTACTGGAACATTTACAGCCGATCTCAGTTTAGCAAACAAGTGTGTATCAACAGAGTTCACAGTCATACAAGGGCGAGGAGAGAACCACTCCTTGGTAGAGAATCAGCTATGAAGCTCGGAGTCCTCAAGCTGCAAATCCCAGGAATTTCAGTGAACAGCATAGTTGACCGTAATGAACTCATTGCGAAACACCAGGCTGTGTTTGAAGGAATCGGAAAGTTGAAAGACTATCAACTTAAATTGCACATTGACACCGACGTTCAGCCAGTATCCCAACCATTACGACGCCCGGCATTCGACTTGAGAGAGAAAATTGAGAAGAAACTTGATGAACTGTTGCATGAAGACATCATTGAGAGAGTGGATGGTACAACGCCATGGGTGAACCCGGTTGTTGTGGTGCCAAGCCAAATGGTGAAGTACGGTTATGTGTAGATATGAGGTGTGCCAATAAAGTGATCGTTCGGGAAAGTCATCCAATTCCCACAATTGACGAAGTGCTGAATGATATGCAAGAAGGAAGTGTCTTCAGCAAACTTGACCTGAAATGGGGCTATCACCAAATTGAGCCAGCACTGAGTCCCGTGGTATTACTACGTTTGTAACCCACAAGGTCTATTCAGATACAAACGGTTAATGTTTTGGTATCTCTTCTGCGTCAGAGAAATACCAGCAAGTGATTCAGCAAGTGTTGCATGATTGCAGTGGGACAGCAAACATTTCAGATGACATCATCGTTTTTGGTCCTGACACAGATGAGCATGACTGACGATTGGAGCAAGTGCTAGTCAGATTGAAAGAAAAAGGGCTTACTCTCAACAAGGAGAAGTGTGTGTTTCACATGCCAAAGCTTATATTCATGGGTTTAGTTTCTGTCGCAGAGGGGCATTGGTCCAACAGAAGAGAAAGTTAAAGCAGTCACAGAAGCCCGCGAACCCCAGAATGCGTCTGAAGTTAAAAGCTTCTTAGGCCTGGTGAATTTCAATGCCAGATTCCTTGCCACTGTCACAGAACCACTAAGGAGGCTAACAAAGAAAGGAGAACCATTCATTTTCGGTCCTGAACAGCACGCGGCATTCACAGGACTGAAACAGAGGATGGCCCAGGCAGAGACTCTGGGATACTTCGATCGCAATGCCAAGACGAAGATTATTACTGATGCAAGTCCTGGTGGATTGGGTGCAATCTTGGTTGAAGAACACAACGGGGAGAATCGTGTAATCTGCTACGCTAGCAGGGGACTATCCGCAGTTGAACGACGATATTCGCAAACCGAAAAGGAGGCCTTAGGAATCGTGTGGGCTTGTGAGAAGTTCCATATTTATCTTTATGACACAACATTTGAACTGTGGACTGATTACAAACCTCTTGAATTCATCTACTCTGCTCGTTCCAAACCTTCGGCAAGAATTGAAAGATGGGTCCTTAGGCTCCAGCCTTACTCCTATCAGTGAAGTATTTGCCGGGTCAAATGAACATTGCAGATTCATTATCACGCCTTACGAAGAGCGATGAAGTACAATCACGGAATTTGGCCGAAGAATATGTTAGATTCGTAGCCAGAACAGCTGTGCCCCAAGCTATGACTGGTAAAGAAGTAGAGGAAGAGTCCGCAGTAGACGAAGAGTTGGAGAATTGGGAGAACCCCAGTTGTGCAAGTTACAAGCCAATCCGAGAAGAGCTTTGTGTCATTGGAAAGTCTGTCCTAAGGGGAACGAGAATTGTAATCCCGCGGAAGCTCCGAGTCATTGAGTTAGGTCACGAGGGCCACCAAGGAATGGTCAAAATGAAACAAAGATTACGAACGAAAGTTTGGTGGCCCGGCATCGATAAGGAAGCCGAAAAGTTCTGTAAAACATGTCATGGTTGTCAAGTTGTAAACAGACCAAACAATCCTGAGCCTTTGCAGATGCCTGAACTGCCAAAAGGACCATGGCAGGACATTGCAATTGATTTCATGGGTCCACTGCCATCAGGGGATTACATTTTTGCAGTGACTGACTATTACAGTAGATATGTGGAAGTCAGCATTTCAAAGAGGAACACAGCCGATGTGGCAATCAGTGGCTTAGAGAAGATGTTCGCAACTCATGGATTGCCCTGCACAGTTACAAGTGACAATGGCCCTCATTTTGTTGCAGACTCGTTTGAGACGATCTTAAGGAACAATGACATTGAGCACAGGAATACAACGCCGTTATGGCCACAGGCTAATGACGAAATTGAACTCCAGAACAGATCATTCTTGAAGAGAATGCAAATAGCTCAAGTGGAAGGACAGGATTGGAAAACAGCTGTGCAAACGTATTTAGTTGCATATCGTAATACACCACATCCAAGCACAGGTGTATGCCCATCAGAGCTGCTATTCCGACGGAAATTACGCAAAAAACTTCCAGAACTGCAGGAAGCTGTCAAGTTGGATGAAGAAGTAAGGGATCGTGATAAAGACAGAAAGGCAAAAATGAAGGATTATGCAAACAGAAGACGTAATGCGGAAGAAAGTACCTTAACGAAAGGCGACAAAGTTCTTTTCAAGCAGCAGCGCGTCAACAAGTGGACCACCCAGTTTGAGAGTCAGCCATATGAAGTGGTTGACAAGTGCGGCAACAGTGTTCTGGTTGAGTCACCCGATGGAGTCCAATATAAAAGAAACACCACTCATGTGAAACCTTATCATGAAAGAGACAATGCAGAACAATTACCAGACGAGGCGTCAACATCTCAGGAGGAGGAGGAGGATGGTAGGCAGGTCGCAGTTGACAAGGCAGATATGGAACAGAGCCAAAAGGATGAGTCCAAGCAGATGTTGGAGGACGTTTCTACCTTGAGGTCTCCGCGGCCAGTGCGCATGAGATGCACACCGAAGATATTTGATGACTATGTTATGGGATAAACTTTTATGACATTGAACTTCAGTTTGACTTGATTTGATGACTTGTTTAAAACATAGGCACGCAAGGCGTGCGGGAATTATTTTTTTAAACGACGCGCATTCAAAATGGTGTGTTTTGATACCATCCCATGCAAGTATGTGATAAAATTCATGTTGTTTATCCCAAATTAGTTATATTCTTCTTTTCCATTTGCATGGATCATGATAGGGCTATAAGAAGAAAATAAATGAACAGGAGTGAAAATAGGCAATATTTAAACTGCACGCAAAAAATAGCTTATGTAATAAGGTTGGGATAAATTATCACATGAAAAACAAAACTATCATATTACATGGGTTTCGGAAAAAAAACACAATAGTATTATGTTACATATGTTCGCGAGGAAAACAACAGCATGATCTTATACGCTTGGGAGCAAACAAAGACAAATGCTGTAGGAAATCGACCCACACAGAAGCATCATAACCATAAATTTTCAGTTTCATTTCTACAATGTCGCATGGTCCTTTCACGTGCGCATAACAACGTCAGGTATCTGATTGGCTATGATTAACTTAACTTTGTACCGGTATAAGTGCACAAGTCCAATCAGAACAGAAATACCAGCTCAAGAATTTGACACTTACCGTGAAAACAGCAAAATGTAAAAGCAAAGCCTGTACATCGCAGTAGCACAGTAATTGCACATCTTTCTATAACTAACTTTGGATTGTACAGGTACAAGTATGTAGCTACAGTGAACGCGTTCTAGGAACGGCAAAGTGGAGCACTATAAAGGAGCGCTAAGGGAAGTCAATTAACGCAAAGTGGAACGCTAAAGGAACGCTAATAATGCGTTCCATATATTAAGGGGAACGCGTTCATGCGATCTGGAAACTAAAGAGAACGTGTTCCAATATTATACAGTATTATTTGTGTCCCTGAGATCTCAAGTTTTCGGCAGGTCCTTGCCATCTAAATTGCCACTGATGGTAATTCGCAACACAGAGTTTATAATAATGCCCAATAATAGATCTGGGAACACAAGCTCCTACGTAGACTTTCTTTTGGCTCGTAACGTAATCTGGGCGTGACTAGCCAGTTTCGCTTCAAATTTCAGATCGTTCGACGGTCGCAAGGATGTCGCAAATCGACCTGCGTTGACGAATTTTGGCGTTTCTTTCACTGTTTCATGCAGCCCACAATAATACATTTGGAAGTCAACGTTATTTTCTAATATTTCGAACTGAAGTAAAAATAAATCTCAAATGACTGAGGTTTTTAAAAACTGATCTATTCTCGAATTCCGTGCTCGAAACAGGACTGGAAGTCTATGTCTATTTTTATATACAAGCGTGGGGACCAAAGCTTCTGATTGGTCAGTCGGTAATTCGATTTAAAAAGTCAACAAGGCTGCTTTTACATGCACGTACTAGCCCGCTCGTAGTTCGAAGATATCATAGGATGGAATTTGTATAAAAATTAATTGGTCTCACTTTTTCGCTTGCTTTGTGATCGACCGGCTTTCGATTTATAATTCTCTATTTTAACTCTTTTTACTTATAGAAAATTTCCAAGTCTCACTGCCGATCATTTAGTCTATTTCAAAACCTTGACCGGCTGCCTCTCATTTCGCCACAAATTAATCCTCACAACTTGTATTAATAATAATCTGATATACATGCTTCCATTATTTCACACTTTAGTCTGCATTTTACCCCTGGTCTGTAGTATTCGTTGCATGCAGTTCGCACTCTGCGTTAATACACTGACCGGATTTATTCGTACTTTCTGAAACTATTTACGTCCGAGCTAAAATTTACGAAATCACGTCTTGTTTCGACAACTTGAAGTATTTTGATACTTGCCTTTGAAGTTAACGAACAGCCATCACAAACGTATAGTGATGTATTAAATCACCTAACCTAGATGCATCGAACGACAATAACACTAAAATACAAACTTTTATAGAAACACTGCACAACGCTACTGAATAAAATCGACCCAACCAGATTTACCTCCAATCAACTGTTGACAAGAGATCATGACAAACTCCTAAAGCATATTTCAAATTATCTCCTCAATTTGACCACTTTCCGTAAAAACAACGAAATGTACAAAGAAAGCGTGTACATCACAGTAGCCGCTCTCTTCGCCATTCTTCTAAACATCAACAACAGTATCAACAAAGATGGCCGTCACCAAATTGCTCTTAAAAATCGATATCTACTCGGATTTACTCGGATATTAGAATCAGCTATTTCATTGGTTGTTCATAGTAGCCCCAATCTGATTGGTGTGACATACAAGGCAACAAGATTGTCCGTCCATTTCGACGGCTAAGAGTATTTTTTTTAGAAAAAAACAACAACTCAAAAATGAACTTTGCTAGAACTATAATTCGTTGTTAAGAGTTGGAATGGTTGTGTTTTGCCTGACTCGTCCCCAGTCGTCTCTCTTGTCTCCTTTGTTGGGAGACGCGGGGGATGCTGGGAAGGAAGAAAGCGAGAAGAGAAACGACTGGCAGATCCTGAGTCGAAAAGTTGTGCGAGGAGTCGAAAAGTTGTGCGAGGCCGTTTTTCTTCGATTGTTTACTTTCCATGCACTCATAGTTGTGGAATGGCGTAGTTGACGAAGTTTCAGTGATGTCTGGCCGTTAGAAAGGCATTTTCTACGGGTGTATTTAATAGAACATCAGCGAACCGGTCAAGACGCTTGCTAAAGTCGAGTTACGCGATGTTTACAACCCTTCGACGACATAAGCTTACAAGCAGAAACGCGCGCTGAACATTTGAAGAGAGGAAGTATGATTTTGTATTTATTGAGAGGTATGGATCCCTGAAACCTTAATTTTGTATTACAATGTTGATGTGTTGTCGTGTAAGTGTGCGAGTCATTTTCTCTGTGTGATTTGAGTGCCGCGAATGCTACGACGAAATTTATATTCCTGGCCGGGTTTTGCAATATAAGCTGAGCCGCTCGTTTCCAGAATAAATTGGCACGGCAAAGGCTACAACTTTTCGGCAGTAAGTTCATTGAGAGATATAAAGTGCGGATCCTTGAAAATATGAGATTTTATATTTAGCTGTCATGATCAGTTTGACCCCTTGACCCAAATAATCACAACACTTCCACAGGAAACTGTAGAACACCAGAGAGCGAAAGGAAACAGACGTTTAACGTACCTTTCAGTTGAAGTTTGACTTTCTCGTGTAAGGGAGGGGGGGGGGGGGGGGGGTTGGAAAACCAGAGGGTGGGGCATAAAGTAAAATCAAAGCAAGGATAGGCGGGGGGGGGGGGGGGGCTTAAGGTAAAATAAGTCACTCAAGAGAGGGGGGGCCTTAACATTTTATTTCAAGTACATATTGCATTGGTGAATCCATACCTATTTATAAGAATGGAACCGAAAATTTTTCCAGAAGACGTGAAAAATAACACACATGCTCTTTTCCCTCTGTTATGGCCCCGGCCGCACTAGGCTGACAAAATTTGTTTGGCGCTACCAAAATATACTACAAATTTTGTCTCCGCCAAATTTTCATTTTGATAAACGCGTACGCACTTGAAAACCAAAAATCATGACAAATTATTCGCGAACCACAACATATCAATCACGTAGAAACCGAAAACCTCTGTTGTTGCTGTGAAATTTTGCATTCAACTCCTCGACAATCTTTTAAAACCAGTACTTTCTAAAGTTTTTACTCTCCTGCCTTCGTGGTATGATACACAAACTGATTAACTAGATATTTCTTCTTCTCGGACTGAAATTTTAAACGACTTGCATGTTTCTTGCCGCTTTTCCCGACTGTCACTGTCACTTTTTAGCGCAAAACTTGTGCCCGATCGGACCGTGCACTGTTCACTGTTTATGAAGCAAATTGTGCTACTCAAACATCACTAGGTGCTGTTAGCAGGTAAAATTTGGGATCGGTACTAAATGTACGGACCGAGGTAAGCGAATAAGCATCGCTGTAACCTTGAGATTAATGTGTGTGAATTGACGAATCTCACGGTCAGTTTTGACGCTTGACAAAATTTTGTCCTGCTCTGGGGCAGGACGACGGCGCCTTTGAAGTTTGGTAAGTCTTGACAAAATTTTGGTAGGAAAAAAATCGCCGTTCGCACTTGTGAAACGGAACTGATGACATATATTTTTGCAAAACAAACAAAAATTCGCCTAGTGCGGCCGGGCCCTATGGCTCTGTTGAACATTGCTACGGAGGTGATGTTTGTTCCAGACGCGGATGTCCAACAATTAAACATGTAGTAGAAGCTCTTCTGTCTGTTATAAGTTTAATCCACAGGTGCGTGTAGAGAAAATGTAGGGTACTTGTATAAAGGTGTGTGTATACTGTGAGGGGGGGTCGTACATAATTTCTGACTGATTAAAGGGGGGGGGGGGGGGGGGGAAATAACTAAATTCACTCCTTTAGGAGGGGGGGGGGGGTATTACCTAATATTTTCCTACACGAAGCCCATTTTCCAACCCCCCCTGCTGATAATTATTGTACAGTCCCTAAATGAGAAATAAATACAAATCCGTAGACGCTTATTTAAAGTATTTTGGAAATTATCTAGTTAGTCTGAGGTCTCTGTACCAGAAGTAAATCGGGCAATCGTCATAGAACTGCGTAGAAGAGTTGTGTGGTGTGCAAATAAGACTTTGACTGTAAAAAAAAACCTCGCGATTGTTTACGGCAGAGCAGATTTTAGCTTCAAAGGGCGGCGGAAAGCATTCTCTTTTAATAGCGCCTATTTCATCAAAACGCCGCCATTACTCTGTCCGCCATCTTGGAAACAGGATCTGCCAGTCGTCTCCCGCCTTTCCTCCTTCCCATCACCCCTTGCGCTCCCGTCGGCGCGCTTAATATTTTATAGGACACAAGAGAGACGACTGGGGACGAGTCAGGTGTTTTGCTATTCCGGAAAAAGGAAGGGATGTAGTATATTTGGTGTAAGTCTACATGATGTAGTATATTTGGTGTAAGTCTACATGACGTAGAGGATGTATTGGAAATGGCGGCTATGTTCTAGAGTTCCTATTAAAGTGTTGTGTTCAATCTGTTTGCATCGAGTCTGTGTTTCATCGTGAATACTACAGAGGGGGGCGATTAATTCAGGGAGGCTATTATTCAAGGAAATATGGTATTGGTGAAGAACCAAATGAAAGTAAAATTAATTAATTAATTTATAAACAGTGCGAGGGGAAAAGGGGATGGGGGTGTTTTTAGATTTAAGTACATACAGTAGTAAAGGTAAATGTTTTGCTATTTTCTTTCCTTTCAGAAAACGTACATGTATGTTGCCTGTTTCTAACTGATTTGAAGACGAGATGTACAGGATTGCAGTATTGTAGTATTGTAGTCTAAAGGAAAAATAATGTGTTTGAAAAAGAACAAAGAGAATTTGATTCCAGAGGAAGTCCTGATTGTTAGGGTTATTTTCCACTCCTTTTTGACAGCTTACAAGTAAATTATTTTTCTGTCAAAACTCCAAAAAACCAGGTGACACAGCTGCGCCAAATATAAGACAATGACACTAAGCCATAACTAATCAACGGTTATCAAAATAGAATATGGAGCTAAACATTTATCTTAGTATTGATTTCACAATAAATTGGAGTTATAATTCATAAATATATAGTGTAACAGACTCAATTCCAATAAGAATACAAAATGTATTTGCATATATCTTTGATGGCTTTGATTGTTGTCTTGAATTCTTTGGATATTAGGAGCATTTTTGCTCTTTATTAGTTTTGCAGTAAGCTATTTCTTTCTTCTTTCATTTCTTTCTTCCTTGTTTTTCATGCCATTCAATGCTTCAATAAAATTCCAGATTTCTCTCTGTGTCACATTGACCTACCATCGAAAAGGTCTGCATTTAGGAATTCATATAATTTATAACTCAACAAAATAAACCTTGATTTAGTGAGCTCATTAATATTTAAACATCACTTGATAGTTTGAAACATTTCAGTGGCTCTGCAGTGGAAATAAATAGTCTGAAGTGTCAGCCGCCTCCTCGCCCCAATCCCCCGTATTGTGTTAGTGTTCATGTTGCCCGGGGGAGTTACTCCCTATAATGGACTATACGGGGAGGCTCCGCCGGAAAGGGCTACCCTTTTATATACCTCCAGTCTGAAAAAGCTGGGGATTTCACGAGTTAAGTATAGAAAAGGGTAGGGTAAACTGTCATTTAATGGCACCTAATGGCTGATCATCCAATATTTTAAGGGGCTACTCAAGCGAAAAGTTTAGTAAAAGTCGTAAAAGGGATACATTGTTTCAACTGTAGGTATGTGAAAGGGGTACCATTTTCTATAAAAGGTATATGAAAGGGTTACCTTTTCTGTCGAAAATGGTATATAAAAGGGTAAGGGTTTGGACCGCTGAAAGTTCGACAAGAATGAACACGGTCAACTCGTATGAATGGTCGTAAACTGGTCCCTAATTACGTGGGAAAATCTGATTTGTCGTCCACCATTTTGAATTTGTAACGGTCTGGATTTTTTTGCGCATGCCCTGCGGTTTGTCGGTCCGGGTTAGAATCTCGGACCCGGCGTGTTGTTGGTGCTCATCCTTGCTCCGAGCGTTTTTAGCAGGGTACTCCGGTTTAATCTTACCTCCACAAAACACAACATTTCTAAATTCCAATTCGATCTGGGAACAGTGGATAAGAAGAACCCCTTTGTGGATTTCCACTCTTATTCCCATTTATATACACTCTTTTTTTTAATAAGAATCTTGTTTATAAGAATATTGAGGCTGAGATTTAGTTAAGACAATTTTTTGGCATTTTGATAGAAAATAAAATACAATAAAGTCACATGTTTTGAAATGAACTTTATTATATCATTGAAAAATATGGCAAATATGTTACTTTTTCTTAAATCAAATCGAGTTCTCAAAACTAAACGAGTTAGCAAAACGATAACTGAAAACGTGTACTTGTACAGTCATTTATGAATGTATCACTAATACACATGTACTATGCTTTGTAATCTAAGAATGTATTAAGAATATTTTCAGACCAAAATCGGCAGAAAAATAAGAATATTCAGCCTGGCCATGAAACTATATATTCTTATAAAAAAGAGTGTATTTATTTAATTGACATATTTTTCATTTGATATTCCTCAATGTTTTCCTTTTTCTGCAGCTTACAACTGCGCTGAAAGTTACAAAAGTTATTATAATTGAATTTCTAACATGGTTTCCATGATATTTTCTTTTTCGTGCAGCTTATAAGAGAAACTGCGCTGAAATCTACAAATCTGGTAAAAGAAAAGACGGTGTGTACACCATCAAACCTGACAATGTGTCTGCCTTTGATGTGTTTTGTGACCAAACAACAGCCGGTGGGGGGTGGACAGTGTTCCAGAAGAGACTGGACGGCTCGGTTGATTTCTACCTCAACTGGAGCGACTACAAGCATGGCTTCGGTGATCTGAATGGTGAATTTTGGTTGGGACTTGACAAGATTCACCGCCTGACCTCAGATAATAACAATATGCTGCGTGTGGACTTGGAAGATTTTGACGGGAATACTGCTTATGCCGAGTATAACATGTTTGGTGTTAAGAGTGAGAATGACAAGTACCAGCTTATCCTCGGTTCCTATACTGGTAATTCAACTTCTTAATTCTTCATTCAAATTATAATATGTAGCTTAAATAAATAGGTTATTACACCGTGGCGAGAAGCTTCACTCGTGAGATATCGAAAATCCATAAAGTTCTAAGTATTTCATTTGCTGGCCGACACAGCACAACAACATATACATACATACATACATACATACACACACATACATACATACACTTTATTGAGACTCCCTTATATAGGGCTATTCTGTCACAATGTATATAATAAACTATATATATTAATTATTTAACTATTTAACAGCAATTTAACTTAAATTAGAATAATCAATATGTGATAATTAGTATAAATCTAAAAATAAAATTAAAAATAGAATTACTAGTATATATGTATATAATAAGAAAGAATAAGAAAGTAAAAAACACCGCATGCGGCTGAGCAAATGATCACTGCCTTATATAATTGGTAATCCTCTTTTTAAATGTCTTTATATTGTTAACTTGTTTGATGTCCTTTGGTAGATTGTTGTACAGCTTTGCTGTTTAGACATTTATGAACCATAACAGAGTCGTGTAAGAAAAGTCTGTCCTTTACACTGAGCCAATTTAGTGACTTGAGGCCTTCAGAGATATGGTCGTATTTTCTAAGGCCTACACTGTAAATTCAAAAGATCTGTTTTGGCCCCAAAAATGGGGCCGAAACGGTGAGTAAAATACAGCCCCATTTTGGGGGCTTTTTCGGCCCCATTATGAAAGAGCTGTTATGGCCCAAATAAACCGGGCCGAAATAGCCCTTTTGGGGGAGTCGAAATGACCCAATGGAAGGGCTCTTTTGGAAAACAGTGGTGCTGTTTTGGATTTTAAAAGGGCTGTAATGGGTACTGCTATATACTGAAATAGCCCGTCCGGAGCTATTTCGAACTCAAAGAAAGGAATCAAAACGGCCCAAGTTTCGGGGCTGAAACACCCCCACGACTTGGATCTCAATCAGCACCACTGTAGCCGAAACGGCACCGGCTGGCTGGTCTGAAAAGGCTACCATAGAAAGGGCAAAACGACCACGACAGTCCTTGAAATAGCACTGACTGGAGTCATATCAAACTAAAAATGGAACAAATGTTGGTGCTGTTTTAGCCCACATTAAATCAAAACACGTCCACAACTTGGATCTTAATCAGCACCTTTGCAGTCCTTGAAATAGCCCTGACTGGAAAAAGGGATAAAACTATCACACATGTTGTTGCTGAATCATTCTCAATTTATTACGGTTTCTCTTTTGCATTAAAGTCAGCACTCAGTTGTATATATTTCTGCTATACTTAGTTTTAAAATAAAATAAAATAATATACTTAATTATGAAACAAAAAATAAGTCTTCCAACGAACAGGAGCAATAGTTTGTTGCTTTTGAATACAGAAAAACATGTTCTTGTAAGAGTTAATCATAAATCATTGGTAAATATATCAATATCACAAAATTGTAAGAACACTATCAGCATGTACTGTTCTCACCATGTATACTTATCAATTCATACATATAATATTAAAAGTGAACACGTTCAAAGCTCCATGTTGAACAATGTTATTTGTATATAGCCTACACATTAATTTTGATACACTTCGAGCAATCCCTGCTTTTCCTGAGAATGGTTTAGGGCACTGGTCTAGCAGAAGCAATAACAGAATAGACTATGTAGCTTCTAATATCCACACAGTGTAGCAATTTAACATAAAAACATAACTATGGTATGCGAAAGTATAAATACACTACACATAGTTGAAATTTATTGAGGATTAGTTGAATACTATGTCCAACTCCCATTATATACATGTAATATATAATGGGTGTTGGACAGTCTTCAACTAATCCTCAATAAATTTCAACTATGTGTAGTGTATTACTTTCACATACCGGCTATATTGACTGTTTTAGAAAAAAAACCCTGGAAAAAATACATGGCTGAAGAATACTGATATCATAATGATAAAGTTCAAGCACTGGGACTGTACAAACTTGGTCAATTCATCACCACTACTGAAGCAGCTCTCTATAAGAAATGTTTGTTACAATAATAATAATTATTATTATTATTCAACTGTATGATTGATACTGTATATTAATAATACACTTGAAAAAATTACTCCATTCTGTTTGGCTAAGAGAAAATTATACAGTTCAAGCGTAACACCAGTGCAATTACACCAGTGCAAATTACAAACAAAGATTTCCGAAGTCAGTACGAAGAACCACGAAGACCCCTAATGGCTGCCGACAGTCATATGAGATATGTCGAAGATGGCCGAAGTTCACCTGAAGCCTTCCGAAGATCACCCGAAGACTTCCGAAGATTGCCGAAGATCACCCAAAGACTTTCCAACTCTATCGGAAGGTTTGAAAATACTTTCGGAAATTTTACGAAGGGCAAGGGCTCCTCTTAGTAATCGTGTTTGTAAAAAAAGTAATTGAATTTTTTCAAGTGTATTATTAACAAGCAATCACAATTGATTTTCTTGTGCAATTTGGAATACATTATAAGCACTTTTAAATTTTTCAAAGACTACAAATTGCATTGCAAGTGCAGTTTTGTTAGTCTTTGAAAACTCCTGCTTATTTATTCCAAATTGCACTCGAAATCATGTGATTACCATACTGATCTGACAATGTAACATCAACAAATTTAAATTTTATAAAAATTAAATACACATCTACAAGTCACAAGGTTATTGACATAATTCATCAATACTCTACGATTTTCATGCAAGAATTACATGTATTAGTTTGATACTTATACAAGAAAAAAGACATCAAATCCTTGCACCTGAAAATAATAACATAATATTTAAGCAATGTTATTTGCTAGTTCCACTTCTCAAGTTATTTCAATACTCCAGAAATAAATTGATAAAAACAATGAATAATATAAACATGTTGACATGAAACAATTTTATAAGTTCACTGCACTGCATGCCATCATGGCAACTAGACATTTAACTATAAAAGCTAATGGGCTCTCTGTGATGTTGATTACAACATGCCATATAGGCAGATTAAAAAACTACATATGTTCTGTATTTTCAATGTAAAAAATGAACTTCGTAATTCAATTTTCAGACCCATTGGTATACGTCAAATGTTCAAAAAGGGCTCAGAGTATACATGTACACTGTTGCTAAATCAAGGGATTACGGAGGCAAATTGCTGTAAATAGTGTGATTTATCAATGCTTAACAGGGTAGGATACTTCAGCATAAAGCCTAACTGAGTAACTCCAACCTGACATATACCTAAACTGCACCATTAATTAAAACAGCACTGCATGCACAAACAAAATAGTGCGACAAATATGCACTGTTGCTAAACCAAGGGATTACGGAGGCAAATTGCTGTAAATAGTGCAATTTATCAATGCTTAACAGGGTAGGGTACCTCAGCATAAAGCCAAACTCCAACCTGACATATACCTAAACTGCACCATTAATTAAAACAGCACTGCACAAACAAAATAGTGCGACGAATATGCACTGTTGCTAAACCAAGGGATTACGGAGGCAAATTGCTGTAAATAGTGCAATTTATCAATGCTTAACAGGGTAGGGTACCTCAGCATAAAGCCAAACTCCAACCTGACATATACCTAAACTGCACCATTAATTAAAACAGCACTGCACAAACAAAATAGGGCGACGAAAATATACACTGTTGCTAAACAAAGGGATTACGGAGGCAAATTGCTGTAAATAGTGCAATTTATCAATGCTTAACAGGGTAGGATGCCTCAGCATAAAGCTAAACTCCAACCTGACAAATACCTAAACTGCACCATTAATTGAAACAGCACTGCACAAACAAAATAGGGCGACGAATATGCACTGTCGTGAAACAAAGGGATTATGGAGGAAAATTGCTGTAAATAGTGCGATTTATCAATGCTTGACAGGGTAGCTATAGGATACCTCAGCATAAAGCCAAACTCCAACTTGACATATACATGTACCTAAACCACACTTCAAAACAGCACTGCCAATCATGGGATCAGCCAATACAATGTTATAGCAGATATAACATTCACCAGGCCTTGGCCACATGTTTTAATTAAACCTTAAATTGCCCAATTACAAATCACAACACTGAGATATACATAACAATCAGCAATTTAGAAGGGGAAAATAATCAGTAGCAACAGTGTTCTCCCGAGGAACCCTTGATAAGCATGAAACAATAGAAAAATTTCATATCAGCCAAGCAATACAAATGAGATTTGACACAACTATTGTACATCCAGATCCATCTTGTACACATGTTCGAGTTGTATCAGCCATCGATCTCTTTGTTGTATATACATTATTGAATACGTACAAAGTGTAGTTCTACATTAATATAAGCTTAAGCTTAAAAGCAAAGTATTAAGCAAATATTTCCGTGATAAATTATCTTGGAAAATATAAGCTTATAAGCTTATCGATGGGCACAAGCTTACCTTGGTCAATGACGTTTTAAGACTGCCTAAAACAGGCGTACCAATCCAAGATCCGCTGTAAGAAGACTCCATACAGCTACTTTGGAAATTAAGCGGGCTTTAGGAGAAGAAAACGTTCCATTTAGCGAGCAAAAGGTCGAGCAAAAACCTCAAACCACTCCTCAAACCGTTTATAACGAGCGCCAAAATTGATCTAAACCAAAGAGGACGCCGGGAAGAACGTACACTGCGCATGATCTATTCAGACCCAGAGCCTCTCGGCCAGAGCAAGGTGTCGACCTTTGTACTGCGCCGGATTACGACATGCATTGTATTTTCAACTAAAAAGCAATTAACCGAAATATCGCAAGATATTATGGTCATCTCCAGGCTATTTAATTTTCTTACAATCCATCCGGCTAAAAATATTGTTGTTCAGGTGCTATAAAAGCCGAAAGTCTTGATTTCTTTGAAGAGGTTTCGGGTATGTTGCCACGGGCATGTTGCCAGTCCGATTTTCATCATCGCATCCGTTTTGAATTAACCATTTATTGTTTTGTATAATCAATGTTAAATGAATGTCATCGGCAGTGATGTCCACAACCTCATCCCACGCAAATTCAACTTCTTCATCTGATTATTAAAAAGGCCCAAAACGACCCCAACGTATAGGTCTTATTCAGCACCGGCCAGCCTAAAATGAACCTTATTGGGGCCACTCAAAATAATACTGAGCAAGTGGCTCTAGTACTTAGGGCCACAACAGCTCCGATGTCTAGGGCTGTAATGCACTCAGGGGCTAAATTGATTTCCGGTGAGTGCTGAATTGGCTTTTAGTTGGGTCGAATTGGAATTTTGTGGGGCTGATTTGCGCCAAATTGTCAAAATGGCCCCAAAGGGGTCAAATTAGCCCTAGGGGTATAAGGGCTATTTTGGCATTTGGGGGCCAAAACAGATCTTTTGAATTTACTGTGTAGGACAACTCTACAGGCAAAATTCTGGACCAACTGAAGCTTCTTAATGTTTTTCATTGACACGTTACTCCATCTGAAGAACAATAGAACAGATTACTAAATACAAAAGCGTTAATTAGTAAAATAAGCGTTTTCCTATCTAATAGATGTTTGATCCGGTTAATACGACTTAACTTAAACATACCACTTGAAACTAACTTTGTAATATGATCGTTATAATTAAGATTAGAGTCAATCATTACTCCCAAGTCCTTAACGACGGTTACGGGCTTGATTTCCTTTCCGAGCAATTTTACTGGTGGCAAGGGGGGTAAATTGCGTGTCAGTTGCGGAACGCCGACAATCAGAAGCTTCGTCTTGTCCGGATTTATAAGTACAGAATTCGTACAGCACCATCTTGATATGTCTGTGAGATCGTGATTCAAAGCAGACACAGCATCACCGATGTGACTTGGAGGAAGCGCAAGAAAGATCTTAGTATCGTCAACGTAACCCAGTGCTTCGCAATGTTTAGGAACGGAGAGGAGATCGTTCGCATAGAGTGTGAATAATACAGGTCCGAGTATAGACCCCTGTGCCACGCCAGCCGTCAAAGGGAGGGGTTTAGACAGAGTGTTCTCAATTTGTACAACTTGATTTCGCTGAGATAGGTAACTCAATCACTTTGTAGTATATCATCCTTGTAAAAATATTTCATGGGTCCGTTGTATGGTTAATTAAGATAACTTTTATTTTAAGAACTCGTGCAAAAACTTACAAGACTCGAGTAATGCGATACGCTCTAGTCTTTATTACGCATGCGCGATACCTGATACAAATTCACATAACGGGTATAAATAAGGGCGGATTCATTTGCAGCATACGCGTATAGCGGAAAGCGAGACGTATTCTTTTCCGTCGCATTCCTGGTTACGCGTATGGGGTATGCGATTAATCAATGGCAAAGCAATTAGTAGTCCAGTTCTGGCTCTCTCTCTCTCTGTCACGCAACGCTACGCTCTCGGAAGAGAGGGTCCAGGGAGGGTCCAGGGACAATTGTCTGCGCATGCTCAACGGTTAGTCAGCTTCTTAGCTAATCGCTACTGCGCATGTATTTTTATACTGACAAGATGACGGATGTTTCGATCTCTTCGGGCGCTTCGGTCAGTGAAAAGTACAGAGAAATGTTTCCTGAATACGATCCTGTATTTGTAGATGCTGTAAGTTCGGCTGTTTCTTCTTGTGTAAAGATGTAGCAAGTACCAGTAACGGACAGAACTACTCCAACTACAATCTTGAAGGTTTATTTCGCTCGGTGGGAGAGCTCCACCGAAACGTGCTTGCTTTTGTTACAAGAGAACTCACACACTAAAATAGCAGCATTCGTGACTTAAGTAAATTAAACATTATATCCGACGAAACAACTTGGCTACAATCACGCGAGAACATACAATTATTATAAACATGCAATTATGCAATTATAAACGTGCTGACATATACGCGATTAATACGTGAACGACTAGGCGTAATCACAGATTATTAAAGTGCGTTCGACATTAAGGACGGTGGGTTTTCGAGTTGCAGACAGAAAAGTTAGAGACATTATAAAACATTGTACAATTTATGAACAGTTCTGGGTACTGAGTTTACTCACGTTCAGGCACGGTTTCAGTAGTCACGCAATTTGGGCTTTGGGTGCAATTTGAAACCATGCATATATGCAAGTTGTAACTAAAGAACAGAAAAGTCATTGGCCACCCTCAAACTTGATTATAACCTGATTTATAACATCCCCAGTTTCAGTAATAAATCAGAGGGTTAATGCTAGCAAAACAAACTTAACAAGAAGCTTTAAAAAGCTAAAACCGGGCAAATAAATTTTTCCTGCTTTATTTTATTTTATTTTTATTTTCATACGTTTCTTTAAAATGTCGGTGACAAAACTAACAAACTAACCATACCTAACTTAAAATTTCATCACGCGAGTAACGTGAATATCTGATGCTTGCGTGCTATCCCATCATTGTAGCACGCAAAGGTCCGTTCTTGGTTTTCATGTGACGTCATCAAATTCTAAAATTCAAAACCGCGAGGACTGCAGAATTTTTACCTTCATTCAAGGAAAGATTACCTAAATATATATTTTTTTCACAAATTCTTATCCCGATATCATGCTTCCTTTTGAAAATAGAACAGTTTAAATTTCCGAGTTTTCATCAGGAGGACGGCCGTGACAGAGCTGTTCCGTATCTAAAACATGACTCTTCGGGTGATTTTCAGCATTCTAAACAATTTCAGTTTAAGGAGAAATATTTATCTAAATATTCGAAAGATCAAAAGAGAAAACAAACCTCCTTTCTGGCAAAAGTGAACTCCAGATGTTTTTTCCTATTTCCGGCCGCCATGTTGGTGAGCTCTATAAATTTGTGTGGAACATTTTGACCAATAACTCGAGTACAGTATGTGTGCCTAAAACCGGCGTACCCTAAAACCGGCGTATTTACGAACATGATGTAATTTTCCTTTGTAAATAAAATACGACGAAAAACGAAGATGTCTGATGATTTATTGATCTGTCCTCTTTCTCAAGACGAATTTGTGGCTCTTCAGGTGTTGTCGAAGGCGTGAAATTCAAGTCTGTTGACAGGTAGGTAAATTTGTCTTCTTAAAAATTCGCCGTTCACGGCTCCTCAAATTACACGGTTTTATTTATAAAATTTGTAAGCGGATAATGTGCAATATCGAAAGCTGATTTTTGGTAGAAGAAATGTCAAAAGAATAAGCTTTCTGCCGGTGTAAATGATTTTGCTTCTTGCATTGCATTTCTTGGTAAAGCGACGTCTAAAAATATTCAGCAATTTTCGCATGGTGTTCCTAAAACCGGCGTACCGAACGCTTCAAAAAGCAGACAAGTGAAGCCAAGGGCTGATTAAAAGAAAATAGTCTATTTTTTTACCCAAATAGTCCCTGCTCATTTCTTTATACAAGAAGGATTATAATAGAACCAAGTAGCCGCTTTAAATCAAATAATAATTGTAACCTTGTAAGTTGCATCCAGACCCTAGCCTCTCGTCACACAATCTACCCCGGCTCCTTCGAGCCTGAACATAACAGGTTTACATCATCCTCTAAAAGCCTTCTGGATACTTTTTTTACTTTTATTTGTAAGAAATGAAAGGAACAGGTGAAATATTACTTAACTTCGCATTTTTTTCAAATTCTCGGTATTTTGTGGTTACTTTTGGTGTGACTTACACATACGCCGGTTTTAGGGCCACTACGTCGGTTCTAGGGCCCGCGATCAAGTCCACTATTTTGCGAATTACAAGAAAACTAGTGAATTATAGCAGTTAAAATGTTGAGACGTGTTAGTGAAACGTAAAAACTACATGCAGGGGAAATTTGGGCTCACCAACGTTCTTTTGAGGTAAGATATACTGAATAATGTATTTTTACGCCGGTTTTAGGCACACATACTGTACGGAATACCGCACAGACCTGAGAGTTGGACTGATTCCTTATTTATTTATTATCTATGTCATGTCAATTCCTTGACTTCATTCTTTGAGCGGTTTCGATTTTTTTTATTTATGGCGTGACAGTAAAAACCGAGAATACACTATCTTTAGCACGTAAACAGCATCGGACGCAAAGGTCAAATAGCTTCTTCTCTGCTCCATTGTTTAAAAACAGTGCGAAAAGTCTGTTTAAAATGTATGCATCGCAATCGCAGTTGTGGGGTTTAAGCTCACTTACACTTCTTTGAAATGGAAGTTCTTCTTCCTTGGTTAAGTTTCCTGCTTGTGGAAATATGATAAAGATACGTTTCTAAAGTATTTTATTGCTAAGCTCAGGATTTAAATTCTCCGCACTTGCTAAAAGAAATTCGTCTGTTTTTGAGATAAGAGAATTTATATTTAGGTGTTCCGGTTGGGGTTAGCCGAGTGGGGTACGGTGTGGAAATTGAAATTGAAATTGAAATTGTCAAAGTAATGAACCGAAGCATAGTACTTTACTCGCATACGCATCTTTGTTAACCATCAGGGCCTGGTTGTTCAAAGGATGGATAGCGCTATCCACCGTATAAATCACTATCCAGTGGATAGCGTAGTTTGTTTTGTTGACACTTATCCACTGGATAGGTGATTTATCCGGTGGATAGCGCTAACCACCCTTTCAACAACCGGGGCCTGAATGCTAGTTACACACTGACGGATAACAAAATGGCTCTATAAGCTTCTATACAAACTCCCTTCAAGTAAACTCAATACGCTTATAAACTTCACGTCTTCTAGGGGCAACGGCTAAATCAACTCTTCAAGCGATGGCCTGGATGGCTCGTGCCCCGTTCAGCCCCGGCGTTCAGCGCACGAAACGATAGCGGTTCAACTATAACACTCTGTCCAACGTCTTCTCGTAGGAGTAAAATCAAAATCTGGTGCTTAAATTTTATCTGCTTTCTTGCTTGGCGAAAACCTCAAGAAAGTACAGTAGTCACGCCAGTCACGCTAAAAGTCTGCAGTTTGCGCAATGGAATAGAAGATCGGCGCAAACAATCCTCTTGTCTGTGAGTACAACGTACAACCTGAAATGACCTGCAAATTGCGTGAAAATTTGTGTGTAGCAAGTTTAAACTCATAAACGCGTTTTTGAAATGGAATACTCTGTTCAAGTAAAACTCAATACGCTTGTAAACTTTAGTCAGGCAGGAGTTCATTACCCATTGGCCGAGTGGGGACCTGGGTGAGCTCGACACCCAAAAAACAAGATCCCCTGAAGGGATTACAAGCGGCCGATTTCCTCGGGGGGGGGGGGGGGGGGGATCTCCCTTGTGTACGCTATATAGGAATGTCCCGCTGGACATGACAGGGTTTGGTTTTTGAGCATTTTTGTCTTCCACAGGGTAACCCATACGTTCAGAATAGGATAACGTTGATTGTTATGTAAGTCGTGAAAATTAAAAAATAACAAGCTTACACACAAGCCAAGTAAAACGTAATTTTATTCACCTGTTTACAAGCGAGCGCTGTGTTTGACAATTCTGCTTCGATTCGATTCGATCGCTTCGAGTAAACTCGCGGTCACTGGACTCTAAGGCCTATAAAGAGTCAACACACGAACCTGCGTGACGAAAAACGTGACTGCCTGATGTAATATTGCATCATGCTAAAGGCCCGTTTAAGTAGAAAGAAATTCTACAGAAGGACTGTGGAAGAGAAATTCTCCAGTGGCTAATTTTAGACACTGTCGGATTGCGTCATGTCAACCGTGTGGATTTCGCTTGTTTCTTTGTAAAGAACATGAAAAGAGCACTTACACGATACGAAAATCGAAAGTTTCTCTAAAAGTAGGAAGAAATTATCCAGAAAGCTTGTGGAAGAGAAATTCTCTAGTGGCTAATTTTAGACAATGCAATGCAATGTCAACTGGGGAAAGTGCAGTGACTACGAAAAAAACAAGTAGTCACGCCAGTCTCGCTAAAGTCCGCAGTTTGCGTGAAACCGGAAGCCGATTCCCCGCTGGGATCGAATAACGCGCAAAGGTCACACCGCCAAATTTAGCACATTTTGCAACAACACTGCTGTGGGACATTTGTCTTTGCTTTTTTCAATGCGATTCCTGTAATAAACTCAATACATGTACGCACTTACACGACACTACAGAAAGCCTGTGGAAGAGAAATTCTCTACTGGCTAATTTTAGACCGAGATGCGATAACATCATGTCAACCGTGTAGAGGGCTAGGGCTAGCGACATGAAAAAAAACCCGTCCATTTCTTGAAGCGGCTCGATGCCCATATATGGGCATCAGCCGCTTAAAAAAAAAAAAACTTCGAGGGATTCATGACCCGGGCTCGGCCTCAGACCTTGCCCGGTTAAAAAGTTGACCTGTGGATTAAATTTCATACCTTCAATGTATTATTTTATACATTTATGATTATGTTTGGCGAAATAAACTTCAACATTTTTCGGGGTGTATATATTAAATATGACCAGAGTTTAAAGGAATCGATCGACTCGATCTCTGAATGAAAATTAAATGGCCGGTATGCAGACTATACAAAAGTATAACACTTATATTTTCGAAATAGTACCATATATTTGACGGTGTACTACATGTACAAGAGTGAAGCACAACTACACAATCATTTTACTGGACTGGGTGAGCGCAATGACTGCTCAACAAACTCAAAAGTTGACTCTTCAACAAACTCAGCACAAACATAAGCAATGAGACATACATATTAAAGTCACTCACTGCCAATTTTCGCTGGTGTGTTCAGAAGGGAATGTACATGTACATCGTTATAGATTACTTGAATTGACTTCAGTACAGGCATAAATAATCAACAATCGCTTGTGTGTTCCGAAGGAAAATATGTACAGACTGTTAGCCATAAGCTGTAACAATCTTTTATCGATCGATGAACCGATCGACTCATCAACAGTTGTCATGCCCACATTTCACTCGTTAAATGTGTTATCTTTCCTCCGCGATTTAAATACCAAAGTTTCATCGGTAATAGACCTCTGGTTTCATCAATTCTTGAGGCACAAATCTGACATCCTTGGTAAAATGTCCGCCATTTTGTTTGCACAACGAAACGTGACGTCATTCAATATTTTGACGGGAAGCTCCGCCCAGAATGGAAGACGGCCGGTCGGTCGGTCGATCGAACGAAATAATCCGCCTGGTATGCACAGGACACGCAGGAGATCACAGGCATACCACGAGATTAGTATGCGTTCTACGAACGCAATAATATACCGACTGATCAAGATAACATTGAAATATGTCCTCCTACACATTCCCTTCTCCACTGAAGGCACTGGTGGCGACCAAATATATTTTCTCTTTCTCGACTCGGTTTGTCTGTTTAAAAGTCACATGTGAGCGAAGTTGCGCTGTGATTGGTTTATCGTGAGCATGCGCAGACAAGTGTCCCTTGACCCCCTCTTCCGAGAGCGTAGCGTTGCGTGACAGAGAGAGGGCCAGAATTGGACTAAGCAATTAGTCGCTATTCAAAGCGGTGAATTTGGACCTCGTGGTTCTACATTCCAGCGAGCTAACGCATCGTGACTGTCACAAACATCATGCTCCCGTAGCCCAAAGACGCAGCACATCATCTAATCACTTTGTAGTATATAATCCTTGTAAATATATTTCATGGGTGCGTTGTTTGGTTATAGTTATCATGTTTTACCTTCTTCATAACATTTGCTCGTTTCTTGATTTAATATCCCAGGAACTGCTGGTGACTCCCTCTGGCGTCAACGCGGTAAACCATTTACAACTCAAGATCAAGATAATGATGCTGACTCAGGAAGAAACTGTGCCATAGAGTATAAAGGAGCCTGGTGGTACAACTCGTGTCACATCTCCAACCTGAATGGCTTGTATCATCGTGGAAATCACTCTTCGTTCGCTGATGGTGTGAACTGGAAACACTGGAAGGGATATTACTACTCCCTGAAGAGGACCGAGATGAAAATAAGACCAGTGGATTACTGAACTTTTATGTACTGTTGTTTATCTAAAGTACCGCTAGATTAATTTTTAACTCATCGTTTACTTAGGAAGAGTGCATGAGCGATTTGCTCCAGACTTTGACATTTTAAAATAACAGATAGAAATTGCACATTGCAAAGGCAAGCAAAAACTAACGATAAAAACCAACGTTTCAGTGTCTTCATGACGCCATTGTCAAGGTAAATACAATATATGTAATTTTTCACGTTGTTATTGTATTATAGCTATGTGTTGGTTGGAGCTAAAATCGGTGTCGCATTTGTGTCGGATAATGCGACAAGCCCAGTCGAACGTGCGGCAGAAGTTCGGCAGCCGATTCAGACGTCGAATTTCTGTCGAATTTAATTCGTCCAATTGAATTCGACACGGCAGAAATGCGACGTATGAACAGGGCCTTAGACGAATAGTGGGCCAAATTCTCTTGTTATACCTCCCAACTCAGGTGCCACTTTTGATTGGACGAGAAGGTGTCACGTGGGATGCCTCAAAACAGTCTAACGCCCTAGGGCGAACAAAACTCACTAACTCCCTAGGGCAATAACAACTTGAACTTTCGACTCGCACGTGCTATGGTCGTGCACCTAATTAAAACCGTGGAAAATCTATTAAAGCGCACATTGCGTCAAGAGGACTTCGCTGTTTTGAATTAAATTCAGCTAACCGCGATGTTTTTATAACGAAAGTAAGGGAAGGTTGTTAAATATTTATTAAAAACTATCTCTCATTTCCCGTTGTTGTTTTTGACTACGAAAATAAATGTACACAAACTTTTAACGCACGTGCAGAAATTGTTTTGCTAATTAAACTTTTAGTTACACACGTGCAAAACAACTGTTTTTCTACCAACCACTAGTTTTGCCGGTGTTCTCATCACAGTCGCGCGCGGAATTCTTGAGTTGGGAGGTATAACAAAACACTTAATGCTGGTCCCTCGGGAAACAGTGAGTTTGTTTCCCCGAGACCCTCAGTGTTCCCCGAGGCGAACACTGTTCCCCTTGGTCCCAGTCATTAAGTGCTTATTATCCTTTAGAAGGTTTAATAAATTTGTACCTGGTATGACCAGTGACAAATTGGAAGTTCAATACTTATTGCTGTTCGGCGAAATAGTATTTCACGACAAGGCGAAGTATTTTGCATTTTTAACACTTGATGTAAATTATATTTATTTTATAGTACAGTGTAGATGTGAACGTTATTTCATGATCTATTGAATTGATCATATAAAGGACAATGTGATATGACTGCCATTTTTCGCATTCACAGAAATTACCCTTTTCAAGATGGTGTGAGATCTGTTAAAACAACTACAACAACAACAACAAAAACAACAACAACAACAACAACAACTTAATCTGGCAATTATTTTATTAATCATTTCACTCATCCTTAATATAGACTAGAAGAATTCCCCTGTCCTGTAACTATTATTTAGGTTTTTTGCTCTTTTCATTCTTGTCACCGTTGTAATATTTATTAATTGTCAAATTTCGTAGTTTAAGTACCGTTAAAACATGCAATTGTAATAGGTTGCATGGTTGATTTATCATTCTGTTTTGTCGCGTCTGCATATGTTGTTTAATGTTTGTAACTGTATGTTCAAGTTAAATTAAATTCACTTTCTAATCGTTAAAATTGTATCATAAAGTAGTATTACTGTTAGTAGTACTATTATAAGACTATGTTGATTATCAACTCGAAGTTGATAAAGGTAAATTAACCGCCGTAGCGAATTTCTAGAAGCTGACGTTTCGAGCGTTAGCCCTTCGTCGGAGCAAAAAACGTACTTTGCTCCGACGAAGGGCTAACGCTCGAAACGTCAGCTTCTAGAAATTCGCTACGGTGGTTAATTTACCTTTATCAACTTCGAGTTGACAATCAACATACTGTTTTACTTGCCAGCCGACGCAACACCACAGTTTCATTAGAAACTAATCACTTTGTATGATTATAAGTACAGTATTAATAATGTAAGGATCGAGTACTATTGTAAGTGGTATTTTAACTAGTTGTAAATGTGCTTTTAGTGAAATGTAATTGTGTCCGTAGTAATGAATAAAAAATTGAAAACAATCAAGTAAATTTGATAGGTTATTGCATGAGGCCGAGTAAAAGTTAAAGCCTGGTAATTACACGTATGACGCAACCATAAGCGCAAGCATAAACACAAGAACAAGAAAAGAGTATTTCCTTTAAGCTTGCGTCGTTGCGTCGCTCGTGTAAACCGGGATACCGCAAGCACAAGCACAAGCACAAGCACAAGCACAAGCACAAGCACAAGCACAAGCACAAGCACAAGCACAAGCACAAGCACAAGCACAAGCACAAGCACAAGCACAAGCACAAGCACAAGCACAAGCACAAGCACAAGCACAAGCACAAGCACAAGCACAAGCACAAGAAAGAAAGCGCGCAATCCGCCATATTGAATTATGCAATGTTGATCAAAATTTAAAGGCACTGCGCCTGCGTATGTCACCTTGTGCTTGTGCCATCGAACGTGTGAACACTCTTGTGCTTATGCTTTCATCGTGTAAACCAGGCTTAAGGAATATCATACATACATACATCATGTTTATTTACCCTCGGATTTACAGAGTAGCTGAATGTAGCTAATATCTCCGAGCAACAGACGGACAACGCACTCCGGCATAGTTTGACCACGACACCAGTAACCTCTTGCCCTACTCTTTAATAACATCAAGAGTGGTTTAATTTAGCGCGACGAGGGCAATTTCTGCAAATTCTGAAAAGACAAGTGATAGTTATCCTTAATATTATAAGGAAACATCCAGTCGTCGAAAACAGCTTAAAGGGAGTGTTTAACGGTTCGGCGCATGTTCAGGCTTATCAACTTTATCCGCCTTTAAAAAAACCCCACTCACATGTACTTCTCGATACTTCAGTATTCACATACTAAAATTAGTCAAAGAAAAACGACGAATGACTACAATTCACAAAAAAATTCAACGGATTACACCGAGAATGTCGAAATTTGACTACTAGAATAAATTACCAGAATAAATCCTTCGGGCCAACACTTTATTCGGGTAATTTATTCTGGTATTAAATATCGACAATTCTCGGTGTAATCCGTTGAGATTTTTTGTGTCATTCGTCGTTTTGCTTGGAATAATTATAGTATGTGATTACTGAAGTATCGAGAAGTACATGTGAGTGGGCCGAACCGTGAAACACTGCCTTTAAATTTATTGAAATAGATTCTGTTGAAAGCCGGAATGGATGAAGCGGAAGTGTGCATAAACTGCAGAGGGACACTAACAAACTGGAGGGAAATAAAAAATACCGAATGGGGTAATTCACGAAAGTATAAAAAGATAAAAATCGGCAGAGTTACGAAAGGTATAAGTTTTGAAAGGTCTTTTTTATCATTTTGCACACTAGATTACTGACAAGCGATAGTGAATCAAATTGCTTACTTTTATATGATTGGTTCTCCAGCAGGTGTCAATCACAAACGTCTCAGTGTAAACAAATTTTGATGCCCAACTGGAAGTCGTCCTTTTTCGAAAACTGCTTTCGACGTATTTGCAAAAATTGTGCCATCTGAGACACCCATCTCTAGTTCGATATAAGCAGATCATTTTCCACCATGCTGAAAAAAAAAAAGTGTCCAGATAAATGCCTCGCCAATTAACTTCCCTTTACAAGTAAAACGTCATCGTTGAAAACAAAAAGCTATTTGTCTAGGACTTTTCGATCACAATTAGTCAAAAATATACGATCAGAAGAAGCTTTCAGAAAAAGCTAGTACTTTGTTGGGGACGACGCGACTATTTTGTGTCTTCATGCGCGCTTGCATGTAAGACAAAAATGTTATTTTTAATAAATTAGTATTTCGTTCTCTCAGCTTTTAATGTTTTGAGAAAAACAATAAAGAAACTAAAAATTCACAGCGTGATGCCATAATATGATATGTAGTTTCCTAGTGTAATCAAACTGGCCCCAGATGTTCAAAGAGTGGATAACGCTATGCATCGGATAAATCGCTATCTAGTGGATAAGTGTTAACTGAAACAAACTACGATATCCACTGGATAGTGATTTATCCGGTGGATAGCGTTTATCTTATCCACCCTTTGAACAACTAGGCCCTGGAGAAAAAGGTTCCATTTAGCATAATAATTGTTTAGTCTCCGGAAAATTTGGAGAACTACTTACAAAGGTGAAAACACTGCCTGCATGATTATGTGTCCACAACAGTCAGTCCCGTTTCCATCAAAGGTTCGCCTGTTTTCTCTTTTAATTCTACCAACTGGAGAATTAGAAACCGGCTGTTTTTCAACAGGAGCTCATAAACACTATGTTAATTTTATTTAGCATCTTGATTAACTGACAATGCTACAGAGATGATCATACTGAATATTTCATTAACATCGCGCTGAATCATTTCCCAAAAAAATCCTTTGGGAATCGAAAAGAAGAACCCTTCGCCTTCCAAAAGCCAGATTTTCGATGAATTATTTTGTGTAGCACATACTTAAATAATAGGTTAGTTTTGACCTATTTTTAATCGAGTTAACAGTAGGTCGGACAGATTTAATTATAATTTGTAAATAAAAATACCAGAATGGCTCAAATGGCTATCAACATATCTTTCGATATCGATCTTCAAGATGTTGTAGTTTGTATTGTTTAGAATGTTTTATTTTGTTACGCGAAGCTTCGAGATTTGCCTTAAATTTTGAGCTCCAAAAGCGGAATTTTGACCGAATTCGGTTATTATCGATTTTCTCGAAAATAAATCGATATTCAGCCAAACAAAGTATGCAGTGATTTGTTCCACATTAAGGTCTACCTAACATGAGAATATGAGCAGAATTGATTTTTCGGCTTTGGCCACAATATTTTGAAAATGTCTGATTTTTGGCAACATTTCCTCTTAAGGCCTGGGTCAGGAGTTTAAAGAGAAATTATAGATGATCAGCAATATCTCTGATTAGATTTGTTTTACCAAGCTGAAATTTTTCTTGATTGTAAAACTCGGTATTCTGTTTTGACTTAACATACAATTTTGATCACGTGACATGTCACGTGATCATTTTCTTAAAATTGCGTAAATCTGGGAATTGCCGGCGAATTTTACTCGTATTAATCAATAAATGAGTCTTTTCGATAGCGTTTTAAATTATCTACCTCGCTGCGTTTGAAATGAGCATCCCCGATTTCGATTTAACGATTTATAAACAATCCAAAGTCGAATTTTTTCAGCGAAACGAGGGACGGTCATTCCAAACGTGAAAGGCTGGCAATATTTTACCTGCGTCTAAAAAGCCTATTTGTTTGATATTTTCATTGAACACCGTCGGCAATTCCCCCAAATAAAGGCTCTTTTCTGTCAAAAGTCACGTGGCATGTCACGTGACCTGCGAGAAGCCCAAATATTACTTTAAAATGTTAAGGACGTTAAGACCTAAAGCCCCTTCCACACGAGCAAGTTTTCCTTGACAAGTTTTCACTCGACAATTTTTCCTTGCTCGTGTGGAAAAGGAAATTTGACAATTTTTTCCTTGACAAGTATCCTTGTTCAAAAACTGGCGTGAGGAAAAATTGCCAAATTGCGAAACTTGTTCGTGTGGACGTGCAACAAGGAAAATATGACAAGGAATCCCTGGTGCCCTGCGGCCCTTATACATCTGAACTAAACTAGGCTATATCTAAGTGTGAATTAGGACAGACCCAATTAGAAATATTGTATGTGACTCAGCAAAACTGTAAGTTATACTGTTATGAAGCGTTAGCTTGCTCTATTTTTTAGCGGAGAGAATAGTTAATTAGGTAAGGTTTAGGCGGATCTCAGAGAGCTGCGAAAAACTCAGCAAAGGGTTAAAAAGATCTAATGACATTTTTAGTTTTTTTTGTAATTTAAATAACACACAACATTTACATGAAATATAACTTACATACTTACTTAACAATACATCAAGTTATAGACATTTAACTAATATAGTATTACATTAAAGACATTACTTAACGTACATTAAAATACATTACTTTAATACTTAGCCTGCAATACATGATCAGCTTAAATCTAGAGTGCCATTACACCCGCTACTGTATTGAATTTTGGATAATCGATTTATAAATGTTGACTGATTAAATATTCATCTGTAACTTAGATTTTAGTTTCTCTATTTTTATTTTATTTAGTCAAGCCATGAAAGCTTCCCATGAAGTAATACTCTTCTTCTTTTCTTGAAGCGGTGTATACAATGACATTCAAAGTTAGTTGATACTGAGTTTAGGAAAGTGGAAAGGCGACTAAAAGAACAGATGCAAGCAGGTGAGCGTGCATGTTTTCCGCTTGGATCCAAGGACGGCCAGCTAGGAGAGCATTAAGGTCGAATGCAGAAATATACCGATTAATTATGTTTAACAAAATATATTTAGACTAGCGAAATTAATAAGAATTGTTCCATCACGCTTGTATTCGCCGCGGCGAAGAAAATACACTTCACCATTGAATGGCTTCAACGGCTTCAACGAAATAATTCGCGAGAAGTGACGAGCTCGATTTTATTTATCTACCATGTTAATTGAGTTTGAACTGCAGTTAGTTTGGTACATACTCTTTTATGCAGGGTATGGGAAAGGTATATGGGTATGTGCCATTGGATAAGGATTAAATTTCGCTCTCTGATGATGGGTTGTACATTCAGGGGCACCCAACCATGGTTTTCTCCCTGGTGTGCTTTTAAAGATCTATAAATGAATTCTAAGCTGCGCTATAAAATTTATATCTGTTCGGTCATCCTAGGGGATCTTTAGACTTCACGAATTTATTAGGGATTTTTTAGTTATTTCCCGAAAACCTCAGCTCTTCCTTGCTGATTTTTCCTGTCCGAAAATCCTACAGTAGCTGACCTTTTTTCCTTTCCGAAAATCCTAGCTGACCTATTTTTGTACCCAAAATGAATTTTTTATCTCTCCGAAAATAACAGGCATTAATTTTCCCTAAAGAAAACTCCAAACTTTAATCCGAATATCTGAGGCGGTTATATGCCTTCCGAACAGATATTTCACCGAAACGATCCGTTGGGTGCCCCTGTACATTAACATACACATTCCCTGTTTCCAGCACTCCATATAAATTTCCACTTTATACGAGTGCTATGCAGCCCACACACTTTGTGGAAAATAAACATTTCACTTCTGTCTTTGTTTTTAGAGTTTTTGTTTTTGCATTCTAATAAGCAACACAATTTGCGCCACAATTTCGTCGAAAATGAGCAGCAGTGTTTGATCACTTCAGATATAAAGACACGAGGCGAGTTAATTGCCTTTAGTGGTTCGGAGCTTCAAGAGGAACATGACCATTTCATTGTTTTTCGTCGAGGGCAAAATATTTAATTAACTTAAGGGGGGATTCTACCTGAATTTCAATGAAATTTTAAGAGGTTTAAAGAAGGGATAGAAGGGGAAAAAAAAAATTTGGAACACCAACAGACAGTTGATACCCACGCGGGTGCTCTTGCGTGGTTATCAACTGTCGTCAATTGTCAATCTACTAATTTTTAACTTCAAATTCTAATTTTAAAACTACATTAAATCTTCAATATTTCTTATTTCCCTAAATTTTACAACTCCTTTGAGAAAAACTATTTCCTCCCCAAAATACCCAAAAATCATCCAAAAATTTACAAAACACCCCATAACATAGATTCATGGGATGAGTGGAGAGTTTTTGGATTGCTTGAAACGCGAACGAGATATTTCCATTAAACCCATGTTAAGTGGCGGAAAAATGGCATTCAGGTAGAATCCCGCCTTAAATAAAGGTTTTTATTGTTTTTATTTATTTATTTTAATATCATTTTCTCTTGCTGTTTAAAAGAAAGCCAGAAATAGTTCTTTTTTTAGCAGCATGAAAAGCTATTTTGATGGATAATTTTTATATTTATGATTTGCTTCGACGATCCCTTTACTCGTTTCTCTCGAAAACCGGGCCAAGATTCTGAAGGAATGAAAATGACTGAGAAAAATTTGAAAGATTCGGTACATGCGCTTTCGGCAAGATATCTGCTCGATTTATGCTAGAACGATTTCGCATAAGTCGATGTTTATATGCCAATGAGCCACTATTAAATGCTAATGTAGAGGAACAATAGAGAATTAGGTGCGCTGAAATAAACTATTGTTTAAAATTCGAATTTCTGTACGTACCACACGCACCAAACGTATATTTCACGCTGGTATCTACAAAAATTCATCCGTCTGGTAGTTGATAATATCCGTCTGTCTATAAATACGGGCAAACAGACGGATTATCCGTCCAGACGAACTACCTGCCAAGACGAACTGTCTGTTTGCCAGTACTACACAGACGGATAATATCAACTACCAGACGGATGATTCGTCTGGGCGGATTATCCGTCTCTAGTATAAATCGAGCCAAATTTTTGGAAACATTTGTTGCGGACGCAAAATGTTTCTGAAAACTGAAAATGTTGCGTGCGCGGGAAATAGGAAAACATTCATTTCCGCAACAGTTTCCTCGTTTGCCATGGGCTTAATGTCGTCTCAAATGCGAGCCGGTAATTGGTTCTGAACATACAGATTGGCACCGGGGAATTGAGTTGGGTTCCTCACGTACGCATCAAAATTCAAACGTTTTCTTCGATGAATCTTCTCTTGTCATTTGCTCAGTTAATGGCATGCTTTATTCGTCGGTACCATTTGCTCAATCTAAAAGTTGGCGTAAATTGAATATTAAAGTAATTTCTTTTCGTAAGATTTTGTTTACCGTTTCTTCAACTGCTTTATCGATGTGTTGAATTGTAAAATCACGTAATAAATTTTGAACGAAAGCCAACTTTTTCGGTGCAAATAGTATATTTTGCTATTCCATTGCTGCATTTCCGCATTACATTGCTGCTACCTTAAGGAAAGCAGTATATAAATAGATAAGTAAGCATCTAGGACCATCTAGGGCAAGCTCAAAAATGAAAATTATTTTTAGCGAAAAAAATTCAGTCCGCAAGCCTCTGTCAGATGTATCTGCGGCAATTTGTTTTGAAAAAGGACTTGATAATCTCTAACTAAAGGCAAATTTGAGAAAACACTGCCGCAAAATAATTTTTGCAGCAAAATAGATTCGTTCGGTTTCGGGAGTTTTCGATTACAAATGTTATATTGAACGCGAGATCAGTGCTCACAAAACATAAAAAATGAACAGCAGTTTTTCTTAAAAAAACCCCCACCGCAGTTTGGAAATTGGAACTGTTTTGTTTAGTCCTCATGTCGCGTAAACAGCTTTTCACGGCCTGAGTGAAAGTGCAAAAACGTAAGATTATGTCTTAAGGCTGCCAAAAGTTTATGATTTTTAATGACGTGTTCAAATGTTTAATTGATCAACAGCCAAGTACTGTTACTTTACCACAGCGTACGTACCTTACTCGACAACACAGCTGTTCTAGAAAATTATCATCAGTTTAAGTTGACCTGAGGCACTACCCCGCCGGATTTAATCAATAGAGAGATTAAGCATCGCGTTCACGGTTTTTCCTGCTGTCCGCCGTCTTCCGTTTCTACGTCAAAGTGAGTCATTTCGCGCTTGCCATGAACGTATAAGTGAATTATTTTCGATTTTTCTGATGAATTTATTTAACGATTCGAGGAAAAGTTAAGGTAATCAACTCGGCTGGCGTTTGCCTTAGAACGTGGTACTTACTCTAACTGTGTTACTTAAATTTCCTAAAGCAAGCCTCAGTTTATATTTGAAGGTTAAAAATGTTATCGTGTTTACCTTGATATTCTTTTCAACATGTGGATAACGACTATGAAACATTTTAATATAACATATATATCTATACGTTTCTTCACTATTAATTTTCACTGATGAGATTTCATTTTTTTTTTTTTTTTTTTTTTAGAAACTAGATAGGGTTAATCGATTCAATTTGAACTCAGTCTTTCTATAAGACACAGTGTCTGTTTTAAAAACGGAATTAAAATAATGTCGAGGACTAAATAGTTTCTTACGTTTTTTGTTTACTTCACTTAGGCCGTGAATAGCTAGACATCTAAGAACATCGTCCTTAATTTTTGTTTCAGACAGATTTTGCGTATATCGCCCGCTCTTTACTCTTTCCCTGCAGTTACAAAGGATTGGAGAAATGCAGTGGCTAGTTGCTTGTTTCTTCTTCTTCGGTTCTTTCATGAACTTCGTAACTGCTGATAATCGATGCAGGACAGAAGTTAACATACCTGGCATGGCTCTCAAGGGGTTCGTCTTTAAAAAGATCCCAGCAACAGCCCCTTACAAATGTGATGTCAGATGCGAAAGACAAATCACCTGTCAGAGCTATAACTACAACACAGAGGAAAAGTATTGCGAACTGAATAACCGCACCAAGGAGGCAAGACCCGAGAATTTCCGCTCAGACCCTGCACGGTTTTACATCAGACGCTTGAATGGCAGGGGTATGTACTCAGTAAATGCATGAAATACATTTGAACCTCCACTAACGACCACCTCTCTATAACGGCCAGGATTTTGGTCCCGTCCCCGTGTGACCATACATTTAACTCTTTTTACTGTATCTCAGTCTATTGTAAAAGTGTTATACAATTTGATACTGTCAACTTAGTGTGTATATAGTAGTGTAACTCTGTATGTCTGTTTGTTAATAAGGTTTACATTTAACTATTATTGAAATTATGCCCCAAGGTGGCCATTGTAGTGAGGCTCAAATGTCTGGTTTTATTTTTAACAAATGTCTGTTTCAACAGTTTGGTGCTTGATTCCTTAATAATAATAACAACTTTAATAAGAATCGCCTCGGAAATAAAAAAATACAGTGATTTTACAATGAATATATCAGATAAAATTGTTTGCAAATTTGGAATTTAAAATAGATAAAAATTTAAAGGAGCTATGTCACGCTAAGCTATGCTATTTTTGCTATTCTATTCTGTAATATTTTTTTACGAGTTGTAAACTCAAATTAACATTAACATTAAAATTAACTCAAACATGCGAGAGAAATATTAATTCAAAGACTGAATCTCACTTGCATAACAAACATAGATAGATGATTTCTAAGCATTATTTACCACTTGTTTCGTACAAATAGCCGTAAACCTGAAAAACGTCGGCCGTCGTTTTTCAAATTAACCTTTTCGCAATACGTTTCAATATAGAAAGTGCCCGCGCTAATTTCAAATTTATCTTACGTAAAGAGCACACAAGCCAAACTTTGTGAATTTTCCTAAAAATTATCTGGGAACATTCAGTTTTGTTTGCAAATTCTTTTATCATGTAACTTGACGTTTCCATGACAACCAAGTTTTGACAAGACGTTTTACCCACAATTACTGTTTTGCAGTGAGACTTTCACATTTTACGAAGTGTTTCTTCCAAAATCTTTAAAGTTTTAACTTTGTTATATTTTTTCGATTTTTTGAAATCAAATTTGGAGATTTTCTAAGCAATTTCGAAATCCAAGATGGCAGATCAAAGATATGACGTCATAATTGACAAGTAATCGACAAGTAACTGTCACTAAAATAAACATTTTTGGATGCTTTATATACCATATAAGTTTCATTTTCATAGTGTGAATAATTTACGAGATACAAGTCGTTTTACCGAAATTTGTGTTTGTTTAGCTTAACTTACAGTTTTCATTAGATTTTCGCTTTTTACAAAGAGTTCCTTCCAAAATCTTAGATTTTCAATTTCTATTTTTATTGTTTCAAATCAAATTTGGAGATTTTCTGACATTGCTGAACGATTTGGAAATCCCAGAAGACGGATCCAAGATGGCGCTGGCGTCATTTTGGCATTATATGACGTCATAATCCACACGCGACTGTCACTAAATTTTTGGAAGCTTCATTTTCATAGCGAGTTACATAGGGGGAGAAGGTACTTTCTTCCCCTCCACTCGCCCCCCCCCCCCCCCCCCCCCTCCGGCTCACGAACGAAAAAAGCCTATAACTACAGTCTTTGTTTTCATCTGACGTCATCAAAATTCTAAAATCTAAACTGTTAATCCTACAAAGGTCTTCTTTATATATCTTCTAGACACGGAAATAATTAATCTCTATGCAAAGTTTGGTATCGATCCAGTTATTCCTTTTGGAAATAAAGCTATTTGAAATTTGTGATGTCCCGGATGAACGTGTTTCTGAACTGTCACAAAATACGGATACTTTTATGTCATTTTTAAATTTTCAGACGTGATAATAATTTAGAAGTGATGACTAAACAGATTTGAAGTGAAAGAAAATGATATTGACGGTAGAATCAACTCTACTTCTTGTGCAATTTTATGGCGGCCATATTTGTGCCACTTTGAAGGACACAAATTAGTTTGGCAATAACTCGGTTTTGAAAAACGCTACAAAGCTATAATTTGAACAAAACGTTTCTTTCTGCCAGTTCTTTTACCTGTTAATTTTCTGATGTTGTTCATGCAAGCAAACAGTTTTTGTAATGTTGATGAAAACCACCAATAGGTTAAGGTCATTGACAAAACAAAAAATATAAATAAATTTATACGTGTGTATTTATCACAGCTCCCCTTGGTTCTATTCCGGAGCTACCAGCCCAGTCGTGCCAGGAAATAAAGGGAAGCGAAGGCAAACACACCATTAGCAACAAGTACTGGCTGGATCCAAATGAGACTGGAACGGCAATATTGGTTTATTGCGACATGAACTTGGATGGTTAGTTGTTGCTGTTGTTTCAAATTTAATTTAACTCAACGACAAAGCATTTGTCACTAGTTAGTCTTATTCCATTTTTCCCTTGGTATCTAGATATCAATGAATGCATTAGCGGAAGCCATGATTGTGATTTGAATGCCAACTGTACCAACACTGTTGGTTCACATAACTGTACTTGTAAGGAAGGATTTGCTGGAAATGGACGCTCGTGTTCAGGTAAATCGAATTTATCAGTTTAGTATTAGTGCAACTGGTAACTGTAGTTCCTAGCCGTAAAACTCTGCCCCTTGTATATACTAACAATAGCCTCCATTTGGCGAGGAAATATGCTCGGATATTTGTCCGCGGACATTAACTGTTCCGAGAAGCGAACATTTTTCCGAGAGCGTAGCTCGAGGACAACTGTGAGCTACGAGGAGCAGATAATGTCCAAGGACAAATATCCGAACATATTTTTGAAGCCAAATGGAGGCTATTATAGTTATTATCCCTCAAATATTTCACAAGGTCGCTCTGTTTGCCGTGGAAGATCTCGGCCAAGCTGTTAAACATAAAAATAATTTTGTTGCCGCTCAAAAATATTGCTAGTCTGTTCCGAACTTTCAGTTCTATTCAATTTCCAATGTAACAATTTATTTGTGAGGAAAACTGAATGTGCGAAAGTAAAACGCAAATTTTGAAGACTGGGGAATATCACTTGGGGAATATCACTGGATATTCACCAGTTTTGGCTGCGTCACGTGACGTGTTTAGACCAATCGCAGGCGAGAAAAATATTTGATGGGTTATAATCTTTGTTATCTAGATATTGATGAATGCAGCAATGGCAACCATGATTGTGACGTGAATTCCAACTGTGACAACACTGTTGGGTCACATACCTGTACTTGTAAGGAAGGATTTGCTGGGGATGGACGCTCATGTTCAGGTAAATTGAATTTATTTTAGTATCAAAGCAACTAATAACTGGAGTTCCTAGCGTTAAAACCGTGCCTCTGGTATATCTTTCGTTATGCAGATATTGATGAATGTAGCATTGGCAGCCATGATTGTGACGTGACTGCCAACTGTACCAACACTGTTGGGTCACATGACTGTACTTGTAAGGAGGGATTTACTGGAGATGGACGCTCGTGTTCAGGTAAATTGAATTTATTTTAGTATTGAAACAACTGATAATAGGAGTTCCTAGCGTTAAAACTCTGCCCTTTGTATATTCTTTGTTATCTAGATATCGATGAATGCATTACCGGCAGCCATGATTGTGACGCAGACGTGCATGCCAACTGTACCAACACTGTTGGATCACATGACTGTACTTGTAAGGAAGGATTTGCTGGAGATGGACGCTCGTGTTCAGGTACATTGAAAGTATTTTAGTATCAGTGCAACTGATAATTGGAATTCCTACATGTAGCGTTAAAACTGTGCCCCTTGTATATCCTTTGTTATCTAGATATCGATGAATGCATTACCAGCAACCATGACTGTGATGTGAATGCCAACTGTACCAACACTGTTGGTTCGCATAACTGTACTTGTAAGGAAGGATTTGCTGGAAATGGACGCTCGTGTTCAGGTAAATTGAATTTATCAGCTTAGTATTAGTGCAACTGATAACTGGAGTTCCTTCCGGTTAATCTCTGCCCCTTGTATATGATTTGTTATCTAGACATTGATGAATGTAGTAATGGCAGCCATGGTTGTGACGTGAATTCCAACTGTACCAACACTGTTGGATCACATAACTGTACTTGCAAAGAAGGATTTGCTGGAGATGGACGCTCGTGTTCAGGTACATTGAATTTATTTTAGTATTGAAACAACTGATAATAGGTGTTTCTGGCATTAAAACTCTGCCCTTTTTATATTCTTTGTTATCTAGATATCGATGAATGCAGCAACGGCAACCATGATTGTGACGTGAATGCCAACTGTACCAACACTGTTGGATCACATAACTGTACTTGTAAGGAAGGATTTGCTGGATGTGGACGCTCATGTTCAGGTACATTGAAATTATTTTAGCATCAGTGCAACTGATAATTGGAGTTTCTGGCGTTAAAATTCTGCGCTTTGTATATTCTTTGTTATGTAGATATCGATGAATGCATTACCGGCAGCCATGATTGTGACGTAAATGCCAACTGTACCAACACTGTTGGGTCACATAACTGTACTTGTAAGGAAGGATTTGCTGGAGATGGACGCTCGTGTTCAGGTACATTGAATTTACGTAAGTGTTAAAAGCAACTGATAACTGGAGTTCCTAGCGTTTAAACTCTGCCCCTTGCATATTCTTTGTTATCTAGATATCGATGAATGCAGCAATGGTAACCATGATTGTGACGTGAATTCCAGCTGTACCAACACTGTTGGGTCACATAACTGTACTTGTAAGGAAGGATTTGCTGGAGATGGACGCTCGTGCTTAGGTACATTGAAATTATTTTAGTATCAGTGCAACTGATAATTGGAGTTCCTATCGTTAAAACTGTGCCCCTTGTATATTCTTTGTTATGTAGATATCGATGAATGCATTACCGGCAGCCATGATTGTGACGTGAATGCCAACTGTAGCAACACAGTTGGCTCACATAACTGTACTTGTAAGGAAGGATTTGTTGGAGATGGACGCTCGTGCTCGTGCTCGTGTAAATTGAATTTATTTTAGTACTGAAAGCAACTGATAACTGGAGTTCCTATAGTGTTAAAACTCTGCCCCTTGTGTATCCTTTGTTATATAGATATCGATGAATGCATTACCAGCAACCATGATTGTGACGTGCATGCCAACTGTACCAACACTGTTGGGTCACATAACTGTACTTGTAAGGAAGGATTTGCTGGAGATGGACGCTCGTGTTCAGGTACATTGAATTTAGTACGTAAGTGTTAAATGCAACTGATAGTTGGAGTTCCAAGCGTTACAGTCAAACTACTATAACCGGGGCCACCCAGACAAAGTTAACCAATCACAGGGCAGAACGGGAACAATACATTCCAACATTTTTGAATTGAGCCAATCCGATGTCGAGTACAGAACAATGAAATTGCAACTTGTTCGTTCGCGATTAATACAGATGAATTAAATTTTGTGCGGTTCTACGGCGTGGATTTTCGATTTCAACTTTATCTTTGACTAGTTTTAGCAGTACGATTTGGAAGTAAAATATATGCGAGTCAATAAAAGAGAAACTCCAAACTGCGTGAAAACTGGGAATGCAACGGCTGTACAGTATCAGTTTCCTCGAATAAAAGTGCGTGGCGGATTTGAAATAATTTGTTTGCTCTTGACAAATTCAAGTTTTCTCTACGGAGTCAACCAGAGTGTTCAACCGGCTGAATAGCTACACATGTCGGGGTTTTGGCATTACCATTTGGAAAATAAATACACTTGATGCCAGCGAGGGAAGACTTTATATTCCAAACTGCATAAAGTCAGTGCACGCAATGGCTCAAGACCAAGGGCACAGTTTTTCTCAATACGGACCGACCTAGGCCGGCAAATAACCTTTTTATTTTTTTCGTACTTCGTTTGAATTTGATAAAGAAATATTGAAATCTCAGGCTTGTTTCGCAAAATCTGTTTTTCACGCGCGCTAGTACATGTAGCTCAGAAGACTACCGAAGAAATAGCCCAGCTTGGACCATTTCAGCAACGCGCGAAGGTCGGTACAAAGAAGTTTTTAAAATCTCGCATTATTTTGCTCTCTTATCGTTGTCAAGTGAATGAAGAACTACGCAGTGGAATTAAAGAACTTGCATTTCTTCAAAAAGGCGAGTAGTCATTTGATTTTAACCGACAGAATTTAGTTTTAGTCAAGTTTGTTGTTCGTTTTTGGAAATCAGTTTCACGTCAGTTAAACTTGCGGGTTTTAAATTACAATTCACCGTGTTTAGACTCAATTCCTTCGTTTTAATTGTTTGCTTTTCGTTTCTCTGTTTTCCTAAACAAACCTTCCGTTAATTTTCATTCAAGAAATAACTTTGTGGCTACCGGTATTCCCGTTTATAATTCTCGGCACGTATCAATTTTATGCCGTCGGCTTTGAAAGAGCTAATGCAGGCGAAGTTTGTCAAGGTTTCGCATAAAATGAAAACTGCAAATTGCCACCGAATGGCAAAAATTAGATTTAACATGTGAAATAAAATTGTAGTATACGTAAAGACTGTAACTGGGAACAGTTTTGCTCGAAAAATGCTTTTCATTATATTTGTTTACGGCAAATGTATGGAAGATTGCTGAAGATTGTCGTAGAATTTGACGGCGGCTTTGAATGGTTTTTGTGAAAATGGAAATTGCTTCTCGTTTCAGCTGCTTTTGTGATGAAATGCCGCTCTAGTCTCCATTTCTGTAATTACATATTTGTGGTGTAAAAATTAATCGTCTGAGTTTCTTGTTACTTGGTCAGAGATAGGAGAATACTGCCCGCTCCCGGAACCAATCAGATTGCAGGATTTGCAGGATACCGCCCGCTCGCGCACTGAGAAAAAAATAAATTGAGTTATGCATGCACGCTCGCGCTATTGAAATAGATAGCGTGATTCTGATGAGTATGTTATAAGCGGCTCGGGCTAAAATGAGCCTGAGTCGGGCCAAAAACATATTTACGCCCGCGAACATCAACTCTATTACTATTATAATAATTTCAGAGGGCATTTAGAAAAGGAATCAAAGACAGTAAGCGATATCTTGAACACTGCCGGCGTCGGGTCGACGTTTATTTCATATGATTGTAAAACTTGGCAGAAAACCGTCCGCAAAATTCGTCGAAACAATCTGTGCTCTAAAGTTCTCTTGAAAGGAAAAATTACAGAATTCCATCAACAGCAAATAAATAGTCATCTAGAAGTGTTGGAACTTAATCATGCAATTACTGAACTGGCAATTTGGCATAAAATATTTTGCCTGAACTGAGCGGGTTTCGATCGAAGAAGACAAACTTACATTCAATTCGCCGCCGTGTATGGATTCTTCCTCGAGTTTCTGTAAGTCCTCTTCAACTAGCTGTACTGAGAAGGCTGAAAATTTGCTTCTTCGTTAGCTTTTCCAGCCAGTCTGATAATATAAAGCTAAAAAACAATAGCTTGGCAGCTGCAGATGGCAGCACTTCGAGTCAATGGCGCTTTGAATTCCAAGAAAACGGCGCGAACAGTTGAATGGTTTCCAGTTCTGATTGGCTGCTACGTTATTTTCTTGTTTCTGATTGGCTCAGTTCAGCGGGCGAAAATATATTTTAGCCCGCTGAATTCTCCATTTTAGCCCGAAAAATACGCCACAATGCCCGATGAAGTTATTATAATTTGACATAAACTATTTTGCCTGAACTGAGCGGGTTTCGATCTAAGAAGACAAACTTACATTCAATTCGCCGCCGTGTATGGAATCTTCATCGAGTTTCTGTAATAAGTCCTCTTCAACTAGCTGTACTGAAAAGGTTGATAATTTGCTTCCTCGTAACGTTAGGTTTTTCAGTCATTCTGTCGTATAAAACAATAGCTTTGCAGTTGCAGATGACAGCGCTTCGAGTCAAATGAATTGCTGCCAGCAAGAAAACGGCGCGAACAGTTGAATGGTTTCCAGTTCTGATTGGCTGGCTGCGTTATTTTCTTGTTTCTGGTTGGCTCACAGCAGCGGGCTAAAATCTCCATTTTAGCCCGAAAAATACGCCACAATGCCCGATGAAGTTATTATAATTGAATTTCTAACATGGTTTCCATGATATTTTCTTTTTCGTGCAGCTTATAAGAGAAACTGCGCTGAAATCTACAAATCTGGTAAAAGAAAAGACGGCGTGTACACCATCAAACCTGACAATGTTTCTGCCTTTGATGTGTTTTGTGACCAAACAACAGCCGGTGGGGGGTGGACAGTGTTCCAGAAGAGACTGGACGGCTCGGTTGATTTTTACCTTAACTGGAGCGACTACAAACATGGCTTCGGTGATCTAAGAGGTGAATTTTGGCTGGGACTTGACAAGATTCACCGCCTGACCTCAGATAATAACAATATGCTGCGTGTGGACTTGGAAGACTTTGAGGAGAATACTGCTTATGCCGAGTATGACATGTTTGGTGTTAAGAGTGAGAATGACAAGTACCAGCTTATCCTCGGTTCCTTTACAGGTAATTTTTTGTATATAATGTATATAGTGTATTATATAGTGCTTTGCACTCAGCACCTACAGTTTGGTAGCCTTTTAACATGACGTTATTGTGACTTCTCTTTATTCTAAATGTAAGCGGACAGCTCTACTTATGGCCGCCTTGACAAAACCCCGTTTGAACTCTCATTTACACATTCCCGTAAGCGGCCGCGGACACTTTCTAGTGGTACGATTTGGATTTTTTTAAGCTCCCATAAGCGGACACCCCAAAGGAACAATCATATTAGCCTCAATATTATTTTTATCAATGAACTTCACACCGCTGTTTGTTATAAGGGTTTTCAAGTGTATGTTTTTGATACTGTAATTATTCTGTCATTTCATGCGATGGTTTTTTCGCATTAATACTGTTTAGTGTGGTTCAGGAGGGATAGCTACTTCCCATACATTCTCTTAAATCGAATCCAAACAATGCTCTCACAACTTGCAAAGCAATCATCACAACTTTAGCCAGCGAATTCATCATCTGCACGTGCGTAGAAGTTGTGTAAAGCCACTGAAGAAAAGCCAGAAAAACATGGCGGCTGATGAGGCGATGGAGGTGCGTACTGATGTATAAATGATTATTGTATTTTTTCACTTTGTGATCCTTTAAACCAGATAAACTTCTTCCTAAAATTTTTCGTTTTCGAGATGCAACCACGACGGCGACGGCAACGAGAACGTCACAAAACAATAGGTTTAATTAGTAGTACAATATTCTGCACGTGTGTTTTGCATATTTATTTGCAGTTCCATGCAAAACGAAACGCACGTGCGTTTTGCAATTAAATTTTTTTGCCTTCCTATGCAAAACAAAAAAATCAAATGTCCAAATTCAAGGTATTATGGAGAACGTGAACACGCGATGGTTAATTTTCCTGTCTCTATCTGGAATTGAACTCATGAATTCAGCTCCTGCATGGAAAGTTCAGCCACAGCCAGCCAAATTGAACGTGTTGGAATAATCGCGAAATAGTTTATAGGTGCGTTTATTCATTTTTTAAGGAATTTCGCGCGCGAAAAGAAGCACACCGCTGACCAAAACGAAATTGATCTCTTTGCAAGTTGTGAGAGCATGGTTTCTCGGTCCCAGGCCCTGTCTATACCCCCTGGTGTGTGTGATATAAACCTTGTGACATTGTTCTGTCACTCTCATAATATTTGTTCAATTATTGATTTAATCCCTCAGGAACTGCTGGTGACTCTCTCGTTTCTCTCCGCGATCAACCATTTTCAACTAAGGATCAAGATAATGATAAGAACGATAAATTAAACTGTGCCAGTAGGTTTATAGGAGCCTGGTGGTACAAACAGTGCCACCGCTCCAACCTGAATGGCTTGTATCTTCACGAAAATAACTCTTCGTACGCTTATGGTGTGAGCTGGTATCACTGGAAGGACAGTTTTTACAACCTGAAGAGGACCGAGATGAAAATAAGACCAGTGAATTTCTGAACTTTCGTGTTTTGTTGTTTTCAAGTACCATTCCATTAATTACATAGTTATAACAGTCGTAGTACGTAACACTTAGGAGCTTTACAACTCGTTAGAACACGTACTTGCATCTAAGATTAAAAATCAAAAATTCAACTCAGTAAAAATCAGTGATTTGATCGACGCGCGCTTTGACCTTTTAAATTAGCAGAAAGTGATTTCACGCTATTAGCAATGCGTGGTAACTGTGATATCCTTATATGTGTACACTGATGAACTTGTAACTAATTATCTTAGGAATTATGACCTAGTAACTGATGACCTTGTAACTGATGACCTTGTAACTGATGACCTTGTAACTGATGACCTTGTAACTGATGACCTTGTAACTGATGACCTTGTAACTGATGACCTTGTAACTGATGACCTTGTAACTGATAACCTTGTAACTGATAACCTTGTAACTGATAACCTTGTAACTGATGACCTTGTAAACTGATGACCTTGTAACTGATGACCTTGTAAACTGATGACCTTGTAACTGATAACCTTGTAAACTGATGACCTTGTAACTGATGACCTTGTAACTGATGACCTTGTAACTGATGACCTTGTAACTGATGACCTTGTAACTGATAACCTTGTAAACGGATGACCTTGTAACTATTGACCTTGTAACTGATGACCTTGTAACTGATAACCTTGTAAACTGATGACCTTGTAACTGATGACCTTGTAACTGATGACCTTGTAAACGGATGACCTTGTAACTATTGACCTTGTAACTGATGACCTTGTAACTGATGACTTTGTAAACTGATAAACTTGTAACTGATGACCTTGTAACTGATGACCTTGTAACTGATGACCATGTAAACTGATGACCTTGTAACTGATGACCTTGTAACTGATGACCTTGTAACTGATGACCTTGTAACTGATGACCTTGTAACTGATGACCTTGTAACTGATAACCTTGTAAACTGATGACCTTGTAACTGATGACCTTGTAACTGATAACCTTGTAACTGATGACCTTGTAAACTGATGACCTTGTAAACTGATGACCTTGTAAACTGATGACCTTGTAACTGATGACCTTGTACTGAACTGATGACCTTGTAAACGGATGACCTTGTAACTATTGACCTTGTAACTGATGACCTTGTAACTGATGACCTTGTAAACGGATGACCTTGTAACTATTGACCTTGTAACTGATGACCTTGTAACTGATAACCTTGTAAACTGATGACCTTGTAACTGATGACCTTGTAACTGATGACCTTGTAAACGGATGACCTTGTAACTATTGACCTTGTAACTGATGACCTTGTAACTGATGACTTTGTAAACTGATAAACTTGTAACTGATGACCTTGTAACTGATGACCTTGTAACTGATGACCTTGTAACTGATGACCTTGTAACTGATGACCTTGTAACTGATGACCTTGTAACTGATGACCTTGTAAACTGATAACCTTGTAACTGATAACCTTGTAAACTGATAACCTTGTAAACTGATAACCTTGTAAACTGATAACCTTGTAAACTGATGACCTTGTAACTATTGACCTTGTAACTGATGACCTTGTAACTGATGACCTTGTAACTGATGACCTTGTAACTATTGACCTTGTAACTGATGACCTTGTAAACTGATGACCTTGTAACTGATGACCTTGTAACTGATGACCTTGTAAACCGAGGGACACCTCCATTAGGGGACACTTCTTCTGATCCCGGCAAAACGCTCATATAATCTTTTCCAGCCCGAAATAATATCCAATCACTTTACTTACATTACTCTTCAATACAATTTATTGCATTGCCACATTTTACTTACATTATACTATGGAAAGAAGACGAAAAACGCATACAAACTAGCTTGCTCAGTAAAAAAAGTGAGAAAAAAAAGCTTCGGAAAATTCGAATGCTTCGTTTTTATGAATAGCCAGCCATGACAACACCTCTTTCCAAAAGACGTCTGTTGTTTTACAGAAGAACAATCAATTTTTGGGGGACTCTTCAATTTTAGAGAAGGTACACAATGGCGCGGATTGTATAATCCTTACTTTGTAAAGTTTAGGGTGGGGGGTGCGATGGGTGCGTCCGCACCCCCCCCCCCCCCCCCACGGGCTGTGGAGGTCCACCTATAGTGGACCGACGGTTCAAAAGAAAGTGAAATAGTGTGCTTGTGCTCTAATTCGATAACTGGACAGGTGTAGTTTGAAAATGAAGTCTGAATCAAAACAATCGCAGCTTTGAACGTGTCTACATAACGTCTTCATCGACAATATGACTATATAAGTTATTAAGCCAGGTGTTAACCGCATTGTTGTTTTATTCACGTTTGATAATGGTCTTGAAATAAGAACGGCCGACATATTATGTTTACTTTCTTTCTCTCTCTTGCTTATACTTATATTTTAAGTTTGCAATATGTTTTTCGGAGTCATCATTATCTTATATATCTGTAAGTACAAAACGAACTGAATCATCTATTTAACAATTAGATTATTCGCTCTCAATTTCTATGATGTGATCACATCATAGAAATTGAGAGCGAATAATCTAATTGTTTTAGTAAAAATCATAATAATTGTCTAGTAATAACTCTAAATCCTCTAAATCTAGAAACGAGAAGAAACCGCAATTTTGTACTGAGACGACTTCCAGCTACTGCACACTAATGGCTAGTTCACCACTAAATTTTCTTTGATTCTGATTAGCTTAAATCGAACACGTGACGTGATAGTGTTCATCCGCGGAGAGACACTGTCAGGTGATAGTGCCCGTCGGGCAAAAAACCCCGGATCGATAGTGCCCGCCTGAGCGAAAAACAACCGTTTAGTGCAGTTTTGAGCTAAACAGTTGAAATAATAAATTAAAAAATAGCAAGAATTTACTCTCTATTAATTCTTTCATAACATATGGGCATGCACGAAGTTTGGAACGAAATATTTAATGGCAAATTCCTTTAAATGTACAACAAATGCGAATGAAAGAGCACTAAACAATTTACGGAAAGATCGGTAAACCGACACAAATTCGTCCAAAAAATGACAGCCTGTTTACACCACAAGTTTAAACTTAGCCTATTCAGTATTGTTACCTTGTATTTCCAAAAGGCTTGTCAATTCCAGCTTGAATCAGCACAATATAAAGCTTAAATATTGGTTACGAAGCTTAAATACGGCAGTTCGTCAAGCGTTTGCCCGCAGTGAAACCTTCGACTCCGTTCAGTTGTCCATTTGACTTGTAAAATGAATATAATGTTCAGCTCCACAATTATTTCAGATCTTCCCATTTTGTGCTAAATCATTAAATCATTTCACAATTTTCCAGAATATATGAAACTTTAGAAGAGATTGAGCGAAGAAATAATCCGAAGGAAACTTTTTGTCCTGCTTTCTTTTCATTCAACTTGGCGGAACCCGCGCCAGGTTTTGCCGCCGTTTTTCATACAAATGATGCTTCATTTAGATGGAACTGAAAAATCACTCAGTCGATTTATGAAGTTTAACCTAAAGTTTTGTACGTATTTACGAGACAAAAGTTGAAATGCAAAACTATTTTTGAAGCTCCAAGCGTCGCAGTGTGTTAGAAATCGAAATAAATAAATTCATGTCGTTTTCAGTTTTAGGCCTGTACAGCCCCCGAAATGACCCCGACCCCGAAATGACCCCCAACCCCGAAATGACCCCCAAATCGACCCCGAAATGACCCCCAATTTTTTTCGCGCTGACCCCGAACTGACCCCCAAGTAATTTTGGCGTTCGATCCATTTCGGATCGTGGAATGACTAAAATAAACGAAATTGAAGGAAAACTGAATGTCATCTCACTTGAATTCTTCACTCTCGTCTAAATTCCCTAAAGAACTATACAACTCGTGCGGCAACCGCAAAAGACAAAAAACATAAACACACTATATTGCTAACGTGTGCTCACTGGAGGCCGCACGGTTTATTCTGCATGACAACTGACTGATCAAGAGCAAATACAAGGACTAGAACATATGAAAAAACTACTGTAAATCTTGACAGAACAATAACAAGAAAAAACTGGGAAAGTACCAACGAGCATCCATAGGATGAAAAAACCCCGCCGCACTCGTTACGGTAACACAAGGGAAAAATCCCAGCCCTATGGATAGTACTCCCCGACCTGCTGGGCTCGGTCTTACTAAATTTCGATAGATTTCGAAACTGAAAGCAAATGTAAAAAATTGTCTTTGACATATCCGTCCATGGCATTCTCACTCGCCCAAACGTCTATTGGAAATGCCAACGTTAGCAGCAGCAGAGGCTCCTCCGGCTCTCTCTAATTAAGACTATGACGGTAGACCATTATGCTGGAAACATCAGTAAGTATATATCCTTGAACGCGCACTCTCTGGTGTGCGGTAAAACCTCGCTAAGGTGAATGTTTCCTTGTCTGATCGTGCAATTGCATCCACGCCCCATCAAGGAATTGATCTGTGTTGGACGATCCTTCAATATTTCCGAAGTGATAGGTTCTTTCTTTGATTTCGGTTTCCCCAAGATCCTAACCATCAGGAGAATCCGCTTCAAGAATTAGGCACTGCAGACAGACCGAGACTTGAAAGGCGTCGGCAGGCAGGTGGCAAACATAATTCGCACCACATCTCCAACTGGAACTCATCTAAGGATAAAACAAAACTGACAGGAAAAATAACAAAGACATAAGCAACAAAGAAATGAACCCATAAAATACCAGAAAATACACTTTCGCTATCCCCCAAAGAAAAAGTAAATACGAAAAATAATGAAAAGAGAACAAACATGATACTATTAGAGCATAAAAGGCCCCTACATCTCAGGCACAGTTGGTCCTATGCATACTTTCTGGGCGCAAAAGGCCCCTACGTCTCGGGCACAGATGGTCCCACGCATACTTTCTGGGCGCAAAAGGCCCCTACGTCTCGGGCACAGATAGTCCCACGCATACTTTCTGGGCGCAAAAGGCCCCTACGTCTCGGGCACAAATAGTCCCACGCATACTTTCTGGGCGCAAAAGGCCCCTACGTCTCGGGCACAGATCGATGATGGTCCCATACTTTTCGGGCGCAAAAAGGCCCTATGTCTCGGGCACAGATAGTCCCATAATTTTTGGGCGCAAAAGGCCCCTACGTCTCGGGCACAGATGGTCCCAGGCTTTTCGGGCGCAAAAGGCCCTATGTCTCGGGCACCGATGGTCCCATAATTTTTGGGCGCAAAAAGGCCCCTACGTCTCGGGCACAGATGGTCCCATGCTTTCCGGTGTTACGGAGTAAATTGTACTGTTTTTCATTGAACTTGAAATCAATGTATATATTTGTTGTCTAATCACTCGCAGTGAAAACGACAACAAAATAATTTCTAACTTAGTATAAGTAACAAAACCAGACCATGGTATAGGAGGGGGCATCTCGTTTATAGATCAGACATAAACGGTGTTTTTACTAATATCATAAGTAATATAAGTAATACAGCACATATAAACTAATGTACTAAAGTAAATTTACGTAATTGAAACGATCAAAAACGGAGATGCCGTCGAATGACAACTCCTAACTGCAACATGATAACGTAACCTGCATACCAGCGGAAAATGGAAAGGATTACATAATCTACATACCAACCAACGCACAGCTATAATGCAATAACAACGTGAAAAATTACATATTCTAAGCGCGTGTATACCGTAATTATTCATATTTTCGACGTGGCGATTTCCTTCGTCGACGTGGTGAAAAGTAATTTTACTTCTTTTGTAATCTCTATAGAAGAGTTGTACACGTGTCAGTAACGCTGACGCAAGAATGATGTAATGAATAAACAAAATATAGTATAAATGTAGCAACATAGTAACAGCAATTCGATTATTTACGAAGCGATTAAACTACGATTGAAGTCAAGTCCTGCGTGAGAGTCCTTGGTCCGTCCGAAGTCCATTTGCTGTAGATCGCCGGTATTCAGAAATTTGTGACGAATTTCTATCCTCCCGCAAGCCAAGCGAGTTGCTCAGAGTTAAGTTTCTCCCAAGTTAAAGTCAATTTCAAGTTCCGTTCATATTCCGTTCCGGGCAGGAAAAACCTATTGTCACACCGGGCGCAAATGGCCCCTACATTTTGGGAACAGATGGCCCCATACCGGTTCGGGGCACAAAAGCCCCTTACATTTTGGTCAGAGATAATCCCATACTCTCCAGGCGAAAATAGCCCCAACATTTTGGGCACAGGCGGTCTCATACTTTCCTGGCGCAAAAGTCCCTTACATTTGGACACAGAAGGTCCCATTCTTCCCGGGCACGGAGAGCCCTACATTTTGGGCACAGATTATTCTATACTACAGGGCGCATGCCCTACATTTTGGGCACAGATGGTCCCATACTTTCCGGGCGCAAAAAACCCTTACTTTTCGGGCACGAATAACCCAGTAATTTCCGGACACAAAAAAGCCCATAAAAATTCTGAGCCCAGATGGTCCCAAAACATTTATAAATTTCACAAATCACAGATTAATAAGCTGAATCTCTTGAAATCTTCTAGATTTCTACCAAAGGACTTGTTGACGACCCTATACTTCAGGGTAATTCTACCATCATTAACTTACGCCCTTGTAGTTTGGGGTGGTTGTAACTGTTGTGATTTGTTTCTATCGTTAGAAGGACTCCATTGCAGGGCGGCTAGAATCATTTAAATATGAAAAGGCAGCTTTCATATAAATGTGTACCTGAAAAATAATAAATAAAAAACAACAAAAGTAAGTATAAAAAAGTGACTCGCCTCCAGAGAAGAACACCAAGAGGACGAATTACCATACAACCGCACCTTAAATACTCTTACCAAATCTCCTGAGAGTTCATACCGACGAGAGAATATTTTTCCGCTAATTTTCAAAACGCTGAAAAATACAACTCTCGTCTAAATTCCCTAAAGAACTATACAACTCGTGCGGCAACCGCAAAAGACAAAAAACATAAACACACTATATTGCTAACGTGTGCTCACTGGAGGCCGCACGGCCCCAAGAGTACAAAGAAAGAAATGGACAACACAAAAGCATTCAACTTCTCATTACCAAATATGCTATTGCATCTGCCAGGAATGAAAGCTTCTTACTGTAGCTCCACCATCTCACGTTATCCAGTCAATAACGAAATCGGAACTGAACTATCACCACCTTCGCGGCTCAAATCATCGGCCAGAAAGGAGCGGAATGTCACAAACAGGATCACTAAGTGTCCCTGAAGCCTTGCAGTTACGCGGCTAAAAGGCGGACACGCATAATTGTTCTTCCCGGCCCAGTTCATAACAAAATGAAACAGGATTCTAAAAATAATATCACAATAAACAACGCCAACAGCGCTAGACTTGGGTAAATAAATGAATGAATTAAACCTTCATAAATTAAGTGTCAAAGCTAAAATAGCAGTAATAAAACCACTAAAAAGAAAAGTAGATAAAATCAATAAATAAACAATCTATCCAATATACTAAAAAAGGCTAAAAACAAGGGTGACAAATGTTTCCCATAAATAGAATCGATATTGTTTTGCCAAAATAATACCTCATTGCAGATCGCGGGAGAATACGCAAAATTTAATCCCGTGAGGTTCTTGTTCACGTGCTGCATAATATTATATAACATGACAATACTGATATAACAATTTTAAAAGAATAATGAGCACACTTCTAGATTTCAGGGATGTTTCTACATCCATCATCAGTTGTTTAATGAAGCTTCAAGCCACCGATGGGTGTGGTATAAATGTTAGCAAAAGTAACAATAGCAATACACCCAAGGAAAAAAGTTAATGAAAAGAAAAACAATAATAACAATACAATAAATACACTTGTTTATAAAGTGAAGGTAGCTCCCAACCAATGTGTAATGCTTCTTAACAATTGATTGTTAACAATCTGGTAATATACCTGCAGCACAAGACATACAAAAAAATTTGACCTGTGAAAGCAAGATCTCTGGCTGTAAAAGAACTATTTTGAAGACAGGAAACGAGGGAGGATCTAAAGAATACAACCATAGTGAATATGAATAAAACCCAATATAAAATCTAAACAGAACTCTCTTCCCAAATCGATTTCCCGTCATTAGGTGTAAACGTACCTGGACGTAGGGAGATCCTCGCGAACTTGAAAAGCCGAGGCTTTGGCACTTTCAATAAACATATTTCCACCAAGACCATCGTCGAGGTATATCCATCCGAACGCCTGGAACAGGCTAAGGCATCAAAGTGGCCGTGACATATCCAGAATTTCGAGTAGGCGCATAAAAATATAAAGGTTTGAAGTTAAATCGAAGGGCAATTTCTAAAACTCGTAGAATTTAATCTGAACTCCGTGACTGAAAGCCTGAGTTTGAACCGACGGGCTGACTTCATGTACTCTTCACAAATATCAACTGAATGTGATGATAAGCGGACATCTCAAGTCGAAGATAAGACAAAAACATTCCCGGAGAAAACATCCAAAATCTTCATATTTGACGGGCTTCTTGACGACACGTTTGTAAGATGAGACAAATCTAAAAATAAGCGTAGTTTTCCTGAAGACTGAACAGCAACGTGTACAAAATTGAGGTAGACCGATACTTCTCTTACGCGGCCACGTGCCATCAATTCTGAAATTCCCGGCCAAAGCTATTCTGACGAAGAGCAGATCTATTTTCAATCGAATAAGGTAAAGGTGATTCCTGGAAAAATAATCATGTAACCATTTTGGATAATATCGAGAACAAAATCCGAGGCCTGAACGGTATCACACCATCAGGTATAAAAAAGTGACTCGCCTCCAGAGAAGAACACCAAGAGGACGAATTACCATACAACCGCACCTTAAATACTCTTACCAAATCTCCTGAGAGTTCATACCGACGAGAGAATATTTTTCCGCTAATTTTCAAAACGCTGAAAAATACAATTCTACCTTGTCCTATATAACTCCGTTATTGAAATATTATATATTAAGATTTTGTTTATATATTTTGTTTAATCTTGCTTCTCCGATCTTGAGTCCGTTTTAGCGCTCGGAAAAAATAGAGCGCCTTTCGCAGGTTAGTTTAAAGAAACTTTCAGCTAAAAATTCAAGCCGAAAAGTGGTAGAACTTTAGTATTTGATAAATCCGACAGGAAAATGAAAATAACGTCTCGGTCCAGTCTTCAGTGTTTTCAACTTTGTAAGTTGGACCGACAATGTCGCGAACCGCGTTGTTTGCGGCTATTCTCCTTGTATTTTCCTTTAAAAGTGCAAACTCTGCAAGCGAAGAGAAGTCTTCAACAAGCAAGGATACAGGAGATGCAGAGGTCAGTTTGAATTAAAACTCTAAGCTTATCTCACTCTCAAATCACACTTTGTCAAGGTTTTGGTTGGTCAGGTCTAAAACAAATTCAAAAGATTATCATTGAGTCTGAAGTTAGCGAGTTTACGAACTTCTTTGACACAAACCTAAATCAGACTGTAACATTTACTTCTGGATAATAAGTTTAGCTTTATTGTTCTTATATTCTTGATTCCGATTATGTTCTGCTTTACAGATCTAGAAATTAGAAAAAAGAGACTTTTATGTCATACCTTGAAATGTGTTACTAGTTTGATTATTCATATTACTCATTCTTAGTAAAAACTAAACCCGTTAAAACATCGTTGTAAAATAGAAGTTTAAAAAAGTTAAGATTGTTCATATTTATAATAATTTATTATCTTACTTGAATAAATATCCTTCAATTTCGTTTATTCTAGTCATTCCACGATCCGAAATGGATCGAACGCCAATCCATTCCTAAAATTACTTGGGGGTCAGTTCGGGGTCAGCGCGAAAAAAATTGGGGGTCATTTCGCGGTCGGGGTCATTTCGGGGTCGATTTGGGAGTCATTTCGGGGTTGGGGGTCATTTCGGGGTCGGGGTCATTTCGGGGGCTGTACAGGCCGCCGCACGGAAAATTTAGGGCCTGTTTACATGGAGGGAGGGTGACCCGGGTACCAGGGTCACCCTCCCAGCCGGGCTAAAACATAGCCCGCCTTTACATGGGCGGGCTATTAGGGCGGGCTATCATATAGGCGAGCTATCTTTTTTGGCGGGCTCTTGTTTTGGCGGGCTCATGTTTTGGCGGACTTTTTTATTGCCACGGTACGATTTATTAAGCACTACCTAACAAACAGGGCAGCAAGAAGAAAGGCTATAGCGGCGAGTTTGCTGTTTTTATCGCTTGTTCCGCCATTTTAGCGGGTTTTCAAGTCAACAGAGATAGCCCGCCTAGGAGGGTGACCCGGGTTGACCGTTTACATTCAGAAAAGATAGCCCGCCTAGGCGGGTGACCCTGGCAAGCAGACAGGGTGACCCGGGTAGGCGGGCTATCTTTTCTGCATGTAAACACTTCAGTGTGCTTTGTAAAGAAATGTATGAAAAGTTGGCCCTCCCAGGGTAGCCCGGCTAGGAGGGTGACCCGGGTATCCGGGTCACCCTCCCTCCATATAAACAGGCCCTTAGTGGTGAACAATAACGACAATAGAGTGTTTTTGTCTCGGAACTATCGGTCTGATAGTTGCCCTTGGGAATTTTATGTTCTAAAAAACTGGCATATTTATAGCCCTCGAACTTCGTTCTCGGGCTAATATTTGTTTTTTAGAACATAAAATTTCCGCGGGCAACTATCAGCCGATAGTTCCTCGACAGAAACACTCTATTGTTTAAATAGTATACGAGTATCTCAGCCAATCAGATTGTCTCATTTGCATTAGTATACTAGTAGATTTTTACTAATTGTTAATATGGTTTCCAAAGGGCTTTATTGTGACAAAATTTGGGAAATTCGATTTTTCTATCTTGCATGGTGATCCGTGGTTTTACATAAAGTCGCTTTGAAATATAAGAATACGTAGAGGTCAATAACAGAAAAGGAAAGAAAGGTTGTTGTCGAAAATTCTGACAAACCGTAAGTTACAAGCAAGAAGATAGATTATTTTTAAAACATGATTGGCCGGCTCCAAAGAACCGCCCATTTCCACGAATTGTCTATACGAACCAAAATGTTCGAAGGTTCTGGAGTACAAAATATATTTACCCTGGCTTACACTTGCTAACGCCTGAAACTGCAAATGTGCTAAAACTAATCAAACAGTAATAGGACCGAAAATAATTACTACAAGATATATCAGTCGATACGGTTTTGGTACGGAGCACCAAGATGATAAAAATGGTCTAAGGTAGAAAAATAAGTAGTACTTCCAGGAAAGAAATAACGAAGGACTAATATAATGACCAGTAAAGGTCAAAACCATGATAACTCAATTGATCTTTATAAAACTAAAATTAAGCAATTATTTCCGAATAGTGTAGTTTCCTGGAAACAGCTCGAAATGTTATTATCGTAATCTCCTGTAATGGGCTCCTGCGTAGTAAATGGGCTCCTGAAATAATTCAATATTTACTACTAAAAATTCCGTATTAGCCGCAGTTTTTTTTTATGTTTTCACTTGATACACTTTTTAAACCACAGTCTACAGGAATAATGCGCATTCTAGTTTATTTTATGACGCTACAATTCGTCCAGTAATGAACTACGTAAATGCGATTTGGACAAATTGTAATAAGGATAATCTAGGTAGGGTGCTTAAACTCCAAAAACGAGCAGCGAGAGTTATATTGTTTTCTGATCGTCTGACTTCGTCTATTGAGCTTTTTAACAAACTGCATTGGCTACCTTTTTATGAGGACGCCGATATTTCGAGATGCTGTATTGTTTATAAACGCTTAAATGGGAATGTACCATCTTACATCAACGCCTTACTTAAATGCAATAACGAAGTACATTCTCGCAGTACCAGATACTCTAACTATAACCTAGTCTGCCCAACACTGACACAAGAACAACAGAAGGGGGCAGAAGATTTACGATCAAATGCTGCAATCTCTGGAACTCTTTACCTTTAACATTAAGAAAATCGAAATCCTTGGAGTCTTTTAAAAACAGCTTGTATAGAGAATTTTTTAATAAGCAGAAACTTAAACATCATTTTATTGTATAATGACTAAGTTTGTATTACGTTATAGAAATTTATTTTAATATTAGTATATTGTTATAATTTGTATTTTAAAGTTAGATTTTTATCATTGTATTTTAAGCATTTTTATTGTAATTTCTTATTAATTCAGTATTGTAAATAGTATAAATATCATTAGTTTTTAGAGTTTTTTATTAGAGGGCCACAAGTTTATTAGCCTCGCTATTACGTGCTACCCTCTATAAATAAATATACTGCTACTACTACTACTACTAGTTTTATATTGTTTTCCCAGATCTTCCGTTCACGAGAAAAAAGTCCAGTCCTCGAAAAGGAACATGTCATCTGCGAACAGACTGGGCTCGAGCCGGCATGGCGTCGTGCGAGCGTAGTTTGTCTTTGTAGCTCGATCGCTTTATTGACTGTTCTACCCCAATAGCTGAGGTAAGAAAAACTTTATAAGGGCATGAAGTAATCATAGTGTACATAGTGATCACCTTTATGTACAGTTGCAGAAAGAAAATACAGTGGAATCCCGATTTCTCGAACCCTCGTTTTGCTCAAAGACCCTGATATAAACTCGAACCAAAGGCCCTTGGATTTGTTTCACTGTAAGATTACCCCCGATATTTCGAACTCCCGATTTCTCGAATCAATTTTCGTTTCCCTTGGAGGTTCGAGAAACCGGGGGATTCCACTGTAAGACGGACGCCATACTTGATGAGCCCTGATTCGATTCTCAGACGGTCCGACTGGGGAGGGTACTTGGGTCAACTTTTGCCGGGTATGTACCGCTGGTCTCTCAGAGCCCCCACCCCGTTATAGTCTATTCTGTTGCCAATTATAGACCCTGTCTTAGTCACCTTTTTTGAAAACGCGATCCCAACTTCGTCACTTTGTGTTTATGCATCTACCTTGAATTGTGAACCCTTTTAGCTACAGGTCTTCCTAAAAATACTGAGATAATTTAGCAGCTATTTCCAGAGACACATTTCAGTCATTCAAGCTGTTTCAAGCTCTTTCAATTTCCAATGAGGCAGTCTTGTTGAAAATGTGACCCCATTCTAGTCACTCTTTTAAAATTACAACCCCATTATGGTCAATCCAGTCGTGAAAATACGACCCCATCCAGTGGCACCCCCCATTAGCCTCTTACTAGGAAGTACCCCCTTCGGGTCTGAATCGCTCATTCTGAGAGCGAGTGACTCGGACCTGGGACTGTCTGAGAATCATCATCATCTTCAAAGAAATTGATGGCCTCGCATTAACAAGAGTGTTTTTGGTTTAACAGCTGCAAAGCCTTGACCCTTTAGATGCAAAATATTTGTATTGGAAATCACAATGTCAACCTATATTAACATCAGATAATGTTTCAAATTTTAACATGATATTTAACAAATAAGCCTGCATTGGATTATTTGAGATGATAACATAACCAATGAGGTGCGATTTGTGCCAAATTGGTTATGGCTCCATCAATTCCAAGCCCGACCATGCCCCCCTCCCCCCCCAGGCATTTTACAACTTTTCCATTCATGGGGTGGGGCATTTTCCAAAATACAAAAAACCACTGCACATCACTGATCACTATAAATCCGGAATCTAACAGGAACCCATATCGGGACATAGCGGGACAGACAAAAACTGCTGAAATTCTAAGGGTGAGTGGATAGGAAGGTCAGACAATGGCAGACAGCAATGAGAAAAACTGCCCGCCCTTCGTGTCACATGTGTGAGAAAAACATTTTCCACTTATTTCGTTCCACTCAGTCACCCTTAAAAATTTTGGCTTTTCAGAGCCTCCTCCCCTCAGAATTTCCAATGACCTTCCTTGGAGTGGGTATGGATATTTTCTGGAACCGCACAAATCAAACCCTCACAAAAAATTGAAGTAATTGACCACAGTCAAATGTATGATTGAATGGTGATTGGAAAAAAGATATTGACATATTGCATTTGATTGAAAATGGATGTGGCATCCGCATGGAAATACTGTACAATGTACATGTCTATTGAGTGTGACAGGCATGAGTTTGTAGTGTGTGTTGAACTTATTTCTCGCAATGTTCTCACAGACCGTTTCAAAATATTTCTCACATTATGAGTAGATTTTGAGTGTTTTTATATTTTGCTCGATTGTGTTCTATTAGGTTTGGAAATCAAAAGCAATCAAACACTGTCACACAATTTATTGGGTTTCAGTTGTGTTCAATTACTAAACCCAGTTGTTTGATTCGGTTTGATTACTGAACGGTTCGATTAGTAACACCAGGCAGGAGTTATAGCAAGTTTAGTTATAGTTTGGTGTCACAAATAATTATTATAATAATTTCACTTATTATTTTTTTACTTGAATCATGTGATAGTCATGTTATATGTTTGAGATCACAACTTTGAAAGGGTTACTTTTGAGTTGTCGTTCCTCTCCAGATTTCCAAACATCCAAACAATTTTATCACTACTTCCGGCGGGTCATTACTAACAGAACTTCACGGTAATTAAACTGCACGCTTAACCAATGCTAAATTGAGATGAGAGAAAGCACATAATTTGTTGTTGTGGGATGTTTTTGTTGCAATTATAGGGATCCCTCAAAACTACAATAAATCACTATTCTGGCCTCACAAAACTAATAATAATATTATACATTCCAAAAATAACATTTACTTACTAGAGTGAGGAATAAAATTGATAGTTATTTATTGATTTTATTTTTTATACATGCCTGCCATATTCTGCCATATTCTGCATCACTACAAATGTGCGGTGTGCTCTCTAAAATAATCAATCTAAAATGTGTTTTAAGAAGGGTGGCTTTATTCCAACAAAATTAATGATCACGAAATTATGCAGCAAATAGAAATCTCAACACTAAAATGTTACCTGCCATCATACATGCATTGTACAATTTACATGCCCTGGCAATTACTCAGTAAGTCTAATTCTGATCCTTTGAATTTTTAATGAGGAATTTAGTTGTGTGTCTCAGTCGTCATTCACATGCATGGAAGACCACAAAATATGACACATACATGTAATAATATTGTTGAATGTTGCTTTGGTCAATGTTAAAGCTAAAACATGAGTTTCTGTCACACTCTTCAAATTGGATACAACCCAGTGCTGAGTAGCTTCAGCATAAAGTTGTACAATGAATCAATGTAGTTGATTAACGCATTAAGAAAAAACTCAACCTAGACATTGTTTCTACTGAGCAACCGTGACATTAGCACTTGACTGGTTACCACTGTAAGCAAGTGCTAATGTTAATTAATTAATTAATTAAAAATGATAAGGATTTGTATGTAAAACTCTAAGTTTAGACGTTTTGCCATCTTCTATGTGTACATATCTTGTACCTTTGCATGTAGGTATATTCAAAATAACATAGAGGTACGCATTCAAATCTCATTTGAGCCGTCATGCTTAAATTTCAAACAGGATCATTTCTTCACTTTACATCTAGCCTGAGGTCAGGCTCCGAGAGAAGTCGCCGAGCGCTGCCTGCAGCGCTTGGGGATTTCTCTCGCAGCCTGATCTCAGGCTACTTTACATCTAGATAATTATACGACCTTACGTATGATCATTATATCCAAATTACCATAAAATCACCTTTAGCCTAGCTATTTGTTCCTATCCTTTGTTCTTTTCATAATAATCTCATTGGTTCAATTTGTGTAGGCAATATATATTTTCTTTTTTCAAGAAGATAGCTCACATGACCTTCAACTGCCTTTTATGATAAACAATAATAATTAACTGTATTCAGCCGTTCGTCCCAATCATGGGACAAAGAAACAAATTATGTCATGTACTGAGTTCATATGTTACATATGTCCTGCATACTGCTAGGATAAGTAATGTCGAAAGCATCAAGTGTGGTGATAAATACAAAGATGGTAAATGTTAAGCTTGTTCAGTCTATATTAAGTAACTGTATTCAGTTTGTCATGAGCATGGGACAAAGAAAAAATTCTGAGTCCCCGATGGGAGTCGAACCCATGACCTTCCACGCACATGGCGGATGCTCCAATCACTTAGCTACAGGAGACTTGTGGCAAGCTTGGTCATTTACCTGGTTCATACACATGTATGTGACATATGTCCTGCATACTGCTTTCGACATGACTGATCCTAGCAGTATGCTAGACGTATGTTAGACGTATGTTAGAGTATCCAATCGGTATGCGGAAGATAATGGGTTTGACTCCCATAGAGGACTCAGACGTTTTTTCTTTGTCCCATGCTTGTGACAAACTGGATAATCAATTACTTACCACAATATGACCACAACATTTACCATCTTTGTATTGATCACCAACTAGGCAATATATATTTTTTTCAGGACCAATTAAATTTAAGCAGTGCTCAGTTGAGTTTTGTTCAAAATATAGTTGAGGGTTCTGATGGGTTATCAACAATTCACACACTTGTTGAATGTTGTAAAGTCATTGAACACAAACGTATCTGTTTATTGTAACAGAAGTGGTTCATTCTTGTATGCACAATTGTCGAACTTGTGTATTAAATGTAAAAAGAGGTAAATAGTTTATTTGAGCGTTTTTTGTGTGTTTAGATTCCAAAACTTAATCACATTCGATTCTAGTAAGGAGAATTTCGCTATTGAGAATTTTGAGCCGTGTCTAATAGTTGTCGTAGCCTAGCTCCTTTGCATTTTTATCCTGTTGCAATTTCATAAAAGGAATAAAACCTCCTTTTCTTTGTCGTACTCTGATAACGATCATAGCTACGTCATTTCGCTCACTCGATGGCTACATACATACATAAACTTTATTTTAACTCGAATTTACAGAGTATCAATTTAAGCAAACAAACAAACAAACAAACAAACAAAACAAACAAAACAAACAAACAAATTACAAGACAAACCTGTGGCTCGGGTTCTCTCTACGCCAGATCTCGGGAGAGAAATGACGTGGCTAAGATATTTATCAGAGTATAAAGACATAGGAACAGAGGTTTTATTCCTTAAATATTAATGCTAGGTTTTGTGTTCACAAGACCACGGATTCGATCCTCCGTATGGATCTCGTCAGTTTCCAGTATTTTCTTATGTGTTCTTTAGTTGCTAGAACAACTCATGTCAGATCGACATTCTTGCAGCTTTACATGTAGCGTATTCATGTTAATAAGGCTTAAGTCTTTTTACAAGACTTAGGTGACTTATCTGGAGCACAATTCGCTGTCCATTAGGCCACCACGTCTCACAAATTCATTTGAAAAGAAAGGATTTATTACATAGATACTTTGTCATGCTTTTGGCTAACATCTTGGATTGCAAGTGAGCACTGTATACCCAGAGGCCTTTGCAGGAACCATGGCAGCCACCTTCGATTATGCAACTGGGATTCACATAAATCCTTTATTGGTGTGTTATATTCCTACAGACAGGAGTAAATTGAATCCCCAACCCAGTTGTGCAATGATGTATATATTATATTTCAAATATATTGACTTATTTTGCATTAATATGAGCACCATATTACTTTTCTCTTGTGTTTGAAGGTCTAAGGACGTCCTTATGTATGAAGTACCTTGATGGCTACAAATTACACAAAGTTCAGCAATAGCTTTATTCAAACTGGCAATCTGGATGAAGATATATCAAGTGAATTGTTTTCCTTAGACGAAAAAACATTTAAATGCAAGGAGTGTGGTAAATGTTTTTACTACGCAGGTCAGCTAAAAAAACATGAAACAGTGCACACTGGAGAGACCCAATTTAAATGCAGCCAGTGTGGCAAGTGCTTTAGTAGGAAAGGGAATCTAAAGCAACATAAAACAATTCACACAGCGGAGAAACCTTTTAAATGCAATCAGTGTGGTACATACTTTAGAGAGAGAGGAGTTCTTAAACGACATAAACTAACACACACAGGAGAGAAGCCTTTTGTATGTGATCAGTGTGGCAAGTGTTTTAATCGCGCAGGATCTTTAAAGGAACATGAAAGAATACACACCACCACGGAGAAGCCTTTTGAATGTAATCAGTGTGGGAAGTGTTTTAAACACGCAGGAACTCTAAAGAGACATGAACGAATACACACTGGAGTGAAGCCTTTTAAATGTAATCAGTATGGTAAGCGCTTTGGTAACAAAGGACAGCTAAAGCAACATATAATAATTCACACAGCAGAGAAGCCTTTTAAATGCAATCAGTGTGGTACATGCTTTAACCAGAGATCAGGTCTAAAAGGACACAAAGTAACGTCACACACAGGAGATAAGCCTTTTGAATGCAATCAGTGTGGCAAGCGTTTTAATCGGGCAGCAAATCTAAAGCAACATGAAAGAATACACACAGGCGAGAAGCCTTTTTTATGTAATAAATGTGGCAAGTGTTTTAATAACGCCGGAAATCTAAAGGAACACGAAAGAATACACACAGGAGAGAAGATTTTTGTTTGTGATCAGTGTGGTAAGCGTTTTAATCAGGCAGGGACTCTAAAGAAACATAAAATATTGCACGCAGGAGAGAAGTCGTTTACATGTAATCAGTGTGGAAAGTGTTTTCATGGAGCAGGAACTCTAAAGAGACATGAAAGAATACATACAGGGGAGAAGCCTTTTGAATGTAATCAATGTAGCAAATGCTTTAATCTGGTAGGAAATCTAAAGAAACATGAAAGAATACACACAGGCGAGAAGCCTTTTGAATGTAATCAGTGTGGCAAGTGCTTTCGTTATGTAGGGAATCTAACGCAACATAGAGCAACACATGACGTAGGGAAGCCACATATGAACGAGGAGCATGACAATTGCTTCAGTATCTCCGAACTTTTAAGCGACATGAAAGAAATCAAACAGGAATGAAGCGTTATTTACGTGTGCCTTGTGACGAGTCGTTTATTTATATATGTTACAGATTGTTATGGAGAGTAAACTGAGCACAGCAACTAGCATTTGGTGACACCTATTATGCAACAAATAGTGCGAGGAGTGTTTTAGCCAGGTATCTTCTCACCCATCGGGTAAGCATACTTCTAATGTATCAATTTTTGCGGAGCCAAGAGCTGTTATTCTTTATGGCGAGACACGTTTTTCCCAGTTCCGTTTTCATAAAATAAAATATATATTTGTTGTATTCTTTTTGTTCTTTCAGTGCTTCTAAATATAGAGAGGCCAATGCATAAACTGAAATTCACGTGAACTGAATACTTCTATTTGATAAGTTTTTTTTGTTAAATAATAACTGATTATATATTGTAAAATAATAAGTGCTATATGACACGTATAAACGTGACTAGTTACATAATATAGAAATAATAATTGTAAAATAGTATGTTCAGTATATATTTATTTTCGCTATATTGAATTTAAATTTATCTATTTTCATTAATAATATATCTACTGGTTTGAGTTAAACATAGAGTTAGTAATAACAATGTAGTGTAAGTAATCGCAAATCGCTTTTGCAAGTAGTGTAAGTATTGTTAGGTAAGTATAAATTAGCATTTGTAAGCAGTGTAAGTACTGTATTGTGAGCAGTGCAAGTATCGTATGATAAGTAGCGTAAGTACCGTATTGTAAGCAGTGCAAGTATTATTATTAATGTAAGTATCGTAAGTATTATTATTATTATTAATTATAAGTAATGTAAGTATCGTAAGTAGTGTAAGTATCGTATTGTATGTAATGTAAGGTATTGTAAGTAGAGCATCAAATTGTATAAAGTTATATAAGTAATGCTCAATAAAGTCTTTACTTACTCCAAAAAAAACAAAAACGTTTTTTTGTTAATTGCGTATTTTTTTAAGGAGCAGTGACGAACTTTACATCAAAATGGAAAATAGGAATTTGTTGTCTCCTGTTATTTTAGTGAATAAATAAAATAGTTGTTTGATCCATCGGTACAGTGTATCCATTATTTCGATGCCGATTGCGTGATTAAGTTTTATTTTCGCCTCAGGAAAGATTCTGTTATTACACTCACTGACATTTTGAAAGAATCTGGAAAATCAAACAAGAAAAGGATTGCCCCTCACACCAATGCAGCAAGTGCTTCTGACCTTACGTTTTTATGCTACAACCAGCTTTCATCAAGTAATTGGAGATTTGTTTGGGGTTTCTAATTATGCTGTCTGTAAGGTAATCCACCGAGTTTGAAGAGTAATTTATATTGCTAGTGTAAAATCCTATTCCAGCAACCAGGGGGGGCAGGCAGCGCCCTTTGATCTTGCCGCTTTTCCGCAATACATGATCGCACAAGTAAAGAAATCTGTCAATCATTCGAGAAACGTACCTCTACGGGAGTTTGCTGTGGAATTTTCATCCATGGTGTCCCACAATGACCAAAGTTCAGTTAAACAGCGACCGAATCGTTCCCATAGATGTTTGGACGTGGAATCGCCAAAATATTTCTGAACGAACACAAACGCACGTCATGTCAGCCATCGTCCGCCATGTTTATTTTAAACAAACCAGTACTTAGTCGCGCTCGGCCAAATTTCTAAAATGTGCAATCATATATACTAGGTCCCATGCCTCGCTGCTAGCCCCCCCTGCCAGCAACTATCCAATTATTTCTCAAATTGGACAGCACAAGTTCCCGTGCACAATATAATTAACACCTAATATGGCTGTCCAATTTGGGAAATAATTCGATTCAAAAAATTCCTCTGACTGCCAAATTGGACTCGGCCTACGGCCTTGTCCAATTTAGCAGTCCTCGGCATTTTCATCATCCAATAATTTCCCGAATTGGACAGCTCGTAGTCCTATTACATTTAACAAATTGACGTCAGTTTTTTATGCGTCTGTCCTGTTATTGATCATGAATTGCACTGTTGGTCTGTTGCCCGGCATCGCTATGTCCTCAAAGAAAAGTGGTGGCTTTCTACCCCCTCCCCCCCCACCCCTGTCCGCGACTAAAAGACTCGGTAGTGGCCCGGCTAAAGAGGTAGGATGAGAGCTGGGGCAGAGTGCTGTTTGCGTGATGCAGTATTTTTAAAGTGCCCCCCGCGATCAAATTGTTGATATTCAATTTTTTACATTTTCGTGTACAATATTGGATTGAAATTTGGCAAGATATGTAAAACAAGAACTCCTAAAGGAGTTAACAAGCGGCCGATATCACCCTGAGGGGGGGAAACAATAATCCACCTATCCTCCCCATCGGTCACTGGAATCTGAGATGCACCCCCCAAATAAGAGTCAACATACGAACCTGCGTGACGAAAAACGTGACTGCGTGATGCAATATTAATATTAAACTCACTGCGTAGAAACTGTAATATCTAACCAAATGTCGTCAACTATAAGAAGCCAAATACATTTGAACACCTACCTTTACCAAGAATAGATGTCTTAACACCCACTAATAAAGCTATACAGGATAATACGCACTTTTACAACTCTGCCCGCGCTATGAACGCTTACAAGCTATTACATCATGCGTATACTGGGCTGTCATGTTTACCATGTAATGGGAAAACTGATAGAAATGAAACTGATAGCAGATGACTATTACATGTTATGTTCCCCTGTCTCGTTAAATATTTCGCTTGTTTCGTTGTAAAGAACATGAAAAGAGCACTTACACGATACGAAAATCGAAATTTTCTCTAAAAGTAGGAAGAAATTATCCAGAAAGCTTGTGGAAGAGAAATTCTCTAGTGGCTAATTTTAGACAATGCAATGCAATGTGCAGTGACTACGAAAAAACAAGTAGTCACGCCAGTCTTGCTAAAGTCCGCAGTTTGCGTGAAACCGGAAGCCGATTCCCCGCTGGGATCGAATAACGCGCAAAGGTCACACCGCCAAATTTAGCACATTTTGCAACAACACTGCTGTTCACTGCTGTGGGACATTTGTCTTTGCTTTTTCCAATGCGATTACTGTAATAAACTAAATACATCTACGCACTTACACGACACTACAGAAAGAATGTGGAAGAGAAATTCTCTACTGGCTAATTTTAGACCGAGATGCGATAACATCATGTCAACCGTGAAGAGGACTAAGGCTAGCGACATGAAAAAAAAGTCCATTTCTTGAAGCGGCCGCTGCGCATGGGCCGCTTAAAAATGAATATCAACAATTTGATCGTAGGGGCACTTTAAGTCGTGTGTGAATTTATTTTTCTGTGGTTATTTTTTATTATACACGTTTGGGGAAATTGGAAGGGAATAAGTAGCAAAGGACCGCGAACGAAAATGCTGCTGGTATACGTAGGATCAGGTATTCCTAGCCTTGAATCTGCGACTCGTCGCTCTATATTGGGAAGTCATTTACCTGTTTTGTTATGCTTCTGTTTAGTATTCAATGATCTAGAGAGTTTGCTCAAGCTTTCGTAATAGTTCGAAGAAGGAGGAAATCGCTGAGCAATTTGTGTCGTTCTGTTTCCTTATGCAGTTGTATAAATTGAGAGATAATGCGAAATTGTTAAAGCGTGTTACGAAAGCGAATACATTGCAGAGATAGCGTTGGCCACAGTAATATTTCAGGGATTTTAGTGGATGTTTTATTCGATAATTGGTATGTTTAGGCGAAAAAAATGTAAGTGATGTGTAGTTTGTCGGAAACGGTGCTGTTTTTAATGAGAAATTAATGTGGTGTTTAAGTTTCAGTGAGAACGGAAAGAACATATTTGCTGATAGTGCAAAATAATATTCGCGATATTGCTGTTTGCGTGAGGTAGTTGAGAACTGTTGTATTCAGTTTGTAATGGGAAATGTATTTATTTTTTGTCTAGTATTTAGTCGCAACGGGGAAAAAATAATGTTGACACCATTGGCTGTTCCGAAAATGAGGAGTGCGGATTGCGGATTGCGGAGTGAAATAAAACAAAATAAAATTGAATAAAACAAAATAAATATAAAAAATAAACAAAACATAATAATAAAAGAAAACTTTCATCGATGGAGGTTGGGTTTGGGGAGGGGGGGGGGGGGGGGGGGATGCTTGGGGTAGATCGCCTTTAAAACGGACATTTCACGCAAAGTCCAGTTCACGATATTCCACGTAATACGAGCGGTAATAGTTTCAATTCTTAATTCTCATTTCATGAATATCACGGCTATTTAGATCACGTGTCACGAAAAAATAAACAATATTTCCACATTTACCCCCCAAAATATGGCAATTCACGGCTCACAAAAATATGCTCTACCACTTTCTTCATGTGCCAAAGCCGTGTTGTCTCGTAACAAATTTAATAGCGCTTTCGAACCGTTCTAAACTGAGCAAAATCCCGCATATATTTCATTCTTGTCGTTGTTGGAAATTAAAGCGCCCGACGTGGAACACTTCAACAACCGACGCCTCCCACAGTTATTACATTTAATTTGGATTGAATTAATTCCGCAAAGATACAGATTATTCAGATCGGAGAAACATGATTCCTATACTTATCAATGGCGGATCCAGACCTGTTTATAAGGTGGGGGCCCGAAAAATGTTCCGTCACTTCGGGCCTTAAATTAAGGTGGAGGGCCGAAAAATTTTCAGCCCTTCGCTCCCCTAGATCCGCCACTGCTTATATAATTCCAAGAATAAATTCGAGAGTTTCTTCGAATTCAACTACTCACGCGAGGATTAGAGAATATAAACAGTCTTTTCACATTTTACGATACGCCAAACAATATGGCGTAGTCATATACAGTAATCGTAGTCGCTTTAATTTCCGACAACAACAAGAATGTAATATAAGCGGGATTTTGCTCAATGTTGAACGGTTGGATAGCGCTATTAAATTTGTTACGAGACAACACGGCTTTGGCACATGAAGAAAGTGGTAGAGCATATTTTTGTGAGCCGTGAATTGCCATATTTTGGGGGGTAAATGTGAAAATATTGTTTATTTTCTCGTGACAGGTGATCTAAATAGCACTTGAACCGTGATATTGGTGAAATGAGAATTAAGAATTGAAACTATTACCACTCGTATTACGTGGAATATCGTGAACTGAACTTTGCGTGAAATGACCGTTTTATTTTCCGTGAAAGGCGATCTACCCCTCCCCACAATGCAATCAGTGTGGCAAGCGTTTTAATCGGGCAGCAAATCTAAAGCAACATGAAAGAATACACACAGGCGAGAAGCCTTTTTTATGTAATAAATGTGGCAAGTGTTTTAATCACGCCGGAAATCTAAAGGAACACGAAAGAATACACACAGGAGAGAAGATTTTTGTTTGTGATCAGTGTGGTAAGCGTTTTAATCAGGCAGGGACTCTAAAGAAACATAAAATATTGCACGCAGGAGAGAAGTCGTTTACATGTAATCAGTGTGGAAAGTGTTTTCATGGAGCAGGAACTCTAAAGAGACATGAAAGAATACATACAGGGGAGAAGCCTTTTGAATGTAATCAATGTAGCAAATGCTTTAATCTGGTAGGAAATCTAAAGAAACATGAAAGAATACACACAGGCGAGAAGCCTTTTGAATGTAATCAGTGTGGCAAGTGCTTTCGTTATGTAGGGAATCTAACGCAACATAGAGCAACACATGACGTAGGGAAGCCACATATGAACGAGGAGCATGACAATTGCTTCAGTATCTCCGAACTTTTAAGCGACATGAAAGAAATCAAACAGGAATGAAGCGTTATTTACGTGTGCCTTGTGACGAGTCGTTTATTTATATATGTTACAGATTGTTATGGAGAGTAAACTGAGCACAGCAACTAGCATTTGGTGACACCTATTATGCAACAAATAGTGCGAGGAGTGTTTTAGCCAGGTATCTTCTCACCCATCGGGTAAGCATACTTCTAATGTATCAATTTTTGCGGAGCCAAGAGCTGTTATTCTTTATGGCGAGACACGTTTTTCCCAGTTCCGTTTTCATAAAATAAAATATATATTTGTTGTATTCTTTTTGTTCTTTCAGTGCTTCTAAATATAGAGAGGCCAATGCATAAAACTGAAATTCACGTGAACTGAATACTTCTATTTGATAAGTTTTTTTGTTAAATAATAACTGATTATATATTGTAAAATAATAAGTGCTATATGACACGTATAAACGTGACTAGTTACATAATATAGAAATAATAATTGTAAAATAGTATGTTCAGTATATATTTATTTTCGCTATATTGAATTTAAATTTATCTATTTTCATTAATAATATATCTACTGGTTTGAGTTAAACATAGAGTTAGTAATAACAATGTAGTGTAAGTAATCGCAAATCGCTTTTGCAAGTAGTGTAAGTATTGTTAGGTAAGTATAAAATTAGCATTTGTAAGCAGTGTAAGTACTGTATTGTGAGCAGTGCAAGTATCGTATGATAAGTAGCGTAAGTACCGTATTGTAAGCAGTGCAAGTATTATTATTAATGTAAGTATCGTAAGTATTATTATTATTATTAATTATAAGTAATGTAAGTATCGTAAGTAGTGTAAGTATCGTATTGTATGTAATGTAAGGTATTGTAAGTAGAGCATCAAATTGTATAAAGTTATATAAGTAATGCTCAATAAAGTCTTTACTTACTCCAAAAAAAACAAAAACGTTTTTTTGTTAATTGCGTATTTTTTTAAGGAGCAGTGACGAACTTTACATCAAAATGGAAAATAGGAATTTGTTGTCTCCTGTTATTTTAGTGAATAAATAAAATAGTTGTTTGATCCATCGGTACAGTGTATCCATTATTTCGATGCCGATTGCGTGATTAAGTTTTATTTTCGCCTCAGGAAAGATTCTGTTATTACACTCACTGACATTTTGAAAGAATCTGGAAAATCAAACAAGAAAAGGATTGCCCCTCACACCAATGCAGCAAGTGCTTCTGACCTTACGTTTTTATGCTACAACCAGCTTTCATCAAGTAATTGGAGATTTGTTTGGGGTTTCTAATTATGCTGTCTGTAAGGTAATCCACCGAGTTTGAAGAGTAATTTATATTGCTAGTGTAAAATCCTATTCCAGCAACCAGGGGGGGCAGGCAGCGCCCTTTGATCTTGCCGCTTTTCCGCAATACATGATCGCACAAGTAAAGAAATCTGTCAATCATTCGAGAAACGTACCTCTACGGGAGTTTGCTGTGGAATTTTCATCCATGGTGTCCCACAATGACCAAAGTTCAGTTAAACAGCGACCGAATCGTTCCCATAGATGTTTGGACGTGGAATCGCCAAAATATTTCTGAACGAACACAAACGCACGTCATGTCAGCCATCGTCCGCCATGTTTATTTTAAACAAACCAGTACTTAGTCGCGCTCGGCCAAATTTCTAAAATGTGCAATCATATATACTAGGTCCCATGCCTCGCTGCTAGCCCCCCCTGCCAGCAACTATCCAATTATTTCTCAAATTGGACAGCACAAGTTCCCGTGCACAATATAATTAACACCTAATATGGCTGTCCAATTTGGGAAATAATTCGATTCAAAAAATTCCTCTGACTGCCAAATTGGACTCGGCCTACGGCCTTGTCCAATTTAGCAGTCCTCGGCATTTTCATCATCCAATAATTTCCCGAATTGGACAGCTCGTAGTCCTATTACATTTAACAAATTGACGTCAGTTTTTTATGCGTCTGTCCTGTTATTGATCATGAATTGCACTGTTGGTCTGTTGCCCGGCATCGCTATGTCCTCAAAGAAAAGTGGTGGCTTTCTACCCCCTCCCCCCCCACCCCTGTCCGCGACTAAAAGACTCGGTAGTGGCCCGGCTAAAGAGGTAGGATGAGAGCTGGGGCAGAGTGCTGTTTGCGTGATGCAGTATTTTTAAAGTGCCCCCCGCGATCAAATTGTTGATATTCAATTTTTTACATTTTCGTGTACAATATTGGATTGAAATTTGGCAAGATATGTAAAACAAGAACTCCTAAAGGAGTTAACAAGCGGCCGATATCACCTTGAGGGGGGGAAACAATAATCCACCTATCCTCCCCATCGGTCACTGGAATCTGAGATGCACCCCCCAAATAAGAGTCAACATACGAACCTGCGTGACGAAAAACGTGACTGCGTGATGCAATATTAATATTAAACTCACTGCGTAGAAACTGTAATATCTAACCAAATGTCGTCAACTATAAGAAGCCAAATACATTTGAACACCTACCTTTACCAAGAATAGATGTCTTAACACCCACTAATAAAGCTATACAGGATAATACGCACTTTTACAACTCTGCCCGCGCTATGAACGCTTACAAGCTATTACATCATGCGTATACTGGGCTGTCATGTTTACCATGTAATGGGAAAACTGATAGAAATGAAACTGATAGCAGATGACTATTACATGTTATGTTCCCCTGTCTCGTTAAATATTTCGCTTGTTTCGTTGTAAAGAACATGAAAAGAGCACTTACACGATACGAAAATCGAAATTTTCTCTAAAAGTAGGAAGAAATTATCCAGAAAGCTTGTGGAAGAGAAATTCTCTAGTGGCTAATTTTAGACAATGCAATGCAATGTGCAGTGACTACGAAAAAACAAGTAGTCACGCCAGTCTTGCTAAAGTCCGCAGTTTGCGTGAAACCGGAAGCCGATTCCCCGCTGGGATCGAATAACGCGCAAAGGTCACACCGCCAAATTTAGCACATTTTGCAACAACACTGCTGTTCACTGCTGTGGGACATTTGTCTTTGCTTTTTCCAATGCGATTACTGTAATAAACTAAATACATCTACGCACTTACACGACACTACAGAAAGAATGTGGAAGAGAAATTCTCTACTGGCTAATTTTAGACCGAGATGCGATAACATCATGTCAACCGTGAAGAGGACTAAGGCTAGCGACATGAAAAAAAAGTCCATTTCTTGAAGCGGCCGCTGCGCATGGGCCGCTTAAAAATGAATATCAACAATTTGATCGTAGGGGCACTTTAAGTCGTGTGTGAATTTATTTTTCTGTGGTTATTTTTTATTATACACGTTTGGGGAAATTGGAAGGGAATAAGTAGCAAAGGACCGCGAACGAAAATGCTGCTGGTATACGTAGGATCAGGTATTCCTAGCCTTGAATCTGCGACTCGTCGCTCTATATTGGGAAGTCATTTACCTGTTTTGTTATGCTTCTGTTTAGTATTCAATGATCTAGAGAGTTTGCTCAAGCTTTCGTAATAGTTCGAAGAAGGAGGAAATCGCTGAGGCAATTTGTGTCGTTCTGTTTCCTTATGCAGTTGTATAAATTGAGAGATAATGCGAAATTGTTAAAGCGTGTTACGAAAGCGAATACATTGCAGAGATAGCGTTGGCCACAGTAATATTTCAGGGATTTTAGTGGATGTTTTATTCGATAATTGGTATGTTTAGGCGAAAAAAATGTAAGTGATGTGTAGTTTGTCGGAAACGGTGCTGTTTTTAATGAGAAATTAATGTGGTGTTTAAGTTTCAGTGAGAACGGAAAGAACATATTTGCTGATAGTGCAAAATAATATTCGCGATATTGCTGTTTGCGTGAGGTAGTTGAGAACTGTTGTATTCAGTTTGTAATGGGAAATGTATTTATTTTTTGTCTAGTATTTAGTCGCAACGGGGAAAAAATAATGTTGACACCATTGGCTGTTCCGAAAATGAGGAGTGCGGATTGCGGATTGCGGAGTGAAATAAAACAAAATAAAATTGAATAAAACAAAATAAATATAAAAAATAAACAAAACATAATAATAAAAGAAAACTTTCATCGATGGAGGTTGGGTTTGGGGAGGGGGGGGGGGGGGGGGGGGATGCTTGGGGTAGATCGCCTTTAAAACGGACATTTCACGCAAAGTCCAGTTCACGATATTCCACGTAATACGAGCGGTAATAGTTTCAATTCTTAATTCTCATTTCATGAATATCACGGCTATTTAGATCACGTGTCACGAAAAAATAAACAATATTTCCACATTTACCCCCCAAAATATGGCAATTCACGGCTCACAAAAATATGCTCTACCACTTTCTTCATGTGCCAAAGCCGTGTTGTCTCGTAACAAATTTAATAGCGCTTTCGAACCGTTCTAAACTGAGCAAAATCCCGCATATATTTCATTCTTGTCGTTGTTGGAAATTAAAGCGCCCGACGTGGAACACTTCAACAACCGACGCCTCCCACAGTTATTACATTTAATTTGGATTGAATTAATTCCGCAAAGATACAGATTATTCAGATCGGAGAAACATGATTCCTATACTTATCAATGGCGGATCCAGACCTGTTTATAAGGTGGGGGCCCGAAAAATGTTCCGTCACTTCGGGCCTTAAATTAAGGTGGAGGGCCGAAAAATTTTCAGCCCTTCGCTCCCCTAGATCCGCCACTGCTTATATAATTCCAAGAATAAATTCGAGAGTTTCTTCGAATTCAACTACTCACGCGAGGATTAGAGAATATAAACAGTCTTTTCACATTTTACGATACGCCAAACAATATGGCGTAGTCATATACAGTAATCGTAGTCGCTTTAATTTCCGACAACAACAAGAATGTAATATAAGCGGGATTTTGCTCAATGTTGAACGGTTGGATAGCGCTATTAAATTTGTTACGAGACAACACGGCTTTGGCACATGAAGAAAGTGGTAGAGCATATTTTTGTGAGCCGTGAATTGCCATATTTTGGGGGGTAAATGTGAAAATATTGTTTATTTTCTCGTGACAGGTGATCTAAATAGCACTTGAACCGTGATATTGGTGAAATGAGAATTAAGAATTGAAACTATTACCACTCGTATTACGTGGAATATCGTGAACTGAACTTTGCGTGAAATGACCGTTTTATTTTCCGTGAAAGGCGATCTACCTCCCCCCCCCCCCCCCCCAAACCCAACCTCCATCGATGAAAGTTTTCTTTTATTATTATTTTTTGTTTATTTTTTATATTTATTTTTTTTAATTTATTTTTTTCACTCCGCACTCCGCGTTTTCGGAACAGCCGACATCATTTGTTTTTCTTTAGTCGAAAGTGAAAAACGCTGACGAACATGAAACGTGTTGGAGCTTGTGGGTTAAATTTAACAAGTTACGTCATTCATATTGATGGGGGATTTCGCATGACTATTATAACTGCTATGAGTCACGGAAACGATAGACATTTAAAATGTTTATCTGTGAACTCATTTCCAGGTGATTTGTTATGTTTCAACTTGCAATTGTTCAAGGTAGTGTATTAATAATTCGAAAGAGGAGGAAGTCGCTCAGCAGCTGTTAAAGCTTGTTTATACACGAGGTCACCTTGATTCACAACTGGATAAAGTTAGAATTGTCCTAAACTTCCTCTTGTGTTCCCATCAGGCTACCGAATCCGCGTCACAATCATTTAGGCTGCGCAGCTCCCTGAATTCTCATATTCAAGATGGGCCAATGCAATATAAATATGACCAACTTACCAAAGGGTGGTAGCTGTCCTCCTGAAAACAACAAGTACAAAATCAATTAATACATTACAGGTGAAAACAGATAGAAAGTGGTCAAACTCTTATTGCCAAATCCAAGAGAAATTACTCTTTGTTCGAGATAGAGGGGAGTTCGAGATAGCGGGGTTCTACTGTAGAATAAAGTTAATCCACAAAATGAAATCGAATTTACTATACCGTAAAATTCCGCAAATTGCTTGAAAAATTCAGAGAAATCAAACTCTGCATTCAAATCTTCACACTTCACAACGCTCAAAGCATCGGCAAAAGCAGTCCCGATTTCTCCTCTCTAAGATATGCATATTCCACTTTATAGGCAGTCCAGTTTCTTTAGGCTATTATCTTTCCATGTCTGACGTTTTAAAGGTGTGTTGTCTTTCCGAAAACCCGATAATTTACTTGAAACTCCATCTTTAACAACTCCGCCATTTTGCTTCATTGAAAATTACTTCATATAAAAATGTCATGTGGTGCGACGTACGTGCCATGACCATGAAAAATGACCAACATTCTATGCGTATGGGGCTCCGCTAGCACCCGTCAGTGCTAGGAGCTCCGCTATAACAATATAGTTGATGTTCGTGGGTGTAAATGTGTTTTTGACCGTACTTATGATTTCAAGAAAGCCTAGTCTGAATACAATGTTGGAACACAACTTTCTCTCTTTGGACCAAGTCGATCACAGAGTGTCATATATATCTGAGAACATTGAATTTTTCAGCATTTAGGCTTCTTTTTGGATTGGAGGAAAGTTTTCAAACAGGACTCATACTTCAAAGTACGCCTTTTCGAGAGGGGTTACCCACCAATTCTAACATATCAAACCCCATCTGAAATATGCTTTGAGAAGAGACCTCTGACAAAAGTCAACAGAAGAGAACAATGTCCTGCCTACAACATCAGTTACTGGCCTTAAGAAAGTGGCACCTTATAGAGAATCTGCTGAGGGAAATTTACAAGGCGAAGCTATAAGAAAGGCTAAAATCATGTGCGTGGAAGGTGTGTTGACTGTCAGCCCCATTAAAATACACACATACAAAAACTGTTTCTTTTTTTCCTTAATCCAGGTATGGGGATTATAGGGAATTTTGAAAATAGGGAAATATAGGGAAGTCTAAAAAATATAGGAATTATAGGGCCACTTGAAGCGCCTATACTTGCATTTTTCAGGCCACTTTGCGAAAAGTCTAACCAAAATTGTCCGCCAGACATAAGTAAAAATGTTTCTACTTAAAATTCGGACTGCTCAGGGAACCAATCAGAATGCTCCTTTTCGTCATGGACCAGTTTTCCATATAATAAATCTTAATTTCACTCATGTTCGAAATTCCCCGGTGCCCCTTCCGACATATCTGTGTTCAAAGAAGCTTCTTTCTGTTACATGTTCAATCCCGTCTTCCACAGCCTGCGCGTGTTCCGTCAGCGGTGATGTACAATACAGACAACATGTAGATGAACGTTATCTTTTTGGTGGAAAATGTTTTATTCTAACAATTAGCATAGTAACACAAACTTTGTAATCTCTATGATGCACACAGTACAGTTGCCACGCGACAAAGTTTGTGATGTTAAATTCTTGACAACTTCCTGATGGGTTCCACTTGTTTTTACCAGTCGACATGGTGCGATGTTAGACTTCCCGCCGGCACATGTTGCCATGATAACTGTGCCCATACCATGTTGCCATGGTAACTGTGCCCCACACTTCTTGGATTGTGATTAGTAAAATCAAACAGAACCCATCAGTAATGTAAAAAATGAACCAAAAGCTATAACGGGTGGAAAGGATGCGGCGCAGGTCACTATAATAATATGACTATTCTTTAATTGCATTATTAAATTAATTTTATTAATTACAGTATTAATGCATACTCTCACTTTCATGATTTTCGAAACAGACATTTCAAACTTAACTTTGCACTCGGTGATAACACACAATCACATTCGCACGCAAAGAACGAGAAACCAAGATGAGATGAAGATAGATTGCAATTGGGTTGAATATAAATATTGGATGTGAATTCATAATTGCTTCATGTTTATAAGTTCAGTACTGGGTAAGATAAATAAAGAGTTGTTACAAAGTATGAAATCGAATGTAACAGGACCATCATGCTATTGCAGTGATTCTGTCACATAACAAAAAATAAATAAAAAACTGATCCAAAATGGTCTCAACTGCCGGTCAGGCATTTTTGGCAATTTTGTTACATACAAACTGGACTTCCTTTGGCTAGGTCACGCCCCTTAAAGCAAATTACTTCTTAGAGCGAGGAACCAGGTCACGCTATTGTGATTCTGGTCTTAAAGTGGAATGAAACTTCTAAAACGAAAGATTAAAAAAACATAAAAAATCCGACTTGAATTCTGTCGGGTAGACTAATATATTGCAACTGCGCCTTTCAACAACATGCGAACGGTTGCGTTTTACGCTGCCGTCAATCATCTTAGCGGAGGTCTCAGGAAACATAAGTTCATTTGAACGGGTTCAAAAAGGTCACGTGTCTGGGTTGTGATTGGTAGATTGCTTGTTTCTTTTTTCGGGGTCCATTGGTTGTCATTGTAATTATGATTGACGGCAGCGAAAAACAATTGTTACATTTTTATTGTTAGTTGGGTATTGAACTTCAGAGTTCGCGTGTTATTCAAAGGCACAGTAAATGATTAAGCCAATTTGTATGCAAATATTTAATACTCAGAAATCAAATTTTGTTGCTTACATTGTATGATCAATATATACTGAAATTCATATTCCGGGCCATTGTATTTTTCATGCAAAAATCAACAAAATTGATTTAGGAATGATGACGTATTAGAAGCAAAATATATCTCATGTAAACACTTATACTACCAATAGAAAACATTTTGGCTTGGCGCAGTAAGAAAGAAATGATGTACGTTATATCTTCATCAGAGAATGGGGTAAGGCGTAGTATGAGCTGGTTGAGAAGAAGTCCCTCTGCGTTCTCTTTCTAACATCTGGAGTCCATATCTGAGTGAGTGGCTTCTGTTTAATAAATCCTCTGTGCTTTCAGCTGCATTACTAGGAAAACGCCCGGCTCGAGATGCATCCTATCAGGTCAAAGTGGTAAAAACATAGTTATGTGTTAAATAACTTGTGCAAGGAAGAGGTAAAGTCAGCACTCGGGCCACACCGTGGGAGTTTATCTCGGTTTATGTAGCATGTGGGAGTATTGCTACTCCCTCTGGGAGTATTGCTACTCCCTCTGGATGCTACAGTACCTGTAGTCCATCAAGAGGATAGGTACGCCCCAGCATTTTGTCAGGTTGCCCTGACAGTCCCATTTATACTCCTGAGCAGATATATACACTGTGAGAGTTAGAACACAACACAATGACCCAGGCAGGGATTGGTGCTAGATAGCCTACATCGTAGACAAATTCAACTGTTAAATCCGTCTACAAACTAGCACTGAAATCCTTGTTCCAAAGGCCAATTTTAGACAAGTACATATTATAATCTGGTACTTCGTTGGGGGTCCAGAACAAGGATTTTGGCGCTGGTTCACAGGCTAGAACTGGGAGTGCTTGATCCAGAATCCGACTACCTACCATTAGGCCAGACCACTTCCCTTTTATTTTTGTTTCAATGTATTATTTACAGTAGCACTGTCATGCCAACTGGGGATACAAGTGTTGGGTTTATATAGTGTAATGTACATGTACAGTCAAACCTTGCATGTAGCTGTAAGGAGGCACCCTAATCTCTCATTTACACTTGCATGTAGAATTCAATATTTTTGCACAAATTTTTCAAATCAATTTTTCAGATTTATTGCAAATATACTTTTTTATCAGACAGCATGTACACTGTAGCAACTGAACTTTATTGTCAATCCATATTTCCTTGGCTGCCCACCCACAAAGAAAACAAACATCCGTTGAATTTTCCCTGACCAGAAAACAATTTTGATCAAATGAAAAATTTATGCTTTATCAACAACACTGCAGCAACTTGAGATAAAATTGAAAATAAAACCTGACCAGATACTAAATCCCCTGACCTGGAAAAAAAACCTGACTGTTTTTCCTGACATGCAATCATGCACAAGTAAGACAACATGAACTAACTGTAATAATATTTGTAACTATTATTACTTCAGAATTCTACATGTACAGCTGTACATGTACATTTAAGTACTAACCAGAGTGGTGCGGGACTTGTGAAGTGATGTTCTTAGATCTAGGGATGATGGCATTGGGATGACTGTGGGTTTAGAATTCTCCCAACCAGCCAGACAGTGTGACGACAACCCCACTGCATCAGTAGGATCAAAACTAGCTCGTCTGTGAGGCTTGAATTTGCGTGGCGAGAGGAGCGACGACCGCGGAACACTCACTCTGAACAGGAGAAAAACGAACAAAGTAAATAAATGGAGCTGTATAAAATTTGAAAAATGAAAATAAAAGGAAAAAAAAAAAACTATAAAGTGCCATAAATTTAAATGCATAAACGTTTGGGGCATAGCCGTTGTTCAGGGTGCATGAGACTTTGTTTCAGGTCACAGCGTACTGATCAGCGATGGTTTTTATTGATGTTTGGCATCTTCAAGAAAGGGCAGTCAGTTTGTTCCATATCACTCTATTATTTTTTTTTAAATGCAGCTGTAGCCCAGTGAAATACAGTAGTTCATTATAACACATGCTTTAATTAAATGGTACACATTGTATGTACCTGTGTTTATGTTATTGTTTTCTTGTTTTATGTATGACTAGCCAGTTTGGCATAGCCAATTTTCTGGCCATTGTAGAGAGAGCAAAAATACACTCAAATGAATTCAAAGACTTCTTTCATTAATCCGTTACAATATTATAGCCATATTAGAACACTACCATAGAATTAATTTTTTACCCTTCTACATGTATTAAACCCAGAAAGTAATGCCCCCCCCCCCCCCCCCACCCCCTACTAAAAGTAACGATCCTTCAAAAATGTTACCACTCAAAAACAATAAAAAGTTAATTTTAATCTATTGTAAATGTGGTAGGTACATACAAATATAACTTGGCAGCAAATTGACAAAAAAAATAGTCCCCTTTAGTCTTAATTTACAGGGAATACCAAACAGTCATCTATTATTTTCATGAACATGCAATGAAATACATGTAACTCTAGTACTACACCAAATAAATTATTCAGTCCAGATGATTGTCTCTATTTGCATGAACGGACAATGAAATAAACTGGAACACAAAAAATATGTTATACGTCCTCTTTGTGTAAAACAGCTGTTGAATGATACAAAGCAATGTTTTTTAGCCATCCGAAAGTAACAGCTACAGTCTGTAGCCGAGAGTAATGGCTACCCAAAATTGTTATTCAACAAATTGTAACACTGTCCAAATATGGTCACGATGCACTCAATATCTGTCGGCCGTACTCAACAGATATCTGCGATAGATGTAATTTCGTATGCGTGCGGTAAAATGTCAGTTCTTGAAATAAAAGTGGAAGATGATTTTTTTTTAGTTGTGTTATCCATTTGTTGAATAATAAAACAATAATTATTATTATCCTGCTCAGAATCTTGCAGTTTATATCGCCTGATTTTAGCCAACTCAGCCAACAGCTACATGTAAAGTATCAGGCGATATTCCATGCGATTTTGCAGGATAATTGTTAAGACTGTAGTGGCCCCTTGGGACTGATAAATCTGAAAGTAAGGGCCCTTGTTACTTTCAAATTCTATGGTAACATTACCATTTTTCTCTGAATCTTAACATTTCACAGTGCTCTTTCAGCCTCAGGTGTTAACTAACGATAGCATGTTCTGTAGTACACAGTGTACACCTTACCGAACATAACTTCCTTCTGTTTCATACTCTGACTCTTGCTTTGTATGACAAACTGAGCAGGCTGTTTCTGGTCCATGGATTGGTACAGCAAAGAGCCTTTCATTTAAAGTATACGCATTGTCACCTGAAAGAACGAAATCAAAACACTTTCTGTGTTTCCATAACATTTGGGAAAATGAGAAAAGCTGCAGTGAAAAAAACATGTATGAGCTGTTCGAATATTCTCACAAACTGCCAAGAGTGTTTCCATAACTCCGAAAAATGTCAATCTTATTATTTTTTGCTAGCATGAAACATCTCAACTTACAAAAATGCATGCGCATGTACTTAACAAATAAAGAAGCCAAAACCATGTATTATACTGTCATAAAACACGACGGGAATTTGAGAACACGAGAGAAATTTAGAAAACACGAGCCTGCAGGCGAGTGTTTTCTAAATTTCTCTCGTGTTCTCAAATTCCCGTCGTGTTTTATGACAGTATAATACATGGTTTTGGCTTCTTTATGTGCTTTAAAATATAGATTTACGTGCGCGAAACGATAAAACACGCTTTTCTATGTTATATACTCCGATAAAACATTGGTTTTTAACCAATCAGAGCGCGCAAAGTTTTCAGTTTATATTTTAAATTGTAATAAATGATAATATTATAATGGAAGACTCAGACTTGTTACTCCATGGAGTAGACATGGTATGTGAATTATTATAATATTTAGTTTTTGACAATTTTCTGAAATAATTCACATACAAATGCTTATATCTACAATAGAGATTAGAGCAAGGTCTGGTTAAAAGTTTTACTAGTATCAGCATATATAGACTTTTGTTTTTACTACTTGTGACCTTACACGGGAAAAAGTACACTAGGGAAGTACAAGACTACCCATTCATCACATTATGTAGATGCACTCAAATGAGGCCCGGCCTCCATCATTGATTCTATGATTCCGGCAACAACTCATGGGTAAAAATAAAAATCTAATCAAAACATGCATTGTCGTTTGTACACGTATTTTGTATAACAGGCAAACTGTCCAGCAGAGAGGTGCAGTCAGCCTATTACAGCAAGGAGCCCAAAAGTATGACCACTTTTAATGAATTAATTAACATTCTTTTGTGCCAATCAGAAGTCGAACAATAGCTATCCTCAGGCTTCTGATTGGATACATGTAGTGTACTGTATGCACACAAAAAATTTGAATTTTTATAAATAATAAAAAATTATAAAAAATTGACATTATTTATTTTTATATTAAAAGTAGTCACACTTTTGGGCTTCTTGCTGTAATTACATGTACATTGTATGTTTAGTGTGTTGGCTGTAACATCCCTGAGATGCCTGGCTAGGGTCACCTGAACAGAGCTGCATGTACATATACAGTACAGTTGGCTGTTGGTTGTCACATTTTAAAGCAAAATGAAAAAGAAAAACTTACAAGAAACGACATTCTCTGTGTTGCCTTGAGTAGTTCTGGAAGGAGTAAACTTTAATGGAGAGTATGGCCTCCTGGGTGATTAAATGATTAGCAGTATAATTTTAAGTCAATTTTAATGATTACAGTAATATAATCATGTTAAGGCTTAAGTCTAACTACAAGCTTAGTGGCTATATATCAGGTTGGTACTTTTAAAACTATGAAGTATGAAGTGACTAGGAGTATCACTGCTCCCCTGAATGGGATGCTAGACCATTGCAGGTACAGCCCACTCAGAATCATTGCCAAGTTGTCCTGACAATTCACAAGTACCCATAACTAAATTACATGTACATTTATTTATACCACAGTTTTTTGGGGTACACTGTAACAAAACAGTCCTAAAAGCATTGTACATGTACATTTTATGGACATGCTTATGATCAAGAGCATGGGAATTAACAAAAGAGGAAAAGTCCCAAAGACATGAAGTGGGATTAATCTCTTGTTGTTGTTTCATATAAGGGATGAGTCAGATTTGTTGGCTGTAATATGGTAGGAATATGAAGCTGAAAGAAGTCATTGCAGTCCGACTACTGTAACCGGGGCCACCCAGACAAAGTTAATCAATCACAGGACAGAATGGGAACAATACATTCCAACATTTTCAATTTGGGCCAATCAAATGTTGAGTACAGAACAACGAAATTTCAACTTGTTAACACAGAAATGTAACTACTACATGTACATGTACATGTACATGTACAGTTACTGTAGTAGTTTTTATTTTATTTATTTAAATTTTTGCGAGTTTGCAATCATAAATTTTGAGCCCTGCCTGACCACGGTGGGTAAAGTGACCAAAAAGGTGCATTAGGAAATAACTTTTTACGTTTTGATGCAGGTTACCTGAATTTTTACATCAATATAGAACTCGTCATTCTAAGAAATCGTATGTTTTTTGGAAAGAAATGATGGTATATTTTAAGCTTGGTAGAAATATGAGAAAGATATTATTCTGGAAAGAAATAATCTGAAATATGTTGATCCAATCAAAAGTTATCATAACGGTGTATTGAATTTTGAGCTATTTTTTAGAAACAAAATAGCAGAAAATGCAACCGTGAATACACCATAACTTTTGATTGGAACAACATATTTCAGATATTTTCCAGTTTTAGAATCCTTGTGACATGTTCTTTCATCAAATGTTCCATAATATATAAATTTTTTTTTGGATTTTGTGATGCCATTTTCCCGCCAAAAATGTCGAAATTTAAAAAACAAAAAACATACGATTTCTTAGAATGACGAGTTCTATATAGTGGTAAAAATAGACCAATTTCGATAAATTATATTAATATTCTAACTTGACTCCGAGGCTTAGGGGAATAAAACAAAAGAAATGATATATTCATCCTCAACCTCGATGTGATTTATTGTCGATTTATTTTGTTTTATTCCCCTAAGCCTCGGAGCCAAGTTAGAATATTAATATATCGAAATTGGTCTATTCAGGTAACCTGCATCAAAACGTGATTTAAAGTTATTTCCTAAATGTGGACCTTTTTGGTCACTTTGTGCCCACCATGGACTCAAAAATTAAACCACAATAACAATGGGTAATCAGTTATAAATGTTTTCAATTGGTTTAAGTTAATTTGTTTAGGTTTGTACATGTATGTAGTACATGTAACTCACTCAGAGATGGTCGTTCCAAAGCAATCTCCTCTATTTACTCTTCTGAACTCCTTCAGGTCATCAAAAAAGTCATCAGGTCTTTCTGACAGGTATGACGTGTTGTCCAGCAGACCTGCAATCCAGTCGTAACCCAGAAGAGACCTTCTCATGTTGTCATCGCCTATCACACTGCGTTCTTGGTGTGGAGAAAGTTCAAAACTTACATGCATAGATTTCTTGGGTGACTGCAAAAGAAAGCAATGAGATGTTGAAATACTGTAAATTTACACCAAAGGTCCACAGATGCACTCTGTACAGTCTCAGACACTGAATATACAGTGTATTGGATTTTGTCATCTGAAGTTAGAAGATGATAAAAAATTAAGACAGTAAACTCTCTCTGAAGGAGACACCCTTTGTACCGCAACAGAGAGGTGTCCACCTTATAGATGAGAGGTATCCGCCTTAGTTCATAGTGCTTTTCCGAATTGCGAGAGTTGACTGTAAACACCTTATTCATACATGTACATGCACATGTAAATGGCCGCCCAGCAATGTTTTGTCTGGCAAGGTTTTCAAGGATATTGATGCTATTATACAGCACTGCAAAATACATGTAACGTTATCTTGGGAAGTTTTTTTGTTTTGTTTACGGCTGCAAAGTTATGGCTCTTTCAAATTTAAGACATTTGTATGGGAAATCAAAACTGCCGGGGCTAGTGGATTTTTCTGTCGGGCTAGTGGATTCTATCCTTCGCTTGCCCGACGGGCAAGTAGACGGGCAAGGGCATTTAGTTTGTGGAAAAAGTAAGGAAATTGAAATTACAGAAGTAATGTAAGCTTACAAAATGTAAGAGATCTTTTTTTTTCGTTCGAGCATTTTTATCGCAGCTTTTGTGATAAACTTACCGGTCGGCAGCCACCCGGCAGGAAAACCTGCTTTTTCAGTTCTAAATTTTGCCATAAAATCAGTCACACAATAAATTAAAGTTAAAAAACAATTTCTCTGGTCTTGGTTTGCTTTCATCACGATAAATATTGGCAAAAACGCGTCAACAAAGTTTCTTTTGACTCAGCAGACAGCCATTTTGTAAAACGCCCTACAATGCATTGCGAGATGTGCAAACCATAAAATATGTTGTGTATGTCAATGGATTGTGTCTCTGGTGATAGGCACAAGCCAGCCAGCTGCTGAATTTGTACACCAACCGCGAAATATTTTTCTTAGGGACAACCCGCAAACCAGTTTGTAACTTTGGAGGTAAATTAAACCAAAAACACATTACAGAGAGCCAAACTGATGCGGCAAATAATTATTTTGGTGGTAAATAGCACAATCAAGCGCTGTTGCTGACAACTTTCTTTGTTGACGTTTTGTGTTTGAATAGTATCTTACCAACTGGTGGTTAATAAAAACTTACCAAATTACGGGATTAATTAACTAATTATAAATAATTAATTAATTCAATGAATTATTAATTAATTAATTGATTAATTAATTGATTAATTAATTGAATAATCATGCGAGTGAGAATTTTTTGGGGCTAGTGAGAATGACTTCCGGGCTAGTACATCCTAGTTACAGCTTGCCCGAAGGGCAAGCTGGAAAATTGATTTTCTTTGCACCCTGAAATTTTAACATAGCCTCATTTTCAAGTTTGTGCAAAATTAAAAAGCCTATAACTTATCTGATCTTTCTTGTTAATTGAATTCTTCCTTCAGTTAATAGGGCATTTCAATTTTTGCACAAACATGAAAACGAGGCTTCTGAGGATAGGTTTTGATTTCCCATACAAATGTTTTCAATTTGAAAGAACTACATGTATAACTTTGTAAACGTTAAACCAAAAACACTCAAACCTCCCAATCATCTTTGAAAACCTTACCAGACAAAACAATGTTGGGCAGCCATTATTTTATGAATAAGGTGTATTAAACAAAAAATTCTGACTTCCCTGAGTGGGTAGTCTCTGACCTTTTTTTAGGCTGGTATTAAGGTGATTCCGGAGAAATGTTGGGCGCACTCGACTATGACAAACTTTGGGTCGTAACTTTTTCAGGCTTTAATGCGATTGCCATAAAACTTTTGGAAAAATTGCAGCTATTATTATTTGTAAGCTTCTATACAAGGGTTCAAATAAAAAAATAAAAAAATTTGGTCTAAGCAGTCACAGGTCATCACAGCGATAACATACATGTATGCAGAAACCAGTAGTGTTATCGTTAGATCACGCCATTGCAATTTGCATTAGAGTACATGCTTGTGGATAAAATCGATGATTGATGCCAATTGATAATAATCATCGATGATAATCAATGCCAATTGATTGATAATATTGATAATTGATAACAATCGATGATCACAAAATTCTTAGCCATCGATTGGTCATCGATTATCAATATCAATCGGTTAATTGGCATCAATTATCATCAATTGTTATGATATCGATTTTCATCCATCATCGGTTTCATCGATTGTTCTGGCCAGGAAATTATAAAGCTCTCAAAAGATCATAATACTTGATTGGAAGTGTAAATTGAAATGCAAGCAACCACAATGGCTTTTGGTCCGACTTTTACTTTTAATTTTAAAATAAACTAGCACGCCTGCAGATCGGCCAAACAACGTTTTGGCCTCCGACATTCGAAGTTGCACTCTAAAACCCTGATTTCTTAATTTGAGAACGAGTTTTAATTTTTTTTCCGGTAGTAAGCGCCCGTTTCTTATTTTAAGTACTCAACTTTAAAATAAGAAGCACCAGTTTCTTGTTTCGTTTCTTATTTTAAAGTTGAGTATTTAAAATAAAGAAACGGGCGCTTTCTACCGGAAAAAAATTAAAACTCGTTTCTCAAATTAAGAAATCAGGGTTTTAGAGTGTTGATCATCATCTTTATTCGCCTGACATTCATTGTATTTTTATGATACATGTACATGTATTAAAGGCAGGAGATCCTGCAAGGCTCTGTTGAGCTTTTAAAAAGATGTCCACAGAATATTAAAAATAAACATATAAGTAATAACAGATGGCGGACTTAGATGTTACATTCGTGTGTAACCGTGCATTATTATCATTGTTTGATCGTAAAAATCCTACACGATGTACAAAAAAAATTATTATACAGTGTATCGATAGTGATCTCATTCGCTCACCTTCTTGCGGTTCCCGGGAGTAGATAGAATGGAGGTCGGCATAACAGGCGTCCTATTTCTTCTGTCATTTCCATCCGCGATCAACGCATGTCCAAAACTCTTCGGTGTACTCGTTTGCTCTCTGTTCATTGTGCCTTGATCAACTTTCCGAGCCACTCTCACGGGTGTTCTGTCGACTCCTCGATAAGTAAAGCTCGTTTCTCCGTACGTTCTCGTCGGAAATGGGTCTCTCTTCGACTGCATTCTTTTCAAAACGTCCCAAAACGTCATCCTGCCCTTGTTTTAGTTGTTCAAGTAACGAATGATTATCTTTTCTAAGCCGTGAAAGCGGCGAGTAAATGTTTACACTGGTGGCCGCCATTTTTCAAAACGGTCAAATGATCACGTGACTCTCTGAATTATAATTTCGTTCCAGACCCTCGCCACTTTTTTCGTCCTCGTTCGTCGTCGCAGACGAACTCAACCGCCTCGGTTACGGTACCATGTTTCCCAGAATATAGCCGTTCTATTAATCGCTCCCTTGAATAATCACCCCCCTTTGGTGAAAATATTTGAAATAATCGCCTCCCTCAAATAATCTTCCCCCTCCCCAACCCATTCTTCTTTCACATCCTCCATAATTTATACCTTGGATAGGAACAAGTTTTGATTTAATTAAGCGGCCGACGCATAGCGGCCGCTTCAAGAAATGGACTTTTTTTTCATGTCGCTAGCCTTAGTCCTCTTCACGGTTGACATGATGTTATTGCATCTCGGTCTAAAATTAGCCAGTAGAGAATTTCTCTTCCACATTCTTTCTGTAGTGTCGTGTAAGTGCGTAGATGTATTTAGTTTATTACAGTAATCGGATTGGAAAAAGCAAAGACAAATGTCCCACAGCAGTGAACAGCAGTGTTGTTGCAAAATGTGCTAAATTTGGCGGTGTGACCTTTGCGTGTGAGGGGCAGTTTCCCGTTACATTGTAAACGTAGCCAGGAGACATGCAAATAAATAGCCACAAGAGAATTTCTGTTCTGTTTAATACATGCACCTCAACCAGTAAACGAACGATAAAACCCGCTCCCAAAAACATAACAGTTTTTCTTAACACAATTCCACAGCATATATGTCATTTACAATTTATTTTCACGTTGAGCGAAAACATATCTTTGCCCACGTTGAATATGATGCAATCTACATTAGCTAAAATTAACCACAAGAGAATTTCTCCGGCTTCCGGAGCTGATGCAATATATTACATCAGGCAGTCACGTTTTTCGTCACGCAGGTTCGTGTGTTGACTCTTAGGATTTGGAGGGTGCACCTCAGAGTCCAGTGACCGCGGATAGTTTTTCGTGTCGTGTAAGAGCTCTTTTCATGTAAAGAAACAAGCGAAATATTTAATTAGACAAGGGAAAATAACCTCAACTACTCGAGAAGAGCCACTACAGAGCAGGAAATGGAGGGGTCCGTGTCACGAAGTAACGAAAGTTAATTTTATATACCAATTATAATCTGGTTACCGGTTACCGGTTACCGATTTCAGAATTTCAGTTACCGGTTACCGATTCCTAATTTGGCATCTTTACAACATTTCTTGGGTACTAACTATTAAAATATCTATAAAACATGAATTGTCGAACTGTTTGCCTAGTATAGAAACAACAAATAAAGCGCTAGATTAAAAGATATCAAAATATTTTTTGAAGTCTAGCTGAAAATAACAATTGCTGTCACGTTATCTTCCTTGGGCAAGAGTGCGAAGTTTGTACCGTTATAACTTCGAGAATATTGAATCAAAAATGCGGTTCTTTACAGGTGTGATAGTTCATTGGGTACTGTAGCCATCGCAATATATCTCTCGCGCATCGCAAACACATGATTAATGTAAACCAGCTTACAAAATATGGAAGGCGCATCTTTTGACCCTCCCATGTCCCATTTTCAAAAAGTTATAACTTTCTTTATAGACATTGAAATGAAACACAAATACACACTCGAGCACACTACTAAGTGTACTACCCATCGCAAATTGCGGAATTCCCATCGCAATAGTAATGAACGATTAATCAAGCAACACAAAACACCTTTGCTCTGATCGCAAATTATCTACTTCCGGTTCTTCTCTCTGGTTACCGACTTTGTGCTTTAATAACTTTGGACTCCGTGTAAATATCAACGTGAAAGTAACAGAATCGTAAGTTAATAAGGTGCTTTCCACATCGCAATCATCGAACAGATCATCGCAACACATGCCAAAAATATATCAACTTACTGAATATGGCCGGCGTAGCGTTTGACTCGCCATGTGCCATTTTCAAAAGTTATAACTTTCTATACAGACATTGAAATGAAACACAACTACACACTCGAACACACTACTAAGTGTACTACCCATCGCAAGTTGCGGAATGCCCATCGCAGCGGCAATGATCGATTTATCAAGCAACATAACAACAACGATGCTCTGACCGCAAATTATCTACTTCCGGTTCACCTACTTTAGTAACCAACTTTGTGCTTGAATAACTTTCGACTCCGTGTAAATATCAACGTGTCAGTAACAGAATCGTAAGTTAATAAGGTGCTTTCCACATCGCAATCATCGAACAGATCATCGCAACACATGCCAAAAATATATCAACTTAATGAATATGGCCGGCGTAGCGTTTTGACCCGCCATGTGCCATTTTCAAAAAGTTATAACTTTCTATACAGGCATTGAAATGAAACACAACTACACAATCGAGTACACTACTAAGTGTACTACTCATCGCAAGTTGCGGAATGCCCATCGCAGCGGCAATGATCGATTTATCAAGCAACACAAAACACCTTTGCTCTGGTCGAACAATCTACTTCCGGTTCACCTACTTTAGTAACCAACTTTGTGCTTGAATAACTTTCGACTCCGTGTAAATATCAACGTGTCAGTAACAGAATCGTAAGTTAATAAGGTGCTTTCCACATCGCAATCATCGAACAGATCATCGCAACAAATGCCAAAAATATATAAACTGGCGAATATAGCGTTTGACCCGCCATGTGCCATTTTTAAATAGTTATAACTTTCTATACAGACACTGAAATAACAAACAACTACACAATCGAGCACACTATTAAGTGTACTACCCATCGCAAGTTGCGGGATACCCATCGCAGCAGCAACGATCGTTGTATCAAGCAACAACTTTGCTCTGGCCGAACAATCTACATCCGGTTCACCTAATTTGTGCTTTAATAACTTTGGACTCCGTGTAAATATCAACGTGAAAGTAACAGAATCGCAAGTTAATAAGGTGTTCTCCTCATCGCAATCATCGAACCGACAGATAATCGCAACATATGCCAAAAATATATCAACTCACTGAATATGGCTGACGTAGCGTTTGACCCGCCATGTGCAATTTTTAAAAAGTGATAACTTTCTATACAGACATTGAAATGAAACATAACTACATCGCACGTTATGGTATGTCCATCGCAACAGCAATGATCGATTTATTAAGTAACATGATAACTCCTTTGATTTAGAAGAAAACAAGAACCCCTGAAGGGATTACAAGCGGCCGATTTCCCGGGGGGGGGGGGGGGGGGGCACTCCCTTATTTTCGCTATATAGGAACGTGCAGCTGGACAGGGTATGGTTTTTGAGCATTTTGGTCTGGAACAGGGTATACCAAAAGGCATTTTTGGGTATCAGGGTATCAGTTTCCCAGGAGTTGGCATGAAGATCGGTAATTGATACTCTGGCATAGGGTAGATGAAGTAGTCAGACGAAAGGAAACGCGTAGGAGTGTTAAAAAAGCTTTACAACTACAACTCGCAGTGCTGCTTAGTAGTTTAGCCTTTTGGGTTAGAAAGAAAATCGTTAAGAATCGTCCGGAATAGGGTATCTTTTTTCAACATTTAGGGTCTGTTTACATGGAGGGAGGGTGACCCGGGAACCCGGGTCACCCTCCCTCCATGTAAACAGGCCCTTAGTCTGGAACAGGTTCGCAAAATTAGGGTTGTTCTAGCCCAGCGGCACACCCCCACCCAAATTTTTTGGGAGAACCCCCCCGGGCCAATTTCACCTTGAGGGGAGAAAGAACAATGCACCCCTCCACCCCCTCGGTCAGTTTACTCTGAGGTTCTCCCGCCAAATCTAAGAGTCAACTTCGAACCTGCGTGACGAAAAACGTGACTGGGTGATACAATATTTTTGGCTAGCGTAAGTTTGAGCTTAGGTCAAGTTTACTGTGTAGAAAAATTTTAGCTAATGTCAATTGCATCATAATCAACAAGGGCACAGATGTGTTTTCGCTCAACGTGAAAATAAATTGTGAATGACATATATGCTGTGGAATTGTGTAAGAAAAACTGTTATGTTTTTGGGACGAGTTTTATCGTTCGTTTAATGAGGTGCATGTATTAAACAGAACAGAAATTATCTAGTGGCTATTTATTTGCATGTCTCCTGGCTACGTTTACAATGTAATGCGAAAACCCCTCACAATGCAATGCAATGTCAACTGGGGAAAGTGCAGTGAAAAAAACAAGTAGTCACGCCAGTCTCGCTAAAGTCCGCAGTTTGCGTGAAACCGGAAGCCGATTCCCCGCTGGGATCGTATATTTAGCACATTTTGCAACAACACTGCTGTTCACTGCTGTGGGACATTTGTCTTTGCTTTTTTCAGTGCGATTCCTGTAATAAACTCAATACATGTACGCACTTACACGACACTACAGAAAGCCTGTGGAAGAGAAATTCTCCACTGGCTAATTTTAGACCGAGATGCGATAACATCATGTCAACCGTGTAGAGGGCTAGGGCTAGGGCTAGCGACATGAAAAAAAAACCGTCCATTTCTTGAAGCGGCTCGATGCCCATATATGGGCATCGGCCGCTTAATAAATTGAACAAAAAATGATTGATTAGTTAAAATACAACTCAAATACGTGGCAGTTGATAAAACAGTTGTTTTTATCAATGATTATTTTGATAGCTCACTTCCGATTCAAACAACAAAAGGGAACTTTGTGACAAGCTCAAGAAAGATCACAGACAGATAATCCTGTGTTTAAGTAGTCCATGTTTCAAGATGACTTGGTCCACTACTATTGATTAAAGAGTAATCTTGATTTCTATGATTCAACAAAGTTTATGTCGTGTGTGGTGCTTTTTTGAATTCGTTTCCATCCATATGTAAAGACTGAGATCAGGAAGCTACCGTATGTAAACATTTTCAATATTTTCCACAGGCAGTAGAGGATCAAATTAAATTGGACTGTTTCGAGTTTCGATTTATATGCTTTATACGATGACCTTTGTGAGTCGATCTATTCGGCTTTATACGCGGTGTATTGCGTTACTACATTATTCGATCATTAAGTACCCGCTGGGACGACAAAGAGAAAACAATAACAAGATCGAATAACGCAGTAACGCAATTCGACTCCTCTGCTCCCTGTGTCATTTCAAGTCATCAAGTTTCATTTCTGCTGAAGTAAGAAAGACGACTTTTTGTTTGTTATCCAACTACATTCTGAAACTCTGCATCAGCACATACATGATCAGCTTCACAGATTAGTATTAAAAAGAATCACTGTTCTTATGCACACATTTTTTATTTCTCCACCGCAAGTATTTGAATTATTCATCTCTTGTAGGAAAAGACGATTAATAAGCTTATTCCTGACTTCATAGGTTAACTTTAAGATGCTCAGCTTCACAGATTAGTATTAAAAATAATCACTTTTCTTATGCACACATTTTTTATTTCTAGACAGAAAGTATTTGAATTATTCATCTCTTGTAGGAATAGTGTGAATGTTAAAAGACCTTAAAACCTTTCACGACAAACGATTAATAAGCTTATTCCAGACTTCATAGGTTAACTTTAAGATTACTGTGTAGAAACTGAAATATATATCTAAATGCCATCAACTAATGACAAATAGTCATTTGAAAACATACCTTAATTTATCTTAATACCACTAATCCAAGGACACTAATCACGTTTACAAAAACATATACCACGGGGTATCGTAACTGCGATCAGGAAGAGAAATCCCAATGCGGATTGCTTCATGCTCATAGCACAATACCTCTATTGCATCATCTTTACATGACCAGAGATTGCGTCATGTCAACCGTGGGATCGAATAACGAGAAAAGGTCACACAACAAAATTTAGCACATTTTGCAACAACACTGCTGTTCACTGCTGTGGGACATTTGTCTTTGCTTTTTCCAATGCGATTACTGTAATAAACTAAATACATCTACGCACTTACACGACACTACAGAAAGAATGTGGAAGAGAAATTCTCTCCTGGCTAATTTTAGACCGTGACGTTGTGCGATAACATCATGTCAACCGTGAAGAGGACTAAGGCTAGCAACATGAAAAAAAAGTGCATTTCTTGAAGCGGCTCGATGCCCATGATGCATCGGCCGCTTAATAATCTACTTCTGGTTCTTCTATCTGGATGCAAACTTTGTGGTTTAGTAACTTTCGATTGACATACAAATATCAACAACATGAACGTAACAGAATCGTAAGTTAATAACATATTAGGGACTGTGCAATAATTATCAGGAGGGGGGGGGGGGGTGGAAAATGAGCTTCATGTAGCCTAATATTAGGTAATACCCCCCTCCTAATCAGTCAGATATTATGTACGACCCCCCCCCCCCCCCCCCCTCACAGTATACACACACCCTTATACAAGTACCCTACATTTTCTCTACACGCACCTGTGGATTAAAATCTTATAACAGAAAGAAGAGCTCCTACTACATGTTTAATGGTTGGACATCCGCGTCTGGAACAAACATAACCTCCGTAGCAATGTTCAACAGAAACCATAGCAAAAGGAAAAGAGCATGCGTGGAGCATGTGTGAGCATGGAAAATGTTTCAGTTTTCATCTTATAAATAGGTATGGATTCACCAATGTAATATGTACTTGAAATAAAATGTTAAGCCCCCCCTCTCTTGAGAGTGACTTATTTTACCTTGAGCCCCCCCCTATCCTTGCTTTGATTTAACTTATGCCCCCCCCTCTGGTTTCCACCCCCCCCCCCCCAACCAGAGGAGGGGGGCATAAAGTTAAATCAAAGCAAGGATAGGGGGGGGGGGCTCAAGGTAAAATAAGTCACTCTCAGGAGAGGGGGGGCTTAACATTTTATTTCAAGTACATATTACATTGGTGAATCCATGACCTATTTATAAGATGAAAACAGAGCGAAGTTGTTGCTTGATACAACGATCGTTGCTGCTGCGATGGGTATCCCGCAACTTGCGATGGGTAGTACACTTAATAGTGTGCTCGATTGTGTAGTTGTTTGTTATTTCAGTGTCTGTATAGAAAGTTATAACTATTTAAAAATGGCACATGGCGGGTCAAACGCTATATTCGCCAGTTTATATATTTTTGGCATGTGTTGCGATGATCTGTTCGATGATTGCGATGTGGAAAGCACCTTATTAACTTACGATTCTGTTACTGACACGTTGATATTTACACGGAGTCGAAAGTTATTCAAGCACAAAGTTGGTTACTAAAGTAGGTGAACCGGAAGTAGATTGTTCGACGAGAGCAAAGGTGTTTTGTGTTGCTTGATAAATCGATTGTTGCCGCTGCGATGGGCATTCCGCAACTTGCGATGAGTAGTACACTTAGTAGTGTACTCGATTGTGTAGTTGTGTTTCATTTGAATGTCTGTATAGAAAGTTATAACTTTTTGAAAATGGCACATGGCGGGTCAAACGCTACGCCGGCCATATTCATTAAGTTGATATATTTTTGGCATGTGTTGCGATGATCTGTTCGATGATTGCGATGAGGAAAGCACCTCATTAACTTACGATTCTGTTACTTTCACGTTGATATTTACACGGAGTTTAAAGTTATTCAAGCACAAAGTTGGTTACTAAAGTAGGTGAACCGGAAGTAGATTGTTCGACCAGAGCAAAGGTGTTTTGTGTTGCTTGATAAATCGATCATTGCCGCTGCGATGGGCATTCCGCAACTTGCGATGAGTAGTACACTTAGTAGTGTACTCGAGTGTGTAGTTGTGTTTCATTTCAATGTCTGTATAGAAAGTTATAACTTTTGAAAATGGCACATGGCGAGTCAAACGCTACGCCGGCCATATTCAGTAAGTTGATATATTTTTGGCATGTGTTGCGATGATCTGTTCGATGATTGCGATGTGGAAATCACCTTATTAACTTACGATTCTGTTACTTTCACGTTGATATTTACACGGAGTCCAAAGTTATTAAAGCACAAAGTCGGTAACCAGAGAGAAGAACCGGAAGTAGATAATTTGCGATCAGAGCAAAGGTGTTTTGTGTTGCTTGATTAATCGTTTATTGCTATTGCGATGGGCATTCCGCAATTTGCGATGGGTAGTACACTTAGTAGTGTGCTCGAGTGTGTAGTTGTATTTCATTTCAATGTCTATAAAGAAAGTTATAACTTTTTGAAAATGGGACATGGGAGGGTCAAAAGATGCGCCTTCCATATTTTGTAAGCTGGTTTACATTAATCATGTGTTGCGATGGCTACAGTACCCAATGAACTATCACACCTGTAAAGAACCGCATTTTTGATTCAATATTCTCGAAGTTATAACGGTACAAACTTCGCACTCTTGCCCAAGGAAGATAACGTGACAGCAATTGTTATTTTCAGCTAGACTTCAAAAAATATTTTGATATCTTTTAATCTAGCGCTTTATTTGTTGTTTCTATACTAGGCAACAGTTCGACAATTCATGTTTTATAGATATTTTAATAGTTAGTACCCAAGAAATGTTGTAAAGATGCCAAATTAGGAATCGGTAACCGGTAACTGAAATTCTGAAATCGGTAACCGGTAACCGGTAACCAGATTATAATTGGTTTTTATATTTCTTATATTTATATTTCTCGTCACGCATGTTCGTATGCTCGGACTCTCATTTTAGGGGTGCACCTCAGAGTACAGTGACCGAGGGGGAGTCGGGGGAGGAGAGATCGATTGTTGTTTCCCCCATTATTAAGGTAATCGGCCGCTTGTAAACTACTTTAGGAGTTCTTGTTGTTACAACAGAAAAAGCTACAATTTTCTACAGTGACGTTCATATATTTGACTCTTTCAGTCCAATTCAAAGGGGAAACGCGTGATTTCGCGTTTTACTAGTTCTTGATCTTTCACGGATTTACTGATGACACTGATGGTGACGGTCACAAAGTAACTCGATTCTCGTTTCACGGATATTAGACATATTTTATGGCAAATCACGACTCATGGCTATTTTAATAACAGATCACGTTTCACGAGGAAAAAACTGTGAATTCATTAACCACACTCTCAGAAAATGCACGGAATTAATTGATTGACGAACCAGACTGAGAGATTCGCTAAGAGAGATTTCATGTAGTATCGGGTGTCCCTCTCATAATGGTTTATTGTTAGATTTTAGTTATGCATACGCATATAAGGCATACTGGTCACGGAACGGCTTGTGAAAATATCAATAAAAATAAGACTAATTGACGCGCCATGTCCAGGTGTAACGGATGATAATGGCCCAGATTTATTTTTGATATTTGGCACCTTGTCCACAGCAGTTGCTAATCTCACAATTGAGTCAAATGGTCTTAAAAGTCAACTCGAGTATCAAAATTCCTACATTCAGCAACTGGAAGAAAATTTAGATGCGTTGACATCAGAGCACGACTCTCTAGAACAGTACACAAGAAAGTACAACGTGGAGGTTCACGGTGTGCCGGAGCATCGTGATGAGAATTTACCGGAGTTGATTTCTTCAATTGCTGCCACTCTTGATACTTCTATAACTAGCGAGGACATCGATATCGTCCACCGAGTCTACGCCAAACCACCCAAAGTGAGACCAATTATTGTGCGTTTTAAAAGTTACGGTAAAAAGCACGAATTTTACCAAGCCCGCTTCAAACTTCGAGATGCTGATATATCTGCAACTTTCCCTGGAAGAGAAGGAGACGTGCCGACACCGACGCTATACATCAACGAAAACTTAACCTCGCGGAGAAGGGAGCTCTTCGGCAAAGCTTGGAAAATCAAAAAGGACAAGAACTACCATCGTCTCTGGACAGTAGACGGGAAGATTCTTCTACGAAAAGCAGCTGGAGAGCGAGCAATCAGGATAACGGAGGAAGAAGAGCTTTCCAACCTGTAGGATGTTTTATGTTAATTCTAGACTTGCTCCGAATCATCTATCTTCTTACTAGATAACCTAAGATATTGATATACATTTATGTTGTCTTTTGCCTTTCTCGTCGAGCTTTTATGCCAGGGAATTACCTACTACTTCTCCCCACGCCCGTTTTGCGAAAACTTAGTAAGTCAGTCTATTTAAATTGTTTTGTGTGTGTGTGTGTATCCGTTTTGTTGTTTGTTTGTGTTCTCTAGATTTATACTATATATTTTTCATCTGTTGCTTTAATTAATTATGTCGACTTCGCTTAGTGGTAAAATACTATCTTTGAATGTTAGAGGGCTTAAAATCAGTTAAAAAGAAGAAGTATTTTCAAGTATCTAAAGGATCAAAACTGTTTATTTTACCTCCTGCAAGAAACTTACTCTGAGCCAAAGGACGAATTGATATGGAAAAATGAATGGGGTGGCGGCATTTTTCTTCTCCCATGGGTCCAATCACCAGAAAGGAGTTTGTATTTTACTGAACCCGACAAGTGGGTTGTCGATCAAAGAATTTCACAGTGACGATGAGGGTAGAATTGTATCTGTCAATATTGCTCTAAGCAAATTACAGTTCTCTATTTGCAATATCTATGCTCCTAACAGCCTTGCCGAGCAGAGCAGATTCGCCCAAAATCTGAATGTATTTTTGCTTCGTCACCTTAACGTAGACAAGTTAATTATTGGTGGTGACTGGAATGTGACTCTGGAAACGCATTGATAAAAAAGGGGGCGCAAGATGGGTTCCATCGACTTATCGCGATAAAGTTATTTCGATGATGGAAGATTTAGATCTCATTGATATTTTTAGGAAGAAAAAGCCATCGAAGATGAGTTTTACCTACGAGTCTAAATTCCTGAAAGTAAAGTCGAGGATAGACTTTTTCCTCGTGTCGAATTCGCTCTGTGAGTCTGTTTTGGATGTCGATACCAAAACATCGATTGCTCCTGACCACAAAGCAGTCAAATTATGTTTACAATTCAGTGATCATAAGCGTGGTCCCGGACTCTGGAAATTTAATAATTCACTATTAGATGACGAGGAATTTGTAAATTTGATTGAGACTAATTATCCGAAAATTATTGATAAATATCGAGAGGTCCAAGACAAAAGGTTACTATGGGAATTAATTAAGATGGAAATGAGAAGCCTGACAATTCCATACAGTAAAAAAAAAAGCCAGAAAAAGTCGTTACTTAGAGTTGAATCTTTTGAAGCGCATCGAAGAACTGGACGAGTTGATATGTAGATCCAACAATTTACAGAATATAGACCCTGAATTGAACGAATATGAACGCCTCAAGCGAGAACTTCATCGTATTTATGAGAGGAAAGCAGAAGCCGCAATATTTCGCTCGAAAGTAAGATGGACACAGGAAGGTGAGAAACCCACGAAGTATTTTTTCAATGTGGAAAAGAAGAATTTTAACAATAAAATCATTACCGAGCTTAAAACTGGTCCAGATGGTAATATTATTGTCGACGAGACTAAAATTATGAAAGAAATTCATAGTTTTTTACGCACAACTTTACACGTCTGAGAAGACAATGACCGTAATCAAGAAAATTATAATAACTTTGAGGATTTCACTAATGAGTTGTTTATTCCAAGGCTATCCAACGCGGAAAGAGATACACTAGAAGGTAAACTTACCATTGAGGAATGTAGGGAGATATTAAAAACTTTTAATTTGGGTAAATCGCCTGGTGAGGATGGTTTTACCGTTGAATTCTATAACACTTTTTTTGAAATCCTTGGTAAAGACCTATTAAATTGTTTAAATGAATCTTATGACTTAGGTGAGATGTCTATTTCTCAAAGAAGAGGTGTGATTTCCCTTATTCCTAAAGATGATTCTTACTTATTGCTCTTATCCAACTGGCGTCCAATTACACTATTGAATGTCGACTATAAGATTGCCTCAAAGGCGATCGCGAGGAGAATTGAAAGCGTGTTACCAAAACTAATCCACCCTGATCAAACTGGGTTTATAAAAGATCGTTACATTGGCCAGAATATCCGTCTATTAGCCGATATACTTGACCAGACCAAATTACAAGACATCCCTGGGATCTTACTTCTCCTCGACTTTAAAAAAGCCTTTGATACAATTGAATGGTCTTTTATTAGCAGTCACTCAAGCTTTTTAATTTTGGCGATAGTATTCTGCAATGGATCACCACCTTTTATACGAAATCTGAGAGTTCGGTCTTGAACAACGGCTTCACAACGGATTATTTCTCGTTATCTCGAGGAGTTAGACAAGGCTGTCCATTGTCACCATATCTTTTTCTTTTAGGAGTCGAAATTTTAGCAAGTAAGATAAGACAGGAAAAGACTATTCGGGGGATCAGCATTTATCGCCATGAATTTAAAATTAGTCAATTCGCAGATGATACTTCGCTGCTCTGCAATGATCTTGAATCTGTGGAAAATGCGCTGACGGTTATCAATGATTTTGGGTCTATTTCTGGATTAAGGCTGAACCCATCGAAAACTAAGGCTCTTTGGTTAGGTCTTTGGCGTAACAATGATGCCAAACCTTTTAGTTTCAAATGGTCAAAGGAACCGGAAAAAGCTCTTGGGATATTTATTTCTTACGATGAAGAAGGAAATTATAAGAAAAATTACACTATGAAGATTCAGAAGCTCAGCAATAAGTTAGACTTTTGGAGATCTAGGAACCTCACACTTTTAGGTAGATCTCTTATCTTTAAGTGTCTAGGAATACCACAATTGATCTATTCTGCGTCAATTTTAAAGACTCCTCGGCCGACCTGCTCCCGCATAATTACAACGTGCATGTTTAATTTATGTGGAGCAACAAACCTGATAAAATTAAAAGAGAGATAATGTACACAGATTATTTAGAAGGTGGGCTGCGGGTGCCCAATGTAGATATAATGTTTAAAGCCTTGAAATTGGCGTGGATCCCAAGATTACTCAGAGATCTAAATGCTAGCTCAGAATTGTGGAGAGTTATTCCTGACTTCCACTTCAAAAATTACGGTGGTCTTAACTTTCTTCTTCGTTGTAATTATGATCGATCATGTCTCGATCAACTGGGAATACCTCCTTTTTACAAAGAAATCCTTCTATATTTTATGGAACTCAAAAAAATATACTGTCATAATGTAGGTCAGGACATGATTTTATTTAATAATATGAAAATTCAGATTGATAGTAAAATGTTTTTTCTACTACGATTGGTTAGAAAATGGTGTTATCGCGATACAAGACTTGCTTCAAGAGACTAGTGGTAAATTTCTCCCCTACCAAGAATTCATTAGAAAATACAATGTGAATTGCAATTTCTTAAAGTATTTTCAGGTTCTTTCGGCAATTCCAAAAGATCTCTTAGAAAAGGCTAAGCGCCATCTTCTTGATAGACGGCAGTTTGATCAGACTAACGATATGTTTCAATTATCACCCTCGATCTCCTTAAATTTAATGAAGGCCAAATGTAGGGACTATTACTGGTTCCTGAACAAGTCTGTGGCTAAAGCCACAGGACTAACAAAATGGGAAAAGGAATTTCATGTTATGGATATAGAATGGAAGAATTACTTCAACCTGTTAAAATCATTGTGTAAGGAGACCAAATTACGAGAATTTTATTATAAAATTTTACATAGGATTATTACTACAAAGAGAGAATTATTCTTTTATGGGATTGCAAAAGATCAAGCATGTTTGTTTTGTAGTAAGCCCGACTCTATTTTCCACACTTTTCTTGAATGTCTTATTTCAAAACTCTTTTACAACCATGTGATTGAATGGATTAACGACGAAAATGCCTCCTCCTTTTCTCCATCTCCTTTTGAGATCCTGTTCGGGGTACTAAGCAGCTCCTGCATTCCAGACTCTAAAGTTAAAAAATTTAACTACGCATTACTGTTTGCCAAATACTATATTTACTGTCAGAAATTAAATGATAAAGAACTGAACTTCCTTGAATTCAAACAACGTTGTTTATATAGATTTAAGATCGAAGGTTTAGTTTAAGAATTAGTTTTCAACGTCCGCCGTTTTCGTAACCCTCTAACATACGCTTTTGAAGAGTAGTTTACTTTAATTGATTAGATAGTAAGTGCTTTATTTAAAATTGTTATTTAGCCAAATATATTAGCAATGTAGGTGAAAAATGTAACAGATGTTATATATGTAATGTTAATGAAATTTAGTTTAATGTAATCTGTCGGTGTTGTATGTAATGTGATGGTTGATGAAATAAAGGATTTAAAAAAAAAATATATATATATATATATTTGTAGAGAGAAAAATTGATCGCAGATGCACAAACGTTTCCTATACTGGTCTATGCCATGACAGTCCGGGACTGACTGAGTCAGTAGCCTTTGTTGTATTCCCTCCTCGATTCGTAACTTTGGAAACCGCGTAAAAGAAGACTCAAACAAAATGAAAACTAACTCGTTGTAAAATCAAATTTTGGAAAATGGGCTTCATGTAGGAAAATATTAGGTAATACCCCCTTCTAAAGGAGTAAATTTAGTTATTGCCCCCTCTAATCAGTCAGAAATTATGTACGACCCGCCCCCCCCCCCCCCCCCCCCCCCCCCCCCCCCCCCCCCTCACAGTATACACACACCTTTATACAAGTACCCTGCATTTTCTTCTACACGCACCTGTGGATTAAAATCTTATAACAGAAAGAAGAGCTCCTACTACATGTTTAATTGTTGGACATCCGCGTCTGGAACAAACATCACCTCCGTAGCAATGTTCAACAGAACCATAGCAGAAGGAAAAGAGCATGTGTGTTATTTTTCAGGTCTTCTGGGAAAATTTTTCGGTTCCCATCTTATAAATAGGTATGGATTCACCAATGTAATATGTACTTGAAATAAAATGTTAAGGCCCCCCTCTCTTGAGTGACTTATTTCACCTTGAGCCCCCCCCCCCTATCCTTGCTTTGATTTTACTTTATGTCCCTCCCTCTGGTTTTCCAACCCCCTCCTGGTAATTATTGCACAGTCCCTTAGATATATATAGGGTTAACCCCCCTCTATCTCTTGCAAGCAGAGGTTGCTGTAACTCCACTCAAATTTGTTGAATTTCCAGAAATGGTTCAATTTAAAAAAAAAAACTCTTGCATGTTTAGCGCCGCAAGCCGATGATTCGGCTGTGTCCATTGATATGACTCTGCAGTCAAAATGATATATATCGGCACAACTGGATAAGTCGTCTGTTAACACAATCACTTTAAAAGCGTTTTTCTCATATCGATTCTAATGTAAAGCTAGTTTTCATATTTCAATTAGAAGGGTTTGCATAAAAACTTTGTTTATAGCTTAGCAAAGACCCATGTCATGTTCTTCTGGTTTACCGCAGCCGCTTAGCCTGATTCTAATATTTGTAGAATAAACATCATTGATATCAGAATAAACATCTGTTTTTAAAACTGATGTGTTGCTCTCGATCAAAATCCGAAAAATTTGAGCGGTGTCTTCTGACTGCGGTTAAAAAGTCGACCAAAATCCCATACATTCAATATGGTTTTTGAGCCGTGTTTGCCCTTCAGCTAATTTGGTGCCAAAAACCGTGGCTAATTTAACAGTTATTGGGAGCGAGAGAGTTGGGCTCCACGCAACTAGTCTACTCTGTTTTTCTAGCGACAGAAACGTCAACAAACAAAAACTTTGGCTGTGCTACGAAGACAATTTATTTTTAATAAATATATTCTGATCTACAAGTGAAAATTTAACTAGGAGTGAGGTCCTTATTGGCATGATTTTTCTGTAGTTGTAACAATTGAAAAAGCAATGTTGTGAGCAGTCCATCTTAGCGGTGCGTATTGCAAAATTCGGGCCACTCTGGGAACCGATCAGAATGCTCCTTTTCAGCCCGTGGACTAATTTCACTTGAATATGTCTCTTCTTTAGTAGAGAATTGGGCGGCCTGTAGACCAGTTTGTCATGTAATAATAAAAAAAAAAATCTGTCTTACTTTAGGGTGACAGCGGTGGACCTTTCGTGTGCGAGGAAATGGGTAAAATGGGTTATCCGCGCGCGCGCGGTGTGATTAGCTGGGGACATCCGGACTGCCTTACTGATTACTACTCTGTTTTAACACGAGTCTCCTCTTACTTGGAGTGGATCAATAACATTATGATGAAGGGACAAGGTTCGTATATTTTTGGAGGAGCGTTAAATAATAGGGAAATTAAATGCAGGAAGCTAAGACAGCAAATGGTACATTAACATACTTGACTCGTTTTCGAACATTCTTCAATGGCGAAATATTACCATAGTCCCTTTATATTAGTTTTAATTGTTTTTACATAATGCCCTCGTCCCATCTCTTAGGTTAGCCCTTGTATGTCTGTCCGTCTCAACTGCACTTCCAGAGTGTCTCTCTCTATACCTAGCTGAACGTTAGAACACTTGCAATTGTCAGCCGGCATTGTGTTATATTGTAAAATATACTACGTTGTATCTCTGTATTAATAATTGATTAGAGTTAGTTATCGTTTTATGAACTTTTGCGTCTAAACTGAACTAACGATGGTCTCCAGTAACTCCATTAACTCCAGCAATCAGGCCACGTGACCGAGTAGCTAGTTCAGTAGGCTGCATATCTTGTCAAGCGGAAGTCCTGGGTTCAAGCCCTCCATCCTTCCGTTACCCTAGCTGGATTTGTTCTCGGTGGTCTTGAGTTCACCTCCTCAGCACCATCATAATTATAATAGCCAACTGGTCAGCCTCCTGCTACTTGGGATTCGTAACTATGTTGTGTTTATCTGAAATATTTGTTTACTGCGCCTTTCAATAACACGGCGCGAACTCTGAAGTTTCAAAACCCAACCGTGAACGATTGCATTTTACACTGCGATTAGACAACCAACAGACGCTGAAAATAATAATAAAAAAATGGATCGAAATCTACCAATCACAACCTATGGACGTCACCTTTTGAACCTGCTGGAGGTGAACTTCTGTTTCCTGAGACGTCCGCTAAGATGATTTAGCAGAATTCGTGTGTTATTGAAAGTCGCAGTAAAAAACAAACCGTGTATAAATAGAGCTGCTTTACCTTTTCTTGTTTTAACTTTTTTCACCTTAACTTTTGTCCATTTATTGGCTCGTTGCGCACACTGTAGATTGCTTGGACCATTACGAAAACTACGCTGACGCTGTGCCCTATTGTGACGTCATCCCACAAGAATCGTGCGGCAAAAGACCTGTCAGTCGTGTGCATAATCAGGTAATCTGATAATTGCTGCCCGCATAGGGCAGCCTCCTAATTCTGTCCGGAGACTCGATTTCAGGATTTCCGTCGTAAAGATGTTTGTTAGCAGTACCCAGTCCCCTCCGCGTGAAAAGTCTGATTGGTGACGACCATGCATTGCACGCCCAAATTTGCACGAGAAGAGACGATTGTTGTTTTCGGGATTTCTTTTGCGCGCTCGAGGAGACGCTGTTTTTGACGCTCTGATGCTTGATTGTAGCCGATTTCGGCTGTTTTGAGACGCTCTTGCACCACACGCTCTTGCACGAAAGGATCTTTCGTGACATTGTTTTATTACCAAGCCGCCTTGTTTCTGGGGAACATATGAACTGACCTTTGTGAGATCCAAGTCGCGTGCTCCTTTTTTCTACGATTTCACGCACGCACGTTGCATTGGTTTACTTGAATCACATCGACAATTAAATATTTTTACACGTTGCATTGCGTTCACAATTAGTTTACATGTACTTGAATTGCCTCGAAAATTAAATATTTGGAAAGCAAAGACGAAGTAGTGTGCTAAATCTGGCTGTGACATTGTAAACAAATGTGTCTGTCACTACCAGATGTTGGCTTTGAGCTTTGTTATTATAAGGTTATTTTGAGACGCAATTGCACGAAAGGATCTTGCGTGACATTGTTTTATTATACAACCAACGATGATAATGAAATTACAAATGTGGCAGCACTTCACTTCCAATATGGTACCACTAGTATTAAATATTAAAAAATGGATCTCGCGATCGGTTATTGGATTTCTAGCTTTTTGATTGGTTAAACGGAAACAGGTTATTAGCTGGTAACCCTGCTCGGACAAATATGAACGCGTCAGCGAGAAAGAGAGCTGAATTTTTTTTTCTCTCCAAGGAACAATGGCCGCCGGAGAAAATTGTTTCGCGGCTGAATTGACTGAAGACGAAGTTACAAAACTGCTAGAAAATGAAGCATATTTTGGAACGAAATATTTAATGGGAAATGCCTGTAAATGTACAACAAATGCAACTGAACGAGCACTAAAGGAAGCCTGAAACAATTTACGGGAAGATCCGAAAACCAATACAAATCTGCACAAATTCGTTCAAAATGAAGCAAAACCTGTTTACACTACAAGTTTAAGCTTAAACTATTCAGTATAGTTACCTTGTATTTTGAAGAGGCTTGTCAAGAGAGGCTAGACTAAGCTTTTAAAATCAACACAATAAATATCGGAGACGAAGCATCGAAAGCATAAGCTTAAGAGGCCTACTCTGGGACCTTAAGTCGCCGTAACTTTAGGCAACTTTAGGCGATTTAAGGCGATTTAAGGCGATTTAAGCAAAATTGGCTGGAAAATCATGGCGACTTTGGGCGATTTTAGGCGACTTAAGGCGACTTAAGGCAACTTAAGGCAACTTAAGGCGACTTTAGGCAATTTTATGCATTTTATTATTATAATTATAATAAAATTATAATAATTTTATTATAACTAATGGTAATTGTACCGAGTGGAGTACAATTCAGGGTGTAATCGGGTGAGTAATTTCGAAATCGGCCGAGGGTGCAGCGCGAGACCGATTTGAAATTACGAGCACAACTACCCCTGAATTGTACGACACGAGGTCCAATTACCAATTAATCGTATCAATAACAAAAGTCAAGGTAGGAAATCTGAGACAAACTCTTTTTAGTGAAAATGTGAGCGATTTTTTCAATCAGTTTTACAAACAGTACGGAGACAGTGCAGAAAAGAACCCATTTAAATTCACGTAATTGATGCGCGAATGGCGTAGGTGTACAATTTTGAACTTGCCGTAATTGGACATTCACGTGATCGCGCGCGGAGAACCAATCAGGAACGAGAATTTTGTCATTGATACGATTATAATTATAATAAAATTATAAGAGATTTACATCACCATGACCACCCTTATTATTATGGCCTGATGATCTCCTGGACTTGCTAGGATTACTATTCTGATCCTTCAGACCTTGATCCATTCCCCTGTTAAACCAATAACGAGACGTAGGCCTTTCACCAGCAGTGTAACCAGTTTTAATAACTAAAATTTCGCGGTGAAACAAGAAAGCGTTTCCACCGGTGAGCACGACTATTCTAATGAAAAAACAATACATGAAGCAAGCTATCCCATAATACCCTATGACGTCTTTGTAACGCACGACGCGTGATACGCGTGACAGAACACTCCTCGCCTGGTATAGAAAAATACCACTAAGATAAAAAAAAAAACAGTAACTTCCTAAGTTTAAGTGTTCAGTCTTTGATCTCCAGCACTAAGCTGAGACAGTTCATCCGACGGAAGTTTTCATCCTCTCAAAATCCTTCTCGCTCCTCAGCAGAATGACCTCAGTGACTGGTCTGGTGTAGCTCCTTGTGAGGCCATCTTTAGCTGTCACCAGGTCAACCTTGCGTACTTTTACCATCTGCGCTGACATAAGCCTTGGTGATCCGGGCGAGAGGCCAGCTGTTTCTAGGTAACTCTTTACTGTGGAGGAGAACCAGGTCTCCTTCTTCTAGGTTCCTGAATTTCATGTTGCCACTTCCTTCTTGATTGGAGCGTCGGAAGATATTCCTTACGCCAGCGAGTCCAGAATACATTGGCTAAGTACTGGACTTGTCTCCACTGCTTGCTGTACAGATCTGTGCGGCTAAAGTTTCCTGGTGTGGCCTTCAGGCTTTGAGACTTCTGTGTGAGCAAAGTGGCCGGGGTGAGAATCTCTGGCATATCTGGGTCAGAAGGCACTGGTACTAAAGGTCTGGCATTCACTATAGCTGTAACCTCGACCATGAGTGTTGAGAGGACTTCATGCGTGAGATGCTTGGGTCCGAGATCAGCAAGGATCGAGTCCAAGATTCGTCTGGGTCACTCCTATCATTCGTTCCCAAACTCCACCGGCATGGGAGGCATGGGGAGCATTAAAGATCCATTCGCAGCTCTCGGTAGCTAAGTAGGACTGAATGGCATTGTCGTCCATGTCTTTGAGACAAGACTGAAGCTCGTTACGTGCGCCCACGAAGTTGGTGCCGCAGTCGGAGCGGAGCTGTATTGCTGGTCCCCGTAAGGCTAGGAATCTGCGGAGTGCGTTGATGAAACTTGAGGTGTCCATAGACTCTATCACTTCGATGTGGATGGCTCTTGTGGTTAGGCAGGTAAAGAGAACGGCCCAACGTTTGCTGTTAGCGACTCCTCCCCTTGTCCGTCGAGTGCTGACCAGCCAGGGTCCGAAGACATCAAGGCCAACGTAGCTAAATGGTGGAGCAGGAGTGAGGCGATCAACAGGTAGATCAGTTATTTTCTGAATCTGCTGGCGACCTCTCAGCTTCTTGCATTTTATGCAGTTGTTAATGGCACTGTTAACGGCTCGCTTGCCTCCAACGATCCAGAACCCGCTGCTTCTGATCAAGCCAAGAGTGAAGTGTCGCCCCTGATGCTGTACTCTCTCGTGGTAGTAGTTGACCAGAAGAGCAGTGACATGATGTGAGCTCGGGAGAATCAAGGGATGGCATTCTTCATAGTTTAGACCTGCTCGTTCCAGTCGGCCACCGACTCTTAGAAATCCGTCGTTGTCAATCACTGGGCTTAGTTTGAGGAGTGGACTTGTTTTTGGCAGTCTTCCCGAGTTCTTGAGGCAGTTGATTTCCTCTTCATAGGCTTCATACTGAACATTCTGAATGATCAAAGACTTTGCTCTATTTAGGACATGGACAGATGGTGTTGCTTTCTGACTTGCAGTGGAACTGGGCTTCTCCAAGGCTTTTTGACATTGTGATTGGGCAAATGAGATGAGTCTTGCAATTGCTTTGACTAGGGCTCCCCACTGCGAGAACCTGGAGAAACGGCTGGTTCCTAGAGATTTGTTTGGCAGAATTTGTGTAGCCAGAGCCTTGACCAACGGGCGGACTTCAGGATCATCCTCTGCAGGTTGTGAGGCTTCGCTGCTGACGGTCATGTCAACAGATGCGTCCTGGTGGTGCAGGAACATGGGACCACGATGCCACATGCTGTCGTGCAGATTCCGAGCATCGATTGATCTTGTGGCCAGATCAGCAGGATTTTGGTGAGTAGGCACGTAGTGCCATTGTTCGGGAGTCGAAGATTTCCTGATCCGCTCCACTCGGTTGCTGACATAAACATAAAAGCGCCGACTTTCGTTGCTGATGTAGCCTAGGACAACTCTGCTATCTGAGTAGTATGTGATCACGTCAGGTTCTCTGTCCAATTCTTCAATGATCAGCTCTGCCATTTCGACTCCTAACACCGCCGCGCACAGTTCGAGACGAGGAACAGTCGTGGCGTGGGACGGCGCTAGCTTTGCTTTACCGAGGATGAAGGAGACCTGGACGTTTCCACCGTACTGGATGGTTCTCAGATATGAGACGGCTCCAATAGCTACAGTGGATGCATCACAGAATGTGTGTAGCTCCCGCCGACTAATTGCTTTAACTGGGCTAGTTGTATAGCAACGAGGTACCTTGAGCAGTGTTAGAGCTTTTAGCGATTCGCACCACGCTTCCCATGCTGGTCTTTGCTCTTCTGGAAGTGGTTCATCCCAGTTTTCTGGCAGGAGGTTACTGAAATGGGCCATCATGGATCTTAGGAGGAACTTGCCTTGAATTACGACTGGAGCGGCAAGTCCCAGAGGATCGTACAGGCTGTTGATGACCGACAATACGCCTCGTCTTGTAAATGGTTTCTCCCCCAGACAAACTTTGAAGGCGAATGCGTCGGCGGATATGTCCCACAGCACACCCAAAGAGCGCTGTACTGGGATGGTGTCCTGTGTGAAGTCCAGATCACGAAGGTCAGAGGCTCGGTCTTCACTCGGGAAGGCTTGAGTCACCTCTGGATGGCTGGATGCTATCTTGTGAAGGCGCAGGTTAGCTGATGCTAGCATGGCTTGTGTGCGACTTAGTAGGTCGACGGCTTCGGCAGGTGTGGCCACAGACTTGAGTCCGTCATCCACGTAGAAATTGTTGTGCACAAAGTCTTTCGCGTCTGAACCAAATTCTCGTTCCCCGACTTCGGCGGTTTTCCTGAGGCAGAAGGTGGCTACTGCTGGCGACGATGTATTTCCGAAGACATGAACTTTCATACGGTACTCGATCGGCTTTCCATCCGGATCATTACTCTTGTACCAGAAGAATCGCAGTAGGTCCCTGTGATCCTCTCGGACTAGAAAGGAGTGAACATTTGTTCGATGTCTGCCATGAAAGCAACAGGGTCTTGGCGGAAGCGTATCAGGATGCCTAGTAGACTGTTTGTGAGGTCAGGTCCTGAGAGCAGTATCTTGTTTAGAGATATTTCTTCGGTCTCAGCTGCAGAATCGAAGACCACACGGATTTTTCCTGGCTTTTGAGGGTGGTAGACTCCGAAGTGGGGAAGGTACCAGCAAAGATTAGGTGGCTTGACTCTGTGTTTGGTGCAGGTTCAGCATGACCATTGTCAAACAGTTTCTGCATGAAGTCAAAGTAGTGTTGTTTCATCACTGGTTTCTTCTCTAAAGTGCGTCGAGTTGACTTCAGGCGTTTGAGGGCATCTTCTCGGTTATTGGGGAGCTTTTCAGTTTCCTGGCGGAGGGGTAAGGGCGCTTCCCAGCTGCCTGATTTGTTCTTGGTCAACGAGTGGTTCATGATGTCAATGAACTTCCTGTCTTCCACCGATGTTCCTGGTTTGTTGTCATCCTTAGTGCGTAGGAAGACATTGTCTCCCAGTCCATCTTCAAAGCTTCCCTTGAAGAAAGTTCCTTTCTTTTTGCCGGTTGCTAGGTATGCTGTGGAGTCTGCACTTGAATCATGTTTAATGTAGAGCCGGTTGGCACAGGGTTGTAGAAAGGTAGGTCGGCCATTGTCGAGGACTTGTGTCCTGTAGGATGAGACCTCACTGGGCTTGTGAGCGCCGTCCAAGCAGGCATTTCCTAAGACTACCCATCCTAGGTCGAGGCGTTGAGCCCATGGTGCATTCCTGGGTCCATTCCGAGACTCATGAATTTTGTGGAGGGGCGGCGCATCTCTTCCAACGAGCAGTAGAATTTCAGCTTCCGGGTCTAGCTCAGGGATCTTGTCTGCGATGGGTTCTAGATGAGGATGGGCTCTAGCCACTGTGGGGGTTGGGATTTCTTCTCTACTATCTGGGGATAGCATCGCATTCGGTGAGGACGGGAAGTGTATGACTTTGGGTGCTGTCCAACGACTCGATAACTAGGTTGCGGGCGTGCCTTCCTTTGGCTTGGCTTGTCCCTGAGCATGTTTTCAGCGTGTAGGGAGTGGCTTCCCCACCCAGTTTCAGCAGGTCGAATAGCTTTGGCTTGGCCAGTGAACAGTTGCTTTGGTCGTCAATGACCACATACGCTTTGATCTTGTTTTCTGGGTGGCCATTTAAATAAATGTTCGCTGGACATATCTTTGAGCAGGATTTGCCTCCGGCTTTGTTTCCACACACCTCTGTGCAGCTAGCTGTGACATTAGCTGGCTCCCCGCCTTGCTGGTGGGCGTCCCTAGTTGGCTCCCCGCCTTGCTGGTGGGCCGTCCCTCGGTTCTCTGTGTTGCGCTGCTGGCTCGCTGGGAGGTCCTGTGTGTAGCGCTGCAATGTGTTTGTCACTCTGACACTCGGTACATTTGATTGGTGCTGCACAGTCCTTGGCGAGGTGATCAGTTGAGGCGAGACAGCGAAAGCAGATCCCATGATGATTGAGCAGATTTTTTCTTTCGGTTAGGGACATGGCCCTGAAGGCACGGCACTTGTTGAGGGGATGGGTTAGCTTGTGGACGACACACCATTTGGCGGGATCTTGAGTAGCTGAATCTCTGGAATCAGGGTCCGAGACCTCGGTCCTGAATGCTGTCATGCCTTGTCCAAAAGGTGGATCATCATTAGGCTTGATAGGTGGCTTTATAGGAGTCTTTACTGGATTTGTATTCTTCTTCTCTGGGCCCTCCATAGATAGGTAGGGGTCATTCCGTTGCCGCGCGATTTCTTGGATAAATGAGGCAAATTCCTGAAATGGAGGGTAATCAACGCCATGTTGGGACTTGTAACGATACGCATGCCTTTGCCATCTTCCTTGGAGGTCTTCGGGTAGTTTGATAAGCAGTGGTTTCAAGAAGGCTGGTTCATCGAGAATTTTGAGGCCCGTGAGTCCGCCATCTTGTTTGGCACATTGTAATTCCAACAGTAAGTCCCCCAATTCTTGCAGTCCTCTGTTGTCCTTTGTGCTTAACGTTGGGAACGTTGCTAGCTTGTTCAGGTGCACTTGGGTAATCACTGCAGTTGAGCCGAAGCGTTCGCCTAACTTCTTCCAGGACTCTTTAATTCCCTCAGCTGGGTTTTCTATGTATGCATTGCGTAGTCGCTGGACGAGCCTTTTGGAATCACCAGTTGTGTACTCTATCATAAGGGCGAGCTCCTCGCTTGCGGTGATGTTCACATCTCTTGTCATGTTCTTAAAGGCTGCTTTCCAAGTATTGTAGTTTTCAGGATGATTGTCAAACTTCTCTATTTTGTTGGCGATGAGCTCTCTTCGGGCCATGAACTGAATAAAGCATTCCATGCGGTCGGTTGGATCGGAGACTGGGCTGGTTTGACAAGGAGAAAAGGGTGATGCTCCTGGGTTTAACCCTTTTATGGTGGGCTTTTCCTTCTTGACTGGGAGACCAGGGATGGTGAAGTTTAGTGTCTCGAGTCCAAGACCATGAGAATGACCTTGCGTTTTTGAGTCCTTAAATTGGCTGTCGATAAATTCCCGAACACGCTTACTGGGTTCTTCGATCGGTAAATCTGGTAGCTGGTATTCGTGACTGAGTCCGAGCTCCTCATCGATGGCCTTCGCTCGAGCCACGGCCACAGCTGCTTCTTGTTCTGCGCGTAGGGATTCCAAGCGTGCTTCTTCCTCGCGTTTCTTTCTCGCAAATGCTATTTCGTCTTCTCGTCTTTTCTTTTCTTCGATTTCTAATGTCAGTGCGGATTTGGATTGGAACTCGTTAATTTTCCTTTGCATTTCAGCTTTTTTCAACGCCGCGGCCGCCTCGCCTCTTGCATGAGCTCGTATTGCGTTCGATGAAACCGATGATCTGGAAGCACGTGATCCAGAGCGAGCCGACCCTAATTCCTGTAAAAGCTCGTTTTTTCGATCGATCCCTTCATTTATCGCTGCTTGAACGAGTTCTTTGCGGGTTCTCATCATTTCTTCTACCGTTTGTCGCTCCTGCCGATGGTCGGGCGTGCTGGCGTGCACGGTGTAATCCATCAATGAAACCCACACAAGTTGATATTCACTAAAGGTTGAACGCAAATCTCCTACCGCTTGGCGAAGACCGTCGATGGAATCTGGAGTTCCCTGGAGCTTGCAAATCGCGTGGGCAGTTCTATCCCATATGTTTTCGAGCTTCAGTGTATCTGACTGCAGTCTGTTTTCAATAAGTTTCGCGCTGGGTTTCAAGACTCGTTTTGGCCGCGTGGATTCCATATTTTGCTCGGCGCCATCTTGAACTCCTGCGTTTACGAGTAAAAGCGCATCCTTCCCCGTTGTTTTAGGACTTTTCCCCGAGGCCCCAAGGTCGATTGCTTTGGTAACGAATGGATGAGCGGAAGCTTCTTCCAGTTGGCTGGCTGAGTCGCGGTTTTCGGCTTCGATCTGTTGCTCGAACTCCATAACCACGAGGTCGTCGGCTTGGTCGCTTTCGTCAGCCGGCAAGAAATCTCTTGTTTCACTATTCTGATCCTTCAGACCTTGATCCATTCCCCTGTTAAACCAATAACGAGACGTAGGCCTTTCACCAGCAGTGTAACCGGTTTTAATAACTAAAATTTCGCGGTGAAACAAGAAAGCGTTTCCACCGGTGAGCACGACTATTCTAATGAAAAAACAATACATGAAGCAAGCTATCCCATAATACCCTATGACGTCTTTGTAACGCACGACGCGTGATACGCGTGACAGAACAATTACTGTGTATAATTTCACATCAGCCCATAATACAGTACACTGGATTTTTAGTTCAGGGCTGGGTTGTTCGAAAGCCAATTAACACTAATCCTGAATTAAAAGTCAACGAACGATTGACTTTTAATCTAGGACATCTAGGATAGGCGTTAATTGGCTTTTGAACAACTGGCCCAGGAGACAAACAACAATAAACATATACCAAGGATTAAAGTTAAATCACCCTATTTATTGATATTAATAAATAACCTTAAATCAGTCACATTTCTGCTGAGCAGTGTCTAAATGGAGTAATGAAATCTGTCAAATAGCATATTAATTGATTGTTCTTGTTACATGTAAACTCAATTATTATGATCCTTGCAACAATTAACACTCAAAACAAACATAATTATGCTGGCTTATCAACTCTATCCGTTTAGAAAATCCCACTCACATGTACTTCTCGATACTTCAGTAATCACATACTATACTTAGTCCAAGCAAAACGACGAATGATCAAAACTCACAAAAAAATTTCAACGGATTACACTGAGAATGTTGACATTGAAAACCAGAATATATTACCAGAATAAAGTGTTGGCCCAAAGGATTTATTCAAGTAATTTATTCTGGTATAATTCAAATGTCGACATTCTCGGTGTAATCCGTTGAAATTATTTGGTCTTGCGTCGTTTTGCTTGGACTTATTATTTTATAGCATGTGGTTACTGTAGTATCGAGAAGAACATGTGAGTGAGGTTTTTTAAACGGATAAAGTTGATAAGCCCACACGTGCGCCGAACCGTGAAACACTCCCTTTAAGCACAAAGTCATGTAATACTGAAATCTCTTATTAACCAAGCTTGCTCGGGACTGTACTGGGAGAATATCGTCCCTCAGTCTTTTCTGTACGGACTTCGCTGCCCTCGATCCGTACTGTCAAGACCTAGGGCCGATATTCTCCCAGTACGGGCCTCGCGCTTGGTTAATAAGATATATGTTTATGTTATTTCTACTGTGTAGACTGGATTTGGATAATTTTGGACAGTTATTAATTTGCATAATGAGTGATAGTTTCCACCCAGATCCACAAGAGATTTCTGAGATTCAAGTTGAAAATTCCATTGTGATAATGCATATTATATACAGATCTGGGCAGTGATCGCATATCACTTTTATGAATTTAACCAATCAAAGGCTACCCAGATCTTGGTAGTGCCACTAAACCCTTATGGGATTATTTGGTTTGAATCTAAGGCATCTGCCTCTCTCACAGGGAATGAAATTGAACGTGCAGTGTGAGATCTATTTTCTCAGGGTAGGCAACTAAGAAGGATATTTTTGGCAAAAAAATATTGCTAGAAATAGTGACATTTATCCTTCTAGGGCCACTTAAAGTTGCATAAGCCTTTTATAGCACTGCACGACGTAAGGCGACTTAAAGGGACACTGTCCCGGCATATTTGCTCAAAACTGTTATAAATGCATGAAAGGGCCCCTAAATCTATGAAATAAGAACTTAATAAACTCTAACTAAATGATAAAAAGCAATTTCTTCAAGAAATTCCACACTGCAACAAAATTTTTGCAAAATTTCAAAGATTTCCGAGCAAAATTTGAAACTTTGAAAAACTGACATCCTGACGTTTTTTCAAAAATCCATATTGCAATCCATTTCCATCCTCGCTGTCGTTTGTCATCCTCACTTCCTAATGGGTTCCTGTCATTTGTCGAGTGTTATTCTACAGAATCAAACCATTATTGATCAACTTCCTATGATCTAGATATGTTTCTGAGCTTCCCCAAATCATGCTAAAATCAGGACAGTGTCCTTTTAAGGCAACTTTAGGTGACTTTTTGGCAACTTTAGGCGACTTTGGGCGACTAAAGGCGACTTAAGCCCCATTTACACGACATTCATTTTGGGTCCGGCACTCCTAAATTTTGGCACGCGGGCCGATAGTTTAGGGCACGGCCCGCTTCATTTACACGACAAAATATGTTCGCTTTTTTTCACTGTTCATTTCTGAGCGGCACCCCAAAAATAACAACGGCACTCTTAAATTTGTGAGTCCCCGAGATTATTTAACAGCGGCTTACATAATTTTTAGCAGATTCGTTCAAAATCAAAATGTCAAATACGCAATGTCGATTGCCAAAAGCAATTGTATGGCTTGATGCCTTGAAAAAACGAAAAGGCCTGACAGAAATGAGGGACGAAACAAGGCATGTCAACACTTGTACCGTGGCATTGACGAATTCTTGATAAAACAGTGTAATATATCTGTATCAAATAACACAGCCGACCCAAAATTAAGCCATATATTTAAAGCAGACAACGGCATTACAATACTAAAAACCGCATTTTACGGAACAGATTATTGAAATACCGAGGGGTCAAAATTAAACATGGCGCATGATGTGAATTTATCAACATGCATGTCCTGATACATCACCTCTAGCTAAAATAATGCTACTGCTATGAATGACTATAGCTATTCCTCGAATAGTAATTTACATGAAGCAAATTACAAGGGTCAAACAAAGCCGCAGTTAGTGTCCAAAATGGAAAACGGTATAGACAAATCAGTCACGTCGGTTAAAATACTCGCTATAAGAAACAAGTTTTACTACCCGTTGTTGTTATAAGCCTTATAATAAAATCTATAACTTCAAACGAGTGGAAATCCGAATTTATATTTTTTAGTCATTTATATTCCTCTTTAGGCCAAGCTTTTACGGCATGAAGACATATCTCGTCAGGACACACGGTTTGCGCATGTGTGATTGGAATTTTGGCGCCCCTAGTTTTTTCTCCGTCTCGCCGAAGGCTCTGGGAACGAGAATGCATCTCTTTTTGGCACGCGGGCCTCTTTTTTAGGCGGGCCGAGACTACCTCCTGAGGTGGTCTCGGCCCGACTAAATTTTTGGGCACGCGTGCCAAAAAGTTTGCATTTACACGGCAAAAATCAAGCAGGCCGTGCCCTAAACTATCGGCCCGCATGCCAAGATTTAGGAGTGCCGGCCCCAAAATGAATGTCGTGTAAATGGGGCTTTAAGGTCCCAGAGTAGGCCTCTTAAGCTTAAATATCGCAGTTCGTCAAGCGTTGGTGATGGTACAATCGAAGATCACTTCACAGTGAAATTATCTTCGAAGATCACTCTTTCCTTTGCTCTTTACTTCAGTGAACTTGATTTTAACTGGCTCAGTTTCGCTCGTCGTCTCAACACAATTCAGCAGTCGTACACGATTTGCTCGCCGTGTAAACAACCCGTTCAGCTGTCCATCAGTTCACTTTGAATATAATGTTCAGTTCCAAAATTATTTCGGATATTCCCATTTTAAGCTAAACCATTTGCACAATTTTCCAGAATATACGAAACTTTAGATGAACAGCGAATATTATTCCGAAGAAAATTATGTCTTGCTCTCTTTTCATTCAACTTGTTTACTGAACACCGCGCCAGTCGTCAGACGTTTTGCCGCCGTTTTCATAAAAAATCATGCTTCATTTAAATCGAACTGAAAAATCACTCAGTCGATTTTTACTTTTTAAAAAAGTAAAACCGAAGTTTTCACCTAAATTTACTGAAGTTTTTAATAAAATAATTATTCCATTCTCCCTTGTTGGATATGAGAGGATTATAGCCAACTCGCGCTACGCGCTCGTTCGCTATTTATCCCCTCATATCCAACGCGGGCTCATGGAATAATTGTCAGTTAAATATCCAACGCGGGCTCATGGAATATTTATTAAATAGTTTAAGTCAATCCTGATTGGCTAGAGGTGGAATTAAAGCAGAATATATATATTTTTTTGCTTTTGCAAAATTAGTTAGCTATGGATTACAAGTCAAACGAGAAGAACACGCGCTGAGAGTTGAGGGGCGAGCGTTTTCTTCATCTCTTATCGACTATCATCAAGCATGGGCGCAAAAACAGTGTTTTTTTTATTTGATACCGATACATTGTATTTCAACACGGCTTTTATGCAGCTTACTGCAGCTTATATATTGGGTGCATTTGATTTATTTTGTACCTAACGATGGATGTTGTACACCCGAAACATGTTTTCGAAAATAAAAAGTGTTCTTGTCTTTCTAAAAATACTTTAAAAAGCTAGCGTTTTTGCTAAAAAGAACGGATAATGCATGGCTGATCAGTTTGGATAAATATGCAGGGCCAAATATTTAAACGGAGGAAAACTTTAATTTTTTCTTTAGTCTGTGTTATATGATACACCTTCTAAACAGGGTAAACTGTAAATGACATTAACACATTGATGTTGGTCAGGTTAAACTCGAGTTAGGTTACGGTTTTGTTAAACCCTGTCTAAACCTTGTTCAATATTCCGGGCCCGCAGTGGTTTTATTTGTTACATAAATTGTATTTAAAGAACGGCTAATGGCTGCTCAGTTTTGGTAAACATGCAATGTTTTAAAAACACATTAAAATGTTTTAGTCCCGAATTGTAATTTAAGCAAAAACTTGAAGTTGTGATGATATTTACAAACCAGAGTCGGCTTTAGACTTGAAAGGACCACTTCCAAAATAGACCCGCTATGCGCAGCCTTCGTTTTTTGTTGTCTCATTTCAGACATATCGAGTCACCAAAATGGCGGCAGGCGCTAAATGGACAATGGAAGGCTTAGTTTACTGGATACGTACAGGCAAAGTTTATGTTTTCACTTTCGTTATTTTCCAGGTCTGGCAGTTTCCACTGAGGTACGTCTGCATGGCATACACACTTAGAAGACATGCAACACAAGGGAGAAAAGCGGAGAAAATGCTTATTGGGAATTCTAAATAATCTCAAGGGGGATTAAAATAATTGTAAAACAGAACATTCAATAAAGTGTGGTATTGCCTACAATACGTACATTTAGGTCCATTTTGAAGCTGCTACATCTACACCTCCCTTAACGTATGTCCCGGGCCCCCTTCCATATTGAGAATTTTCATGCACTCACACTACATTAAAGATGGTCGGCTGCTGAACGAGCGTTGTCTAACATAGTTTTTTCATGGTTGTCCTTGTTCATTTTAGCCTCAATGACACGTTAATATGTTCCATAATTTTACTAGGGAAAATTTGTATTTGATTAGCACGTCCGATTTTTTTTTATTCTTGGAAACTAACTTGCATTTGTTGTAAGAGGGGTTATGAATTAATGAGCGCTGCGGTGATTATCACATTCCATATACAGTGGAATTAAATAGTGAGGATCGTTACTTTCGGTTTTAGGAGCTTTAAGCATCGATCGTAACATTCAATAAAGTGAACCTTTTTCTAAATTGTGACATCAAAAACAAAGATTTTTTTTCAGATTCGTGGCAACGAGTAGAGAAGGCATGAGTGACATTCGGGAAATAAGATATGGATTAAGATAAAAAAAAAGCGAGCAGCAGGGAGTCGCAATTTAGATTAAATAATCTGGTATGGCCATATAAACGACGAAACAACGTTCTTGTTGAAAAGAACGATGAATTGCTATTTCGTTTTAATCATACAGTGCTTTTATTTTCTCAGTTTTAAAAACACCTACATAGCTGCAAAAACACATTATTTTTGCATTAGAGAAATCGTATGTACATAATAGTTGGCGGCTTTCGGTTTGAAAAGTTCACGTTTAAAATAGACCATTTTTAAACAAGAAATTCCGCTATAAAAGGGATGGCACCTCCCACATGTGACACCTTTCGGCTGCGAAATGCAAATTTGTACTCTTGCAGTCGTGGTACGTTGTTGAGTCAAGCGTCCTGCACTGACTAAACATGCTTAAAAATCTCATGAAACCAAAATATATCATTAACAAAAATAAGATATAACTTGCTAATGTTTAGGTTTCATTAGAAGCCGGCTACCGCGGTCTACCGCCGCCTACGATGCCTCTTGCCGCCGCTTACTAATCAAGCCTTCCGAGCCTTCTAAGAGTTTACTTATAAGATTTATGAAAGAAAAAAACAACGACTGTAACAGTGTAAACTCCAAACGTGATATAGAATAATCGCAAGATCGTTTAAAATACCTGAGATCTACTGTGATCGATAAAAATTGTCATATACAGCACTAGATTTGACTCCCAGAATGCTGGAAATTGCATTTCCGAGCTTCTACATTTCCAAAATTTTCTGGGGGACATGCCCCCATGCATACCCCTAGCAAAAAGGGGCCCCCTTTATTGGTCACAGCCGCCTATTCTACCATGGTAAGCCGCTTACTTGAAAAAATAATGAAACCCCTGTGAGGCCCGGGGGCGGGCGGGGCGGTCACTCACTCAACTTTAGCAGAACATTCTTAGAAAAAAAAAATAAAACAAATTTTATCAGTAATGGTCGTACAACAAGCACAAGTTGTTTGTCAGCTGTTTACGCTTTGATGGTTGATTGACAACTAGGTGCGAGAATGGCCAGGCTAGGCTCCTTTTATACCGGAACTTCTTGTTTAAAAAACATTTATTTTTTGTTGCCTATTTCAGTCAAATCACGTGATGTCACAAATAATCGTGTGCACGCTTGTATGGGATTTCGGGCTAGCGATATAATTAATAGTAGAATGCTGCTAGTATTCTAATGCAAATGCTGCAAATTGATTGGCTGAGTTAATCGTATTTAACGTCTGATAGAATACGAGCTAGTGAGCTCGGTTGAGAAGTGTAGGACTCAAAACGACTACTTTTTCTCTCGGAAATTAACAGCCACATTCCTACATAAATAAAAATCGAATTTCCACTAGCAGAGATTCTTATCCTTATATCAAACTGATGAAATTATCTTGTGGGGTAAAGTGTGCTTAATGAACCTAATGACCATCATAAATGTTTACAGTTCGCCGACAGCTTGACGTGCAGATGTAAAGTAAAATACATAATATTCTATAACTACAAATTACGAAAACTGCACTTAAGTTGGTGCAGGTTGAATATTTGGCGAACAAAATCAAATGAGCAGCCCTGCACCGGTCCAAAGCGGCTCTGTGATTGGCCATCCCGCGAGAACAATAGAAGATTACGTTTGTTAAAATGCGGTCCCTATTTTGCCACCAATTTTGCATCTATGACACGGTTGTCGTTTCGATCAAAGTGGTAAATTCACATTTTGGTCCTTTTATGATAGTAGTTTTTTTGCTGTCTCAATTATTCACTTATTGGCCACCCCGTTTCCAACACACATAGAAATCGTCAAACAATGCTGGTATAAGGCGTGACAGGCCTACACGACTCCTACCGAACGTACTGACTGTACCGAGCGTACCGAACGTACCGAACGTACCGACTGTACCCACTGTACCCTCCCCCCCCTATCGCGCGAACAATACCGTCAGCTAAGCAGGCTAAAAGGAAAAAATAAAATTGATCTGACATTAATCTAATTGGGCCAAATATTTAAACGAGGTTTAGACAGGGATTTACAAAACCATGGCTTAACTCCACTTTAAACTGGACAACCGAAATGCATTAACGTCATTTACAGCATACCCTGTTTAGGGGGTGGTTACATGGCGAATTTCAGCCCGGGCTGAAATCTCAGCTAGAATTTTGTTGCGATTACATGACGAAGTTCAGCCCGGGCTGAAATTTCAGCCCGGGCACCAAATTTGAAATTGCACGGCAAGAGTCATCAGAGAATCAGGGGCGATTTGAATAACCTGCAACTTATTTACATATCGGCTGAACGTTTGTGGAACGAAGGATAAAAAACCCTAAAGGATCCATTCTCATTCAATGACATGCAAATACGTTGCCGGGCATTCTACAATTTAGCCAAAACACAATCACTGCGCATGCCCAAGTTCACTTTTCAGCCCGGACTGAAATTCCATTCCGATTACATGGGTTTTTTTCAGCCCGTTTGGCCAGGCTGAAAATTCCAGCCCGGTTTCTCAAAGCGGGCTGGAATTTTCAGTCCGGGATGAATTTTAGCCCGGGCTGAAACCTTGTCCATGAAATTGCTAACTTCATTTCAAGAGGATTTGATTTGGAAGCCGGGCTGAAATCTCAGCCCCCCTAACCGGGCTGAAATTTCAGCACGGGCTGAAATTCGCCATGTAATCACTCCCTAAGACCAAAGACTGACCTGCTAAAACGGATATTTAGACCTCATTAAATTATTTTAAACCACGGCCTAACTTAGACTTAATTCGTTTAAATATCCGGCCCAATAAGTTTTAAATGAAATTATTATTATAAAAGAAAGTAATTACAAAATAAACTGAATGATTCAAATTTGAAATTTAATGGCAGCGGCTTGAAATTTCAGCAACAGAGGAAAGTACTACGCAAGAGCTTTCACTAATCAGGCGCTGGTCCAGGAAAAAACTTTACCGGTTTACTAGAGTCTAAGCGCCGAATCTATGGAAGTCCGGAGGCAAATTTTAGTTTTAGATTTTCACTCTCTAAAAATGATTCCCTCGATTTTGAGTCATTTGGAAAATTTGATTGATTTCCGTAAAACGGTGTAAGCCGGTTTGGATCCGCGCCTGACTTGAATCCACTGAAACTCAAAATGTAGAACCACATTACAAGAATCAAGGAAATCAAGGATTCACTGGGATCCAACATTTCCCACAAAACAAGAAACTATAAAATGCTGTTATTGTTACTAACTGTTTCTTGTGTTGGTCATATATGTTATTAAGATTTACCAGCACATAGTCATTTTATGTACGGATTCGGCGACACTTCAGGCGAATTTTGGCGAGATACTGTTACAGTTGATAGTTGCCAAAATATTCATGCATGCGAGAGTTGCGGCTAAGTGTAGCTCGAATTAAGTTTGGATTTTCCCCAAAATATCAGGTCATGATTAGTGACTTGATATCGTTAGCCTGTTCCAGCGTTCGGGATCGGTGGGAAGCGCGCGCGAATTGAAGCGCGGGGCGAAGCGCGAAGAGTGGGTGCGAAAGAACGCCTGTAAACATTTCTTTAAAAAGCTCTTTCCGCCCACTTTGGACCGCCGACAGCGATCCCGTAAAACGATATTTGTTTTTCTACGTCTGTGGTTTCAAGTTGTCAATCACACTGTAGATTTCCAAGCGGTCCCTCTTGCAATTATTTTCTCCATGCCTTCGAAAGACAGCTTTCAGGGCTTCCATAAACGATCTCGCACTTTCCACTATTTGCCGCGTCTTCATCCATGCCTTCCTCTAGTCCTATTAGCCGTTGCCACGACTCCAATATATTTCATTATGGCTACCAGTGGAGCCCAGTGGAGTAACCACAATAATCGTTGAAACTGCCCCAGGATCCCCAAAACCGGTTGGGAGGATTGCAAACACATCCCTTCCGCTAAAAAGATTCTCCAAGCAATCTTTCTGTTCTTCTCGAAGGGAATCGATGTGCGAGAAATATTTTAGTGCGTTGTTTACAACGTTCTCGAACTCTGCGTGACTCAGTTCGAGTCACTCGACGAAAGATCCGTCACCTCCGCCATATCGCATTTCTTGTCACTATCAAAAGACGCTCGAGTGTTGACAAAAACTGTCAAAATTGACCAATCAGAGGGTATACCAGGATCTGGTATACCGGAACAAGCTTTTTAAACAAATGTTTACAGGCGTTCATTCGTCCCAATCCCAATCCCCATTCGTCCCAATCCCCCCACCGTTCTTCGCGCTCCGCGCCGGCTTCAATTCGCGCGCGCTCCCCACTATCCCGAACGCCTGGAACAGGCTAGATATCGTAGGATAACAGGACAGTAGGTAGAGCTTCTGACTGGTTGATTCCGAATGTACTTGAGTTCTGATCAATTCTCCGCACTAAAAGAGCCTGGCTGCCCTACGATCATGAGGCGAGAATGAGAGCGCAAGAAAATTAACCTGATTGCAGGTTCAGTTTCAGTACACCGCGCCCTGTTTGGGTGACCCTCGTGGTGCGAGGAGCAACCCTCATAAAAGGGCTTAAACATAGCTCTCCGAAACTTGACAAAGCACCCTATCATTTGTGTGGTGTCTAATTGAAAAATGGCGGGTAAAATAATGCATTTATCGCTTTTTCTGATAGCAGCTCCCGGCTACATTCAATCACATATAAATGTGGTTGGTCAAGCTATACGGTTTCTAATTTGTCTCAATTTGTTAGTTCTTGTGATTGTAATCTTGGATGTGTCAGGGCTGAGGTGAGACAATCATGTTTGGATTTACAGTGGTAAATGCCGGGTGGTAGTGGGTCAATTGTGTAGCACGAACTAGTACGTCGCGAAGGTTAAGACAGCGTCGATAAGATTAATATTCCACGGGCGTTTCCTGATTGAAGATTTCTTTGCATATTTTTGTGGAGTATTTTCTGTATGTTGCTTTGTGCCGAGTTATATGTAATCTCTAAAGGAACTCTATCTGATTGCGTTATGCGAATGTGTTCTTTTAACAATTCTTCTCTATTGTGACTTAATTGACTTGCTCGGGCGATTTGTTGTTTTACCAAACACTGTTTGTAGCCTCGTTTTATCAGGTAACTTTAGACTTCTTTTAGTCTAGCTATGTTCCAAAAAAACATCCTGTAGAGACGTAAAGCAAGACTGTAAGGAATTGCCGCTTTGTGTGGTGTGGATTTACCTTGCGAGCAGAGTCGCTTCGATCTTCCAAGAAAAATCGGGAAGGGGAGGCGATTTTTACAGGAAGCCGAAGCGACTCTACTCGCAGGGTAGTGCGGGATGACTAACGAATAAAAGTGACGGGGGTGATTGTCGTAAATATTGAAAAGAACCCCTAAACGTACGATACCAGAATCTCGCTTGGTGTGGCTCGAATTCATGTTCCCCCCTAATAGGTTTTTCCCCCGCTTTATATCCGGGTGTGGATTCTTGCCCTACTGCAATTTGTAAGTAAATCCACACAGTGAGCATTATTCCGGCTGAATATCATATTTTCTAGCAGAATTTGCGCAGAATACGGAAAAATCAGTAACAAAAAAGTCACCGTCCTTTGCATTTCTTCTAAATAGCTCCCCGTTACATCGGGCGTGTCCCAAGGGTTTCTCCTGGGGCCATTGCTGTTCCTACTGTTTGTCAATGACTTCAGGCCCAATGACTTGCCGGATGCCTCAACATCTTCTTAGGTGGCATGCATGTTTTGCCGATGACACTCAGTAAGATCTATAGGACAGTTGAATCTGTGACAGACGCCAAAGTATTGCAGTCTGATTTGACCAGCCTTGCTGTTTGGTCAGAATCGTCAGCTCTTTATTTCAATGCAAGCTCCAGCGAGTCACAAGGAAGAAAGATCCTGTCCACTTTGTCTACTCCATCCAGGGAACAGTTTTAGAGGACATAGCAGAAGAGAAATATCTAGGTGTCTGGATCTCTAGCGATCTCACATGGTCAAAACAAGTTTACCGGCAATGTAGCAAGGCAAACAAGCTATTGTGGTTGCATGCTGTTGTGGTTGCCCTGCCTATTTGTTAATTATTCTATTTTCTGTTTATTTTGTTATATATCTCTTAGGCGAAGCCAAATAAAATAAAATATAAATGACAGTTGAAGAATATTCACTCAAAATTCAAACCTAAATTCAAAACAAATCGAAAATAACTTGTGATTCGCATCTCGAACATTAGCTTAAACGTATTCCAACATTGTGTACTATGACTCAGCAGATACGGCTCAGTTTTATCGAGGAAAGTTCGAGCAGAATTTTGTTGCCCGAGCAGAATTTCGAGCAGAAAACGCAATTTTTACGAGCATTGCCGAAGAGCAACGTCGCTCTACAATCGAAGCACCCAGACAGCGACATTCACCACGAGTCAAATCAGCGCAGACAGGCAAAGCAATCAGAATACTACAACAGAAGAACTGGCTCTGACAAGGAAACCTTGAGCAAGTCGCAACCAGTGTACGTTTGGAACACCCTTAAGCGGATCTGGGAACCCGGCAAGATATTAAGCCATCCGAACCCTGTTCGGGAACCGCGAACCGACATCGTCGAGATGAACGACAAACTCTACCAGAGGACAAGAGAACATCTGCGGCCGAGGAGCATCAACAAAGATCCGCCTATGAAAGAACACGATTCAATCTTGGACCGTATCACCTATGCGACGGATACTCATGCTGCACAACCACATGGCAGTCATCATAGTGTGGAAAGGGAAGTAACAACACCCATACCACCAGATAAAGCTCCCACTCCAACAGAAGCTGTTCCAACAACTGAAGGTGGTGCGAGCCCAGTCAGACACGGACCAGATTCAGAAGTCATTGTCGTGGAAAAAGGAAAAGCTTCCTTCCAGCCAAGAAGCCAATTAACCAGATCCGGAAGAATGACGCAAGTCCCCTCCAAGTTTAAGGACTAGACCTGAACTGAGACTCTATAGGACTTTTTAATATTTATTGTTAGGTTATCGGAGTGTATCAACTCTGCACGTTCATGTTCATGTTACGTTTCAACTCAGCTTGTACTTGTAAACTAAATAGTGTTATGTTACGAAGGGGGATGTTATAGTACGCATGCTTGCGGTAACATGTCCCCGCGCGCCTGGGGTGAGTCTTCACTCCTCATGGCCAAGATGGCGGCTCGTATGTTTGTAACACGAATAAATGTGCATTACCGAACCGACCACGTCTACAACAGTCTCTAAATGTATTTTCAACCTTTTGATATTCGATCAACGAGCTTTTCTTTCAGCAACTACAGAAGTCTCTAAGCTTTTTCGTTTGTAAAAAAGCAGAATGATTGAACCTTTCATCCCCAAGTTTCCGGTTTGTATAGGCTATCTGTTTCGCCCTTCTTATCGCTTCGCTTTGGAGAACAATTTAAAAACTTGTATTTACCGACGAAGATTTTGTTTGCATGCCGTCCGCGCTTATGTTTTCGTTTGTCCTCGCGGCTTTTGTGTTTATCCCTGGTCTTCTGCACTTTGTTGATAATCTGTTATTTCTGTATTTTGCATTGTTTGCACGTCTTTGCATTATAATTCTGCTTTATAGTTTGAATTTTTTCTCATTTTTGTCCGCCATTTTGTTTGACGAATCAAGCTGCCGTAATTCATGCGTAATTTCAACTTTCTGCACTGTAAATTTCAACTTTTGCACTATCAATTTCAACTTTTGCACTGTCAATTTCAACTTTCTGCTCTCAATTTGGGATAAATTAGCATATTCTCAGCCAATCAGAATGCGGAAATTGTTGTCATGTATATTATTAAACAAGAGAATATATGTGTTTATGTGAAAACCTACATTTTTTCCACAAATGCACATACATGTAGCTAATTGTTACCTTCGCCGAAGGTACGGTAATTTATATACATTTTCAGAGTGATATTTGCATTTTTGTATTTTTGTATTTTAAAGAAACAGCTAAGCGAAAGTACGCTTACCCAAACTTAAATTTATTACAATGTCATTTATTTAAAGTGCAAAATATGACTTGTTATGTTTTCGTAAAAATTATAATTTATACTCTAGTTGCACTATTCACGAACAGTTATAGAACGATTTGACTAAACCCGTGAAATAGTTACTACAATTAGATACGTGTATAAGACGCTAATTCCATTGTTTTCTTTTGTTTAGTTTTGACTATCTGGCACCAACTGTTAGATGTTGTTTCATGGGTTAAATGAAATCTCTCTACCGTATTGTGACTGGCACAATGATAGTTTGAAAAGATCGCTGGATAGTTCTCTTGTGAAATCAGGGCTTCAAGCCTGTTGTTTTCGGAAAGATACACATGTCATTTTGGGTACGAAATAGTCCTCGACTATATAGGATTTATGGAAGTTAACAGCAGCACGTAAACTCGGTTAATGAGATTTTGTTCTCTAGAAACTAAAAAAAAAAATCAGTAAAAAAATCCGAGCAAATGGAATTTCGATTTTGCAAATATCCCTTTAAAAGCCCTTCAAAAGACACAGGAAAACAACATCTTGAAAAAATAAAGGCGCAACTGAACCTATCGCTGACGTAAATTATTCTTCTGATCATGGACACCAAGAAAATTTCATAATCATGATGATAAATCGTCAATATTACATAAGATTTCAGTACTTCTCAATATCATAGAGGCAAACTGTTGGTCACGGAACCCTTAAAAATCCCAGTGATGTTATAGTTAATAAAGAAGGTTTGCAATACTAGTACTGCTATAAGTTTGGCAACTTCATCATTGTGTTTTATCAAATATATACATGCGTTTTTGTAACTGGCTGTAAGTGTTTTAAAATATTTTTATTCGAGATATTAACTTCAAGCATTTTCCTCGAGATTGCAGTACAAGAAGCGTTGGACTGAATCACAATCATGAAAAATATATTTGAAAATTAGCGTAGGGTAGTCTGAAGTGTCAACCATCTCTATCGACTGATATTTCATGCTATAGGCTACAGTATGGCCAAAGAAAAGGTTACCGTGTGGCATGAAATGTTGGTGTTTCTTTTGCTATTTTTTCATCGCCATTCAGTAAAACGTTCTCACAAAAAAGAATAATTCCCCTCATAAAAAAATACGAGCAAAGATTTCCTCTACTCCTGAAATTATATAAGATACTGTTGGTATAGAATTTCGTTTAGGAACAAAACTAGAAATACTACCGCGTGTTCAGCTGCTTTGATCTACAAAAAACGGATCATTAGAAAGGCATCTGATATGGATGGATTTTATTCGCCCAATTGTAATAATCGATCTGCCATCGTACAGATGTAAACAAATTCTCTTACTGAGAGTCACAAAATTATTTATACGCAAGAACATCAGCAGTTCCAAAACCTAAAAAAAATACTGGTTCCGGGAAACACACAAAAAAATCGAACATCATTAAAATAAATCTCCTGCAAAAATATCACATGTCACCCGGTATAAAATATTTCAAGTATGTGATAACTAAGTAGTTATTGCATTACTTCTAATTCGCAAAAGCTGTTGAAACCTTGCACATCAGTTCAGTTGAAAACATTGTATTTATAACTTTTTTTTTTGTTAATTTGCAGATGCCGAATTTCACTATTACGCGTGCTAATTTATTCAGTAAACTTTTACCTCTTATGTATTATGACGAAAGAACAAATCGGAACATTGCTTCAGGTAATTCTAAACACTCAATAAAATGTCCTTATTCTAAAAGTAATAAAATGTTTAACTTATGATAATTTGAGACGAGGCCTAGGCTTTTACACTTATTCAAATTTGTTGTCGTTAAAATGTGCCAAAGCACTATTAACACTATAGGGTGTCGTTTTAATTGTACACAATAAAAAGTAGTTTTTGTTGAAGAATATGTCTTAAGCTATTTTTTCTGATGTTAGATTCCAAAGCTTTTCAATTCAGTTTTCGTAAGCCTTGAGTCAAATACTAGACTTGTCTTTGACAATAAGCAGTCCATGAAAATAGAGAATCGAACCGATTGTATATGATATACTTAGATATATCTCACATGTTTTCCCGCCAAACAAACAGGAAAGCTGCACTAGAATATAACACTTGAAATAATGGAGAGGAAATTACTTTTTGTTATCATCACAAAGAGACTCTTGAAGATATCTAAAATTACCTAAATAAAACACTTGTATACTTGTAAAATAACAAATCGCTCGGTCTGACTACTCAGTCGAATACATTAAAAAAATTATACAAAAGAATGTTCTAATAACGTCTTTATTAGCCAACTCCACTCAGTAGAGTACAACTAACGCGCGAAACGAGTACAAATAAATATATATCACCATTTTTGTACTCTTGAAAACCAGTATAACAGGTTATCTGTAGTCTTCGTATTCCTTCTGACCACTATGAGAGAGCTAAAAAAAGTTTAAGTCAAACATTTTGGCATTTCTGGAACGGAAACGTTGGATAACAAATCTCTTATATTTTTACTATTCAACTGCATTTTGACTCGCCCTTAGGGTTCGCAAATGTACTATAAGACTCGTAAAAATACACAGCAATGCCATACACTACAATACCTAATAATATATATTTTCAGCATGATTTTCCAATGTCGTCTTTCCCGTCGCCTCGTCAAGTTGTTTTTATCGATCAATCATTTTCAATTTCAATAACAGTTTCACGTTGCGTTATAAAGATTAATAGCATTGTTTTTTATTTCATCTAGCGATGGGAAAAGGATAGGGCAAGTAAACTGCAATTTTAAACTTTAACTGGTCTTTCAGTAACGTTTATTTGTATTTTTTGATAAAATGTAGTGAATGTGGGTTTTAACGAGATTGGTTGGTCCTGGTGATTTTGTCGTTTGAGAGATACATTTAATTTTGAACCAGTGGACTATAAGCGCTTGGAGATGATTCAAAGTCCGAGAAATTAAACTAATTTCGACGATCAAGGTTTTTAAACCTTGATCGGATAACAAAATTAAAATTTCCACTCAAGCTTTTTGTAGCACCTTCCGAATAAGGAAAAACAACTTAGTTTGTTCGATTGTTGGTAACAAGTTTTAAAAGGTTATCATATACTTTTAGATTGCCTACAGTCTAAACATGATACAGCCTCCGGATTGACTCACAGATATCTTAACCCCTGTATCAAATTAAAGGATGTAAAATCGACTACAGGAATAAAATAGTCTTTCAAAAGCTTTTAATAGCTCCCAGCAATTTTTGTATTTCGGTGATCTGACTATTTCCACGAAGTCGCCATCAACAGGGATAAAACTAACCGTGTCTTGGTTTTAGGATGTTACCAAAACTTATATAACATTTTGAAATTGTCAGAAAATAAAATATGAAGTAATCACATACAAAGAGCCGCAAAGGGGAAAGTTTGCGGAATTAAACAGTTCACATACATCTCTCCAAATTCGAGATAAATAGAATACATTCCGGGAAGATTTTACTTCCGTTCAGAATGGTTATATTGTCATTTTTTTTTTTACAGGTATTCATTCTCTTTGGATTATTTTTGTTATGACGGTTTTATACGAAAATTTAATTACAAATAAACCCAATGAGGCCTTCGCGATACTGTGCATACACTGTAGCACAACAAACGATTTGCCGATGTGTTTTTCAACAACGAAATGTAAATACCATTAAAAAATAATGAAAACAATCTCCAATGTCACAAAAATAGATCATTTTGTGGTAAATATGTAAATTGGTTAAATGGCATTAATGAAAGCTGTTTAAGAGCGGTTTGCTGTAAGGACCGACTAAGGGATGCAAGATAGAAAAAAGCGTTTTCCCCAAACTTTGCCAGAATAAAGTCCTCGGTGAACTAGTTCTAAAAATATAAGTTTCGGGTCGTTTAGAATTTTATTTATTTTTTAGTGAATTTTTTTGTGTTTTGCGCTTGGAGGCAGGCTAAATTCACGCTGAAATCGATACTTTTGCGAAAGCTCCCGTTTAAATATTGAAAGCCTTTTCGAAAAGATTAACCCATGGAGTCAAAATCTGTTATTTCCACAGGTTATTAGCGGTGTAAAATTTAAATTAAACGTAAACCTGAATTTTTGACGAAATTTTTAAATTTACACCCTTCAACCTTCGTTACAACAACCGAATTTTGGCTAAATTCAAGGCTCAAAAAAGCAATCTGGTACATGGATTTACCCAACGAGACTATACTCCGAGGAACAACAATCATTTCAACTAAACATCAGGCGAAAAAAAAATTGGGGTAAATAAAACGGAAAATTCTGAGAGCGTTTTCAAAACAGGTCACTTGAGCAATATGAGCGACCCGTTGACCTTGCGTGACAAAGGGAAATCAACAAACGGTAGCTCTTAAAATCGATTCCTTCGTCGAAATACGCATCAGTTTGCTTTTCTGTTATGTTTTTAAGTAGAGGAAACTAGATTCTTGAATTTGGAGTTGTGTACTCGCAGTGCTAAGCTATGAAGGGAGATTTAGACAAGTATATTTTGAAATTTGACCCACTCTGCTTAGACGGTTCCGATATGTTGATCACGGAATTATACATTGGAAGTCTGTTTACAACGCAAATGTGGCATCATCTAAGAAGTAAAAGTCAATTGACCGAATATTCCTTACCTTAGTAAGCTTTTCCTCCCTGGAAACCACAGCATTTTTAGCAAAACACAGAGCAAGATCGCCGAGTCATAACGCACGTGGGGCCAAGTTGTCAAATGTTTCTATATGATTAACCAGGCAAACCACAGGACACCCAGCAGTTGTAGTCACATCCCATCGTGGCGCTCAGTTCTTTATAGCACAACAGTGCATTTTTACGCTATAAATTTGACACCTTCACAGCTGTATGTCGAACGCTATAAATATATATGTATTCGATTATCCTGCATTGGTCAATCACACACGTAAAGAGCACCACACCCCGGACGTGGCACGGCTGAGAAGCGAGGTATTGACCCATGTTTGGGTATAGGGGTGCCGCTGAGGGTTTGAAAACCTGACCCTGTTTAGGACAAAAAAAATAAAAAACCCTAAAATACCTACCCTGTAGGACAACATCCTCTATTTTAGGACCCTGTTTAGGTTTCAATGTAGCTAATCACGTTTGACTGATACGCGGCAAACGTCTCCGATCTCTAAATATTGTATAAGCCATATTTTTACGACGAACAATCGTACAACCATACCCTATTTAGGACAGGTTCAGACCCTGTTTAGGACAGACTCGCATAAAATTATATAACCTGTTCAGGGCAGAGAGGCCAAAAACCATACCCCGTCAAGCGGCACGTCCCCGTATAGGCCACTTAAGGGAGTACCCCCCCCCCCCCCCCCACCCCCGGGATACCCGCCTGGGTGAAGTACACCACAGCATCCCTTGGTTTTTAGAACCAGCTGTGCGACATGCAAAAGAAAGGCAGCATGAGAACACATAGCATCGCCATTCACTGTTTGTGAATATTTTGGCGTGTGCACAGACGGATTCCATGCAAGGCGCAAGGCGGAGTAACTTTCTTCCTTAGGGGAGCTTAAGAGGATTAGCGGATGTTTATTTAAAATTCGGCCTTACAGACCCGGCGTTTATAGCCACGTTTTTTGTTGATTTTACCATAACGTTTGCTGAAATAAAGGATTTTTAATAAAGCATTAACAAAATCATCCACTAAACAAAAATTTCAACAACTACTAGTGACAAACTTTGATACAAAAAAGTCATTGTGAATGAGTGGTTGGTTGGTTGGTTGGTTGGTTGAATAGTGAGCAAAACTGATACATCGAGCTGTTATGCCCTGGTGGCTCGTGAACTTAAATAAAATAAACTCCGGAACTCAAATAAACGCCGGGACCTCGATTAAGCGCCGCCGGTGTTTATTTGAACTCAGTGTTTATTTAGGACCCGGCGTTTAATCAAGAAAATACGGTACTAGTGAAAATGACAGCCGTCGTATTCCCATCTTTGTTTCACTTGAAAATTCCTTGTATTATTTGTTGCCAATTGGTATTTATTAGCAGATAAAAATGTTTTACTGTGAATTGGAGTATGCACAGTGCATGGCATTGAGTTTTACCCCACAGTTTGTTAAAACTGGGTTATGTGTCATGGAATAAATAAAAAGCAAATCGAATATTACAAAAAGGCGCCATGCATGTCTTTTTAACTATTTATATTTTTAATGGAGTCGATTGATACGTACGTATACAGGGACTTAGTTCTATCTGTACTCGGAAAGGCGCCTTGAAGGGATTGGAAGAAGGGGTTGGAGGGATCTCCCACCCCTCTCTTAAAGGGGTTATTTGAGTCTAGAGAGATATAGAGACACCCCATTTGGAGACATGCTTTAAGAGCCCAATGCGTCTTGTGCCCGTCTTTATACTGGAGACATATAAGCAGATGAACTAAATTATTTGTAAATTATCATGGCGAACACATTAAACTAAACTAAACTAAAACAAATGTTTGCCCAACTTCGTCGAGACGAACTATCTGCTTAGTTCGTCTTGGCAGAGGAACTACATAGATAGTTCGTCTGGACGGATAATCCGTCTGTTTGCCCGTATTTATACACAGGCGGATTATCAACTACCAGACGGAATACCACCGTACTGTAGTCACCTATTTGTGTCGACACGCAACGAACGCGTGACGACACAAATAATGGCTGCGCAGGTGACTAACCGTACTGCTGGGTGTCCTGTGGTTTTGCCTGGTTAATCGTTAACATATAAAAACATTTGACAACTTGGCTCCACGTGCGATATGACTCGGCGATCTTGCTCTGTGTTTTGCTAAAAATGCTGTGGTTTCCAGGGAGGAAAAGCTTACTAAGGTAAGAAATATTCGGTCAATTGGCTTTTACTTCTTAGATGATGCCACATTTGCGTTGTAAACAGACTTCCAATGTATAATTCCGTGATCAACATATCGGAACCGTCTAAGCAGAGTGGGTCAAATTTCAAAATATACTTGTCTAAATCTCCCTTCATAGCTTAGCACTGCGAGTACACAACTCCAAATTCAAGAATCTAGTTTCCTCTACTTAAAAACATAACAGAAAAGTAAACTGATGCGTATTTCGACGAAGGAATCGATTTTAAGAGCTACCGTTTGTTGATTTCCCTTTGTCACGCAAGGTCAACGGGTCGCTCATATTGCTCAAGTGACCTGTTTTGAAAACGCTCTCAGAATTTTCCGTTTTATTTACCCCAATTTTTTTTTCGCCTGATGTTTAGTTGAAATGATTGTTGTTCCTCGGAGTATAGTCTCGTTGGCTAAATCCATGTACCAGATTGCTTTTTTGAGCCTTGAATTTAGCCAAAATTCGGTTGTTGTAACGAAGGTTGAAGGGTGTAAATTTAAAAATTTCGTCAAAAATTCAGGTTTACGTTTAATTTAAATTTTACACCGCTAATAACCTGTGGAAATAACAGATTTTGACTCCATGGGTTAATCTTTTCGAAAAGGCTTTCAATATTTAAACGGGAGCTTTCGCAAAAGTATCGATTTCAGCGTGAATTTAGCCTGCCTCCAAGCGCAAAACACAAAAAAAATTCACTAAAAAATAAATAAAATTCTAAACGACCCGAAACTTATATTTTTAGAACTAGTTCACCGAGGACTTTATTCTGGCAAAGTTTGGGGAAAACGCTTTTTTCTATCTTGCATCCCTTAGTCGGTCCTTACAGCAAACCGCTCTTAAGTACTTTCGGAGATTTTTCGGGAACTCTTTACTTTTATCCCGTCGTTGATTATGTTACCGTACAAGTGTCGGCGCTAAAGTAATTTATATGAGCGCTATTTTAAAATGCCACTTGATTGAACTTTATCATCCTTTAAACAATATAATATTAAACAATACAATATCTACAAATTGCACGAATAGTAGAAGGAAGCTTATCTGTTTATTTCATTTTCGTTCTTGTAATCCTTTGTTAAAATCAAAATATCATTTTGGGCATTAGATTCATGAAATGTGTCGCCGTCTTTAATGTAAAGGATTGATATGCGTTTTTTCCCTCAAGATGTCGTTTCTTTCGGAAAATATTTAGAATAACAACAGCTTTCTTTGCTTTTAAAAATAGTTGCAAACGGAACCCGAGAGTTGACAAATTGGACGATCTTAAAATATTATTATGTGTAGTTGAAGTGCTTTTGTGTTTAGATATTTTTATCGTAGGAGACTGGACGAAGGCATGGAATTTTAGCCCAAATTTTAGATGTCGATTTATAACTCCAACTATATAAAAAAGAGGAAATTCTCACCTAACATGTATCGTTTGTCGAAGTGCTAAACTTGCCCTCAAGGGCAAGATAAAAAAGAAGAAGAAGAAGAAGACACCTTAATAATACAATATATTCGTAATGTTTCATTTACATTAATGAGACCCTGCTGTTCCGTACTTCAAGGGGTTTAAAAAACTCCACCCATACGAGGAAGGAGCAAACCTGCGCTAAGGGGAGCCGATGCTAGTTCCCACCCACCCCGGTGCTGGGTAGACACAAGAGACCAAAGAGAGATACTGATTATGGTGGCAAAACTTGGGTGGCAGGGAAGACAGAGCCTGTCTCCCCTAGAGTAGCGGTGTCTCTAGGGGAACCTATGTTAGACACAAAGAAACAACTACAACACCTTGGCAGCAAAATTGGAAAAAGTTTACAACCCGTGTTTACAAGCCGCAAAATCGGAAGCCTCCTAAAAACCAGGGAAGCTCATCAGCTAGCAGTGCGTCGTGTATCATTTTAAATGTGGTCTATGTGATATGGACTATGTTGGTTACACCAACCGACATTTACATCAACGCGTTGCGGAACACGGCTCACTGAATTCATCAATTGGAAAGCACATGCACGAGGATCACGGAATGTCAAATTTGAATAACAACTTTTCGGTACTTAAGAAGTGCCGAAATAAATTCGACTGTCTTATTTATGAGATGCTCATAATTAAAGAATTGCAACCAACTTTAAACGTGCAATCAGACTCCATCCGCGCTAAGTTATTTACATAACTTAAAGACACTAATTTAAATTCATTTCCCAACTAAAAAATTTCGCTCTTCCCTTGATAATGATGATAGAATCATCGAAACGTCGAACAGCAATAATTTTTGTATTTCTACTAAAATGCTTCAGCAAACCTTTAGTCATTATTTATAATCGATTCAAAAAATTTTGTTTTCGGCGTATTGGTAATTAGAAAGTAATTGTTCTTAGTTTTTCGGCAAGTGCAATTCAATGTCCCGAATTATCATAATTAGATTCACAACTTTTGTTGTCATACACTTTGTTGACTCGGTTAGTCCTCGGAAGGGGCAAAACCGGCAATTTTGTGTCCAAGCTTTCGTCGCGGATATAGAATTTAAGGAATTGATACACGAGGGAGGTAAACTTAGTGTACTGTATTGTGATGTGACAGAAGCGGAATTGCAAAAAAGACTTTAAAAAATAAGATAGAACGTTTCAAAGTCTTATCAGTTTTCAAAATTTTACTCCTTTGGAAGGCAACAACTTTCAACGAGTCTTGAAATTGCAAAAATTGCTTCTGTCACATCACAAAAGAGGTTATGATGCACCACTGGGTAATACAATCATTAAATTTAGAACGCTTCCTAAGCTGAAAGCTTGGACACAAAAAATGATTTCCGCAATTCTAAATTTATATATAATTAGTAGCTTACAATATCACCTAAAATTGCGATCTGCCAGAAAAACGACAATCATGATGTAATTCTAATATCCACCAATAACCCCATTAAGTTTCAGCGGAATTGACTTTCAAAATGCAGAGATTTGAAGCTTTAGAAGATAACACCTACTACTGAAATTTGACTTATGAATGTATTCATGATCAAGGGTCCTGCGCGACCTTAAGTCTCTGAGTCGTTTTGGATAGTTTGTACTGAAACCATACGACCCCTTATTTTTCATAATAACATCTGGAATTTGTAACCATGGATCTGGGTAAACACCTTTTGTATTTTGTTTGGTAGAGGTGTATTGTTAACGATTTTGGTCCGGAACTTGCGTTCTGGCCTAAGTTAATTTATTGATGTAGGCGGTACTTGAAGACCGTCCCACGAAACCAAAATTATGCGACTTCTTACTTGTAACGATTGGCTGTATCAAAACTTTTAACAACAACGTTTATTTGTGAATTTACTGTAAATAGTACTACTTTATCAGCAAGAGTGTGCCTTGTAACTTTTATAGTCCCCAAGTAGTTTTGTTTTGGCGGGAAAACTTGGGAACGATGGTTAAAACTGACGAAAAAAGAATATTTCGACAAGTTTACTTGTCGAAGGAAAATATGCAAAGTACACTATCGCGCAGCCGTAGTCATCCTTCCTGCCTCCTGGTTTAGGTCTTACGAAAGCCTAAATTACTTGTTAGTGCCGATTTTGACAGTTATTGACAGTTTTCAAGCAGTTCCCAAACGGCCACTATAAAAACAACTTGAGTAAGATCATTGTCCAGAGAGTTGTTATAAGTTGTAATCAAGTGAGTTCCAATAAACAGTGAAAAGGAAGCCGAAAGGAACCGAGCTAATTCCCCACGAAAAGTTCCTTTTTACAACGTTTAGTTGGTAAGTTGAGTTTAGTTGAATAATTTGTTTTTAAACATTAGTTTGTGTTAGATTGTGTTAAAACGTCAGGTGTATTGTCATAGATCTGTTGTTCTGTTTTTTTTACGTAGTTATATGAACTGAAAGAGAATGCGGAATTGTTACATTGTATTACGCGAGCGAAAGGGAAGATAAAAATATTTTTTGAGAGTGTTGTTGTTCTTAGTTTAGTGCAGCCATAGCGTTCGTTACATGGAAATTCAAAATTGAAATGAATATGATCATCGCAGTTGTGAATGCAATTTAAGCAATTGCAATTTTTAAGCCAGAAAAAAATTCTGGCTTCAACGGGATTTGCTCTACCAACTGAGCTATGAAGCCACACGTTGGGAGCAGGTCAATTGTGAGTTTATACACCCGTGATAGTAATGAATAATGTGATGATGAATATATGAATGAAATCACATATATATATGAACTGCGGAAATGGAATGAAATGAATATGATCATCGCAGTTGTGAATGCAATTTAAGCAATTGCAATTTTTAAGCCAGAAAAAATTATGGCTTCAACGGGATTTGAACCCATGACCTCCGCGTTACTAGTTCGTTGCTCTACCAACTGAGCTATGAAGCCACACGTTGGGAGCAGGTCAAGCAGGTCAGATCATATTCATTTCATTCCATTTCCGCAGTTCATATATATATATATATATATATGATTTCATTCATATATTCATCATCACAAATTCAAAATTGTTAAAGAGTGTTGCGCGAGCGAAACCTGGAATTCAAAAATGCAAAAATATTTTTGGACAGTGTTGTTGCATTGCTTATAATTCAAGTGGTAAAGGGAAATTTCGCTGACAAGGCGAATATTTAGGGGGAATGAAGAAAAACAAATTCACATGGATTATTTATTCTTAGCAGTCATAAAAATATTGCTGATAGGTTGCTATGTGGGGCGAATACCATTACATTTAACAAGTTACATCATTGAAAATATTGCTTACATGTGATCGGCGAATTCCGGCTGTAATGTCAGTTTTATGCGGAAGTATTTTAGCGTGATTTATTTTCTTGGATGGGAAGAATTTTAACTTCTTATTGGTATGTGAGATTTATTCTAGTTTAAATTTTATAGCGGTTTGATTTATTCGGATTTTATGAATGTTTAGATACGGAAGTGGAATGAATTAGTTGTAGACATTAGTTTGTATGATTATGGTAAAGAGTCAGCTGTATTGTCACAAATGCGGCTTTTTACTTGTCAAAAGTTGATGTTATTTGAAATAGCTGAAAAGCGGTCTGATTCGCCGAGTTGTCGCGTTAAATTCTGAAGCCATTGAAGTTGTTTTGTTTCTGTTTAGTATTGAACGATGTATAGACTTCTTTGAAGGTAGTGTAATATTTCTAATGAGTATAGGAAGTCGTCGAGCAATTCGTGGCACGTTTGTTTGCGCAGTTGTGTGAATCGATAGGAAATGCAAAATTGTTAAAGAGTGTTACACGAGCGAAACCGGGAATGCAAAAAATATGTTTGTACAGTGTTGTTGCATTGTTTATAATTGAAGTCAGGAAAGGGACATTTTGTTGTCTAGGCGAATTTACATGGATACCCGGCCCCACAGGTTTTCTAGCTTTAACACAAACCGTGTATAAATAAAGTTGATTTATTTATTTGATTTATTCTTAGCAGTGATGAGAAATATTGCTAATAGGTTGCTATGTGGGGCGAATACCATTACATTTAACAAGTTACGTCATTGAAAATATTGCTTAGATGTGATCGGCGAATTCGCTGTAATGTTAGTTTAATGCGGAAGTATTTTAGCGTGATTTCTTTTCTTGAATGGGACGAATTTTAACTTCTAATTGGTATGTGAGATTTATTCTAGTTTGAATTTTATAGCGGTTTTGATTTATTCGGATTTTATGAATGTTTAGATACGGAGGTGGAATGAATTAGTTGTAGACATTAGTTTGTACGATTATGGTAAAGAGTCAGCTGTATTGTCACAAATGCGGCTTTTTACTTGAAAAGTTGATCTTATTTGAAATAGCTGAAAAGCGGCCTGATTCGCCGAGTTGTCGCGTTAAATTCTGAAGCCATTGACGTTGTTTTGTTTCTGTTTAGTATTGAACGATGTATAGACTTCTTTGAAGGTAGTGTAATATTTCTAATGAGTATAGGAAGTCGTTGAGCAATTCGTGTCATGTTTGTTTGCGCAGTTGTGTGAATCGATAGGAAATGCAAAATTGTTAAAGAGTGTTACGCGAGCGCATAGTTAACTATGGCGAGCGAAACCGGGAATGCAAAAATTATTTTTGTACAGTGTTGTTGCATTGTTTATAATTGAAGCCAAGGAAAGGGAAATTGTGTTGACTAGGCGAATTCACATATATTGTTTATTCTTAGCAGTGATTAGAAATATTCTTGGTTTGCAACTGACGTCATCGCCGCCATGTTGGATGACCATTAACAAAAGATTTCTAATTAGCTTTATTGTTCCTGTCATCCAACATGGCCGCCAGGGTCTTTGTCATTTGAATCTCTCGGGAATGGTTGCAAACCAGCAATTGCTGATAGGTTGCTATGTGAAGCGAATACCATTACATTTAACAAGTTACGTCATTGAAAATATTGCTAAAAGGTTGCTATGTGAAGCGAATACCATTACATTTAACAAGTTACGTCATTGAAAATATTGCTAAAAGGTTGCTATGTGGGGCGAATGCCATTAAATTTAACAAGTTACGTCATTGAAAATATTGCTTACATGTGATCGGCAAATTCGCGGTAATGTTAGTTTTATGCGGAAGTATTTTAGCGTGATTTCTTTTCTTGGATGGGACGAATTTTTAACTTGTAATTGGTATGTGAAATATATTCCAGTTTGAATTTTATAGCGGTTTGATTTACTTGGATTTTATGAATGTTTAGAAACGGTAGTGGAATGAATTAGTTTTAGACATTAGTTTGTACGATTATGGTAAAGAGTCAGCTGTATTGTCAGAAATGCGGCTTTTTACTTGAAAAGTTCATGTTATTTTGAATAGCTGAAAAGCGGCCTGATTCGCCGAGTTATCGCGTTAAATTCTGAAGCCATTGACGTTGTTTTGTTTCTGTTTAGTATTTTACGATGTTTTTAAAATAACTGTCAAAACTCTCGCGCGCTCATTGGCTAATTTTTAGAAGACAGACACATGAATGACGTAATCGCGCGCGGAAAGGCTTCAAAATGTCGCCAAGATGTCAGCGTTGTCAGTTCGGTAAAGTGGAAAAATTACATCTGAACTGGAGTTCTTTGAGGCGTTAATCATGAAAAGTCGTTCACAGGTAGCTTTTCAATCGGCAGACTGAGAATTAATTCAACGGTAAAGCGAAAGAGAACAGTATTTGTTATAGTTTGACGTTGAAGTTGACTGTAATGGAATCCGTTTATTTTTCCGCGTGTAACTTCAAAACAACTGATAAGAATGGACTGAACTTGCGAATATTTCAGCGGGTTTACAAGAATTTCCAAATGGAATAAAGGTTAGTTTCATAAAATCTGTCTAAGAAATTTATTATCGAGTTATTGTACGTAGTTTGAAGTTCACGAAGCTGTGATTCTCGGAATCGTTTCGGCTAAAACAAATTCAGTTCACTTTTACCTGGTTTCCCCTCGTCTGAAGTCTTCGCTTGATCGTTTCCGGCCAGTTGTTATTGTAAAAAACAAATGGACGTCAGTTTTTAATGCGTCTGTCCTGTTATTGATCATGAATTTCGTCATAACATTGTCAAAGTAGTCTGCGGATCCACTCGGCTTCGCCTCGTGGATCCACAGCTACTTTGACAATGTTATGACGCAATTCATGATCAATAACAGGACAGACGCATAAAAAAGTGCCGTCAATTTGTTAAATAGACTTCGTTGTAGGTAGTGTAATAATTCTAATGAGCATAGGAAACCCCAGCATATTTATTTGTACATCAATGTATTTATATGGTATTTCAAACGGAACATTTTGAGCAATAAATAAAATTGAAATTACTGAATAAAGTTCAGGAAACATTACATGGTGTTGTTTGCTATCCTTACAATGTGTTTACCCCCGCTTTCAGTGTCACGTGAATCAGAGGGCTTTTAGCGGCTATCTTTCGACATGCAATCTTTCGACATGCTATGTAACCAGGCCTAAGTACAACTGTAGCACTACAGATTTATTTTACGGTGGAACTTGAATTTTCGTGCTGTTAATCATTGATAATGGATATATTTATCATTAGAATAAGGAGGGAAATATCTAGAAGTTATTCCGTGAACGATAAGTTGACTGCTTTGCATGTTTACGCCTTGCGACGAGCGGCCGATCGAGTACGGCAAAATCATTTTACAGTGTAATTATCCAGTGCAAGGTCAACACTCTTCTTCAGACAGTTAAGGTCAGTAGCTTTAATTTGTTTGTCGTTTCTTCTGTCAAATAACCAGAAAAATCACAAGTTTGATCGTTTTTAACGGTCTTTCAGCTGTTTACATAGCATGTCGAAAGATGGCATGTCGAAAGATAGCCGCGAAAAGCCCTATGCACGTAACACTGAAAGCGGGTGTAAATGCAATTTTGAGCGATTTTAGTTCTAGTTACCTACCATGTATAATATATTGACAAGGAAGGAGTCTTCTGCCTGAATAATCGGAATAATCAGTACTTTCACCGCTCGACTCGTTTCGAAACTCGCTCGAATTTCTGCACCAAAATAGGTTAGGCTCCCATTTTGACTTAACGCCTCGATAATAGCATGACACACAAATGTTTTTGGGAAAATCAATTGGACATACCTCGTTATCCAAAGGAATTAGCCGTTCCAAAAGGTCTTAAAACATTTCAAAATAGCCGCCATACAATGCGTGAAGATCACAATCGTCCGCTAGAGCGCGGTTAGCACTAGACACCAGTCAAATTAAGCCCCAATGGGGAGGGTCACACTACTTTTGATCGACGGAACTCACGATCAAAAGTAGCGTGACCCTGTAATTTAGCGGGTGTCCGTACTAAAAGGGTGTCCGCAACGAGGCGAGAGTTGACTGTATTTGGTTGTCACAGTTGCTAGTGATATTTCATTTTGGGACAATAATGTTTCTGCATTGTAATATTTGTTTTGCCTCTCATATTTCATTCATACATGTACAGAGTGACGAAGATGTGGATGGAATTTCAGAGTTTTCTGTTACTGATAGCACCCATAAGGTTGCAAACAACTCCCCTCATTTGCGACCAGGGCTACTTGTTTTCCGGCGCAAAGAAAAACGAAACAATGAGCTCTGGGAACGAGGATGACGGACGCCAAGATTCTTGGACTTCCGGTCTTACAGCGCAAGTCAGGCGGATCACTCTGATAGAGTGATCCGCCAGACTTACGCAGTAAGACCGGAAGTCCAGAATCTTGGCGTCCGTCATCCTCGTTCCCAGAGCTCATTGTTTTTTCACGCTCTTTCCATTTCTGGCAACCATTTTGTACTGCCACCTATTTTTATGATTGACATGGTCATGTGACTGTATTATGCAAAGGGCCTATGGTGCCCCATTAATGGATGTTTCACTGTATAATTTTTAAACTTCGAGGAGGGTCTTGAAAAAGAAGAAAAGCCATGCCTTAACATGCATGACATAGGCAGCGAGTCAAGGATCATCGGCCGAATTCAAGCTGTGAACAGCTTCTTGTTCTATTCTAAATACTCAAGAAAATGTCCTTATTCTAAAAGTAATAAAATGGTTAACTTATGATAATTTGACAAAGTGATTAGTTTCTAATGAAACTGTGGTGCTGCGTCGGCGGGCAAGTGAAAACACTATGTTGATTATCAACTCGGAGTTGATAAAGGTAAATTAACCGCCGTAGCGAATTTCTAAAAGCTGACGTTTCGAGCGTTAGCCTTCGTCGGAGCAAAGTGGAGGATGTGGGTTGTGTGTTAATATACTAGAGTATAAGGAGTTCCGTGATTGGAGGAAGCATGGTAACGGAGAATGCATGACAGTAAATTAGTTAGTTAAACGAGAAGCGTTCGTTGATCCCATGGGGAGCCAAGGTGCCGATTTGAAAGATAAATTTGCGTTCTGAAGTTTTACGACTTTCAGTGTTGCCCGGGCCGCCCTATTGTTTCCGCTTATAGCTGCCCTACCGAACTCATTTCCAGTTACCTTGACAAAATCATGGCACCGATTGTTTAATCTTTACCTACGTACATAAAAGACACCAACCACGCGCTGACAATTTTTCGCGATTTCAACTTCGCCAACGAAAACAAGCTTATTTTCACAATGAATATCACATCTTTATACACTGTAATCTCCAACAACGAAGGACTTCAAGCGCTTAAACATTTTTTTGACCAACGTATCACCAAGGAGCCTAGCACTGAAACACTGCTCCGCCTAGCCGAATTAGTTTAGCACTAAAATTGTTTTTCATTCTCTGGCAATTTTTACAAACAAGTCAATGGAGTCGCAATGGGAACAAAAATGGGACCAAGTTACGCCAATCTCTTCGTAGGTCACATTGAAATCAACTTTTAAATAAATATACCGGACCTAAACCAGAACTTTTCGGCCGTTACATCGGACGACTGCTTCGGCGCTGCTTCTTGCACTAAAGACGAACTCAATCAACTTATTACATTTGTTAACTCATTTCATCCAGCCCTTAAATTTACGTGGGAAATTTCTGAATCTTCAATCGCCTTTTTAGGACATCAATGTTTCTATTAGCGGCAACGGCCTATCAACTAGTGTTCACTACAAACCAACGGACTCCCACAGCTATTTACTTCATTCATCTTCTCATCCACCGCATGTTAAAAACTCCATCCCTTATTCTCAATTCCTTAGACTTCGACGTTTATGTAGCGATGACTCTGACTTCACAGCCAAGTCAGACGAAATGTGCAAATATTTCAAAGACCGTAATTATCCCGACTCCGCTGTCATTACAGGACGAGACCGCGCGCTACAAACCGACCAACAAACCGCGCTACAAACGTCACAAAGGTCCAGGGAAGGGAGAATTCCATTTACACTTACCTACCACCCACAAAACCACCGGCGCCGTGAAAAACATAATTTTAACTAACTTCAAACTACTCCAAGACGATCCGGAAACAGGCAGAATTTTTTCACAACCACCACTTGTTTCCTTCAAACGAGACAAGAATCTCGGCAACTTTTTAGTTAAAAGTTCTCTTAAAACCGGCAAACAACCAGGTTCTTTCAAATGCTCGCGCGCGCGATGCAAACACCTGTCCCTTCATTCACAACACTGTCAACATCTCAGGTCCAAAACACTCAATCAAAATCACCGATCGTTTTGACTGCACATCCACTAATGTAATCTACTGCATAACTTGCACTCTGTGCAAAATGCTTTTATTACATTGGAGAGACAGGAAGAAGACTAGGAGATCGCTTCCGCGAACATTTGAGAGACGTTAAAAAAACAACGATAGAGATGCCTCTAAACCTGTGTCTAAACATTTTAATCAGTCCGCGGTCATTCTTTTGAAAACATGATTGTTTGCGGCCTTTCCCTTCATCAAGGCAACACTGAAAGTCGTAAAACTTCAGAACACAAATTTATCTTTCAAATCGGCACCTTGGCTCCCCGTGGGATCAACGAACGCTTCTCGTTTAACTAACTAATTTATTCACGCATTCTCCGTTACCATGCTTCCTCCAATCACGGAACTCCTTATACTCTAGTATATAAAAACACACAACCCACATCCTCCACTTTGCTCCGACGAAGGGCTAACGCTCGAAACGTCAGCTTTTAGAAATTCGCTACGGCGGTTAATTTACCTTATCAACTCCGAGTTGATAATCAGCATAGTATGATAATTTGAGACGAGGCTTTTACGCTTATTAAAATTTGTAGTCGTTAAAATGCGCCAAAGCACTATTAACACTATCTATAGGGTGTCGTTTTAATTGTACACAATAAAAAGTAGTTTTTGTTGAAGAATATGTCTTAAGCTATTTCTTGATGTTAGATTCCAAAGCTTTTTAATTCAGTTTTCGTAAGCCTTGAGTCAAATACTAGCCTTGTCTTTGACAATAAGCAGTCCATGAAAACAGGGAATCGAACCGATTGTATATGATATACTTAGATATATCTCACATGTTTTCCCGCCAAACAAACAGGAAAGCTGCACTAGAATATAACACTTGAAATAATGGAGAGGAAATTACTTTTTGTTATCATCACAAAGAGACTCTTGAAGATATCTAAAATTACCTAAATAAAACACTTGTATACTTGTAAAATAACAAATCGCTCGGTCTGACTACTCAGTCGAATACATTAAAAAAACAATACAAAATAATGTTTTATTAGCCAACTCCACTCAGTAGAGTACAACTAACGCGCGAAACGAGTACAAATAAAAATATATCACCATTTTTGTACTCTTGAAAACCGGTATAACAGGTTATCTGTAGTCTTCGTATTCCTTCTGACCACTAGGAGAGAGCTAAAAAAAAGTTTAAGTCAAACATTTTGGCATTTCTGGAACGGAAACGTTGGATAACAAATCTCTTATATTTTTATTATTCAACTGCATTTTGACTCGCCCTTAGGGTTCGCAAATGTACTATTACTATTAGACTCGTAAAACTACACAGCAATGCCATACACAATACCTAATAATATATATTTTCAGCATGATTTTTCAATGTCGTCGTTCCCGTCGCCTCGTCAAGTTGTTTTTATCGATCAATCATTTTCAATTTCAATAACAGTTTCACGTTGCGTTATAAAGATTAATAGCATTGTTTTTGTTTCAACTAGCGATGGGAAAAGGATAGGGCAAGTAAACTGCAATTTTAAACTTTAACTGGTCTTTCAGTAACGTTTATTTGTATTTTTTGATAAAATGTAGTGAATTTGGGTTTTAACGAGATTGGTTGTTCTGGTGATTTTGTCGTTTGAGAGATACATTTAATTTTAAACCAGTGGACTATAAGCGCTTGGAGATGATTCAAAGTCCGAGAAATTAAACTAATTTCGACGATCAAGGTTTAATTTCCACTCAAGCTTTTTGTAGCACCTTCCGAATAAAGAAAAACAACTTAGTTTGTTCGATTGTTGGTAACAAGTTTTAAAAGGTTATCATATACTTTTAGATTGCCTACAGTCTAAACATGACACAGCCTCCGGATTGCCTCACAGATATCTTGACCCCTGTATCAAATTAAAGGATGTAAAATCGACTACAGGAATAAAATAGTCTTTCAAAAGCTTTTAATAGCTCCCAGCAATTTTTGTATTTCGGTGATCTGACTATTTCCACGAAGTCCCCATCAACAGGGATAAAACTAACCGTGTCTTGGTTTTAGGATGTTACCCAAACTTATATAACATTTTGAAATTGTCAGAAAATAAAATACGAAGTAATCTCATACAATGAGCCGCAAAGGGGAAAGTTTGCGGAATTAAACAGTTCACATACATCTCTCCAAATTCGAGATAAATAGAATACATTGCGGGAAGATTTTACTTCCGTTCAGAATGGTTATATTGTCATTTTTTTTTTTACAGGTATTCATTTTTTTGTTTTAGTTTTATACGAAAATTTAATTACAAATAAACCCAATGAGGCCTTCGCGATACTGTGCATACACTGTAGCACAACAAACGATTTGCCGATGTGTTTTTCAACAACGAAATGTAAATACCATTAAAAAATAATGAAAACAATCTCCAATGTCACAAAAATAGATCATTTTTTGGTAAATATGTAAATTGGCTAAATAGCATTAATGAAAGCTTTTAAGTACTTTCGGAGATTTTCCGGGAACTCTTTACTTTTATCCCGTCGTTGATTATGTTACCGTACAAGTGTCGGCGCTAAAGTAATTTATATGAGCGCTATTTTAAAATGCCACTTGATTGAACTTTATCATCCTTTAAACAATACAATATTTAAAAAAAAACAATATCTACGAATTGCACGAATAGTAGAAGGAAGCTAATCTGTTTATTTCATTTTCGTTCTTGTAATCCTTTGTTAAATGCTAAAAATCAAAATATCATTTTGGGCATTAGATTCATGAAATGTGTCGCCGTCTTTAATGTAAAGGATCGGATATGCGTTTTTTCCCTCAATATGTCGTTTCGTTCGGAAAATATTTAGAATAACAACAGCTTCTTTGCTTTTAAAAATAGTTGCAAACGGAACCCGAGAGTTGACAAATTGGACGATCTTAAAATATTATTATGTGTAGTTGAAGTGCTTTTGTGTTTAGATATTTTTATCGTAGGAGACTGGACGAAGGCATGGAATTTCAGCCACATTTTAGGTGTCGATTTATAACTCCAACTATATATAAGAGAGGAAATTCTCACCTAACAAGTATCGTTTGTCGAAGTGCTAAACTTGCCTTCAAGAGCAAGATAAAAAAGAAGAAGAAGAAGAAGAAGAAGAAGAAGAAGAAGTAGGAGAGAGAGAGAGAGAGAGAGCGAAGACTGACCATGCAGCGATCGCTATTTTTGGCGATTGGTTCTACTATTGTCGTGTCTACAGGCTGCAAATGGAGCTCCAGTGGATTACAAGGAGGAACGCTTTGCGTTGGTAAGTACAAAGCTGAAGTTTTTGCTTGCAGTTTTTGCTTAAAGTTGTTTCTTTCATGCAAGTTCACAAATCAAAGGACAACATAGTCTTTCCATTGTAAAAAACATCGAGTTAAAACATTAATGTGATCACATTATCACATCTCACATTTCACAGCTCACAGTTTTCAACATTTATCTAGAACAGTCAGAAGAAAGTCGCCGATTGTGTTCTATAAAATATGTCACAATATTAGATCGTGCAGCCACCAACTTGTACCAGGTTGAGATAAAATAAGCCCAGCATATTCACAGAGAACAACCTATTATATAATTTTAGGTAGGTGTCCCTATTAGTAGAGGGCTTTCCCTCTGCTAAAACACTTACGACACAATAAGCTTTGAGTTCGGTTCTCATAATAAAGTATTCGATTGCTCAGATAACATAGTGGTACGTGTGATTGAATGATTGAGTAAATCAGTCAGATCACGACAATGGGAAACAAAATATTGTATTATCTCTCGATTTGCTTTATAGAATTACCTGAAAGACTACCACTACCTGTCGCCCCTGAAAAAATGGAAATCACAACTTCAAGGATGCTTTGAGGATCTTTCAGCAACATGCGGATATTCCAGACACCGGCCACCTTGACACTAAGACAATAACAGAAATGCATAAACCGAGATGTGGTGTCCCGGATCTAGATGAAGATGACAACTTTAACTCCGGTAAGGATATAGTGAAGGTTGCGTGGTACTGCCGAGTGGCTTTGGGGCTGGTATTCTACTCCGTTGGATCCGGGTTCAAGCTCACTATCCTGTCACTAGCTGGAATACGTCCCGAACCATACATAATTTGGCCTTTAAAAACCCTTAATCCTATTTAAAAGCCGCCAAACTTTTGACTCTACCTGAAATTTATCTGGGAACAATTTAGTATGACATTTCATTGTTCACGGAACTTGCTGTTACCATGGCAAAAATATTTTGACAGGCATGTTTTTCCAAATTTAGAATTAGGAAGAAAATAACTTTCCGCCAATTCGTTTTACCTTATTTTTTTTTATCATTTTATCATTATTTTATTAGCTTTGATTACTTTTGAGTCATTTCTGGTGGTTTCTAACGTTTTGGAAAAATTAAGAAATCCGTTCGGAAACCGTGTCTTAATTTCTCCATCATATGACGTCATTATCTCCTGTTTCTTACATTTTTCTATACATTTTTAAACGTACTATATACCCACCAAGTGTCGTTGCCCTAGATTTAATAATCTCGGAAAGTCTAACTGAAAAAGACAAAATCAAAGACAAAATCAAAGACTTCCATGAGCCAGCTCAGCAATGTAATCGTTTTCATTCATTGAATGCAGTTGTTGGCTTTTCCCTGTGAAAAATGGGGATGGACTTTGCCATGTTATCTGGGCAGGAGTTATTTGACACATTCTGTGGTAACTGGTCAGCAGTCTTATTTCGAGTCTTATGTCACGCAACTCTTACGTTTTGCAAAGACACAAATATATAAGACAAAGTGAAATGCAAATAAATGTATTGTATTGTACATAAAGCGACAGTGGAATCCCGTTCTCGAACCCTCGATTTCTCAAAAAACCCAATAACACGAAACAAAAGTCGTTTTCCCTTGGATTTGTTTCACTGTAATTTTACCCCCGACACTGTGTATTTATATATATTGGGCAACAGTCAGCCCAAACTCAATAATACAAATCTGACATACCAAAACACAATAACTTTGAAATAATTATTGATTAGTATTATTTTAAAGTTCTGGTTTGACTCTGGTATTTATGCACCTATCAATTTTAAGCCCGAGCGGAAGGGAAGGGGGGAGGCTGGGCATATACGGGGCATTTTGACCTACATTGCCGTCACCACCCTCTGGAATTTGACTTAGAGTATTGCTAATCAATTATTCATAAATACACAGCCATACTTAAAAGGATATAATTTGCCCAAGGTGGGGGAGTTTGATCTGATTTGAAACATAAGTGCAAGCAAAACAATCAAAACGTTTTCGTCCTTGTGCTTCTCAGTTTACATATATATGGACTCTTGCACTTGTGCGCCAAGTAAAAACCAGGCTTTTGATGTGAACGTGCATCCATGTAGGCTTCTTAGTACAAATATATATTACGGACAGTTCATAAGTATGTGAAACAGAGACTGATTTAGATAAAATTGACGTAATGTTGATAAACAGTGAACACTCCTATACAGTGGATAGCGTAAGTTTGTTTTGGTTAACACTTATCCGCTGGATAGCGATTTATCCGGTGGATAGCGTTATCCACCCTTTGAACAACCAGGCCCTGAGAAATTTGAAATAATATGTGTACTCCGTATGCTAAATTACAAAAGTTTAAATTATATTGCAATTGGAATCAAACGATCAGTTGAACAATAATTTTTTGTTATAAAGCAATAACATCTAGGCATAACAATTACCGGCCGTCCTGTGGTGTCAGTTGGAAATTTCAGTACATCATGAATTCATATAAAGCATCAAGTGTTATATGAATTCATTATGTACTGAACTTTACAATTGCATGGCGATTCGAGAGAATGGAGATGCATAATGAGAGCAACAAGCCACTTGCGCGAAAATCAGCGTAATATTTACCTGTGTCGAGGCTAAAAATTGACAGCCGTAGAATGTTTCAATGAATTTGAAACTCAGACATTGCATTGGATATTGATTAATCTCCTTAGGGCTAAGTTATAAAAATTTTATCTATCACTTTTTAATTCGTGACCATTTTAATAAGTGCATAGTCAATTTTTAATAAAGAGGGCGAAATAAAACTCCAAACTAGTACAAAATTACAGTACTTGTGCAAAAGTAATGCAAACGTATTTCGACGAATTTTCGAGCTTTTCGGGGCTTTTCGGCGAAAATGCAAACGAAATTTTTCGCTTGCAATACGAAATTTCGGACGAATTTTCGGCGAAATTTCGGAAGGCCTATTGGTTTTATAACTGCTGCGAAATTTCTGCTTTGGTTTTGTCGAAAATTTCGAGCGGGGGGGAGGGAAATTTTCCGGCGGAACCTAGCGAAATTTCGTTTTTGGTTGCGAAACTTTCGAGCGAAATTTCGTTGCGCTAAATTTCGCTTCGCAGTCCAACGAGAATTTGCGTTCTATATACTTCGAGCAAATTTCGCGTTGTTCGATTTTTGTTTCGCCTAAAGTACCAAAAATCGGTCCATCCATTTCGGACGAGGGAAATATGCTCGGGATATTTGTCCGCGGGACATTATCTGTTTCCGAAGAAGCACGAACAGTTTTTCCCGAGAACGTAAGCTCGAGGAAA